>JAUPFN010000004.1:13626113-14211113 GCA_036924255.1 Apodemia mormo | reverse complement strand
TCTTGTGCGCTTGTGTGCAAAAAATATGTAAAAATATTTTTGGGTAATTCCAACACGATAATTAAATTAATTATTTAACCTCTAGCGAAGAAGATGTAGTATTTTTAGTAGGTAATAGGAAAAAACTGATTTTACTTACTAGTTTTTAATCGTTGCTTCGTAATCGTGATCTTGCGGGGGGAGGGGTTTATGTTCTCCCTTAGCAACCATTCAAATGCAGAAACGTTCTTTATTTCTTATTGATTTATTTCACCTAAACTTGAGAAATTAATAGTTATCCATACAAATTTTAATCTTTAGTTTCACCACCTTATGACCCAACTTAATGAACGAAAAGGAATTCAGTCTCGCATGTCAGTTTCGCTAATCCTTGAGGCCTGCGCTAGTATTCGCATGCAATAAAATTGATGTAGATATGTAAGTACATATATATATCGAGTTTGTTTGCACAAGTTTTCTTTCTCTCTCTCTCTCTCTCTCTCTCTCTCTCTCTCTCTCTCTCTCTCTCTTGCTGGGGACAGCGTGACAAACAGTTTGAAAGCGGGACGTATGGTCACGTTAGGCATGGTACAACATAATCCGCATTACCAAAAATATACTATTCAAAATATGCGAAACATTCCTTAAAATTTGATTTTTAAATCTTATACAAATATTTAACTATTAAATGAAATAACTCCAATGATTAAAAGTAATCATATTTTAATCCACATTCCTTAAAGGACCAGCAGAAAAAAAAAACGATCGCTGTGCGACTGTTTTCATACAATAACAACATTCGGATATTCGGATTGTCTTAATTCCACGCTCGGAAAATATTCAACTAGTTAGGTCACCTATGCTATGTCAATTTTAAAATATCATAAGCTATATCCCAAGACCAATCTATTAATATACCATAGCAAACAAAGAACGTGTGTATAAAATAACATTTCAGCCGCATGTTTCACGTTTGCGATCAACAATAACAAAATAAGTATGTGTATACAAATATGTGAATTAGTGTACGAGTAAAACTACTTGCCTGCCCGATCGATGTCAACACAAACACAAATATATATTTAAATACAATCATTACGATATACATGATGTTCTTTTTTAAAGAATATGGCCTGCGTTGTCGGTATTGCCAATGACTTAGAATTAATGGGTAATGGTGAAATGAAAAAAAAGTAAACCTTGGAATGAGTATATTATAATTTTTACTGATTCATAAAATATAGAATCGACGGGTCCCAAGAACAAAATCTTATGGAGAGATCAGACGAAATTGGTTTTATAATAAGATTCGCATTAAACACGCATAAAGCTACAAGACAATATATTTTTTATATTTATCAGTCTTTTATTTTTGGAAATACTCAAGTGAACATCATCTTATCTACAATGTACTCCCACAAACAAACATATTGTAATTTGGTAATTTTGTAGATACGATTTTGTTTTTGGGACCCGTCGAGATATTTCCACAACATACGTTTTGTAACATAAGGTTATCTAAAAAAATGTTTTCAGCATACGGTCAAATTGAATATGATGATATTTATTTTTTCTACTTTTAAATAATGTTCATCCACAGTACATCGATGATATTTAAATTGTAATTTTGATTGTCTAAGTGCGCTAACAGTACCGGTTCCAGCATAAACGCACGCATTTCTGAACCTTAGTCGGGCAATTCGTTCTAAATAAGTTTTCCGTATTTCTGAAAAAATAACTTTCGCCCGAGCCTAGATATGTGCCCGATAAATGAAAGGTTTGTCACCTGTATTCTCTCATACAAGAGGTACAAGGGACTAAATACTTTTGATGAAACTGCAAGTGCATGTATTTCACCTCTACCAGCCTCTTCAAACATCTGAGTGACGGCAATTTTTTCATTTTGTTGAAAAAGTTTTTTTTTTTTGGTTTATTCATGCCGTGTACGTGAATGTATGTGAATAATTTAGGATTGAATTGTATAATTAAGTACAAGATTTAATTTAGATGTAACTTTTTGTAGCCCCCTTTGTACAGCAACGTGACGTTACAACAAAACACTCATCATTGTTTGCGGTTCGACTATAAACGCCATCCGTAGCAGCAAATACTGCAGTTGCAAACGAGTACTGGTCCTAAACACATCCGCCAGTCTGCCTCTGACAGAATCAATATTAAAAAAATAAGATGTTGGGTTTAAAAAACACAGTTATTTATTTCCTGCTCTTCTCAATTGCAGTTAATGGTAAGAAAAAATATATTTTTTACAATAATCCTATTAAATATTTTACTAAGTTTGAAATTTACTTAACTTAATTTAAAAAAGTGATAGAATTACATATCTAATATATGAAAATATACACTTTTTAATTTATGAATCTCACAATAAAGATTTCTTTCAGTCCTGGAAAATTTGTGTTTTCTATAAGCATATAATACATTTTTAATCTCATTGCTATAACTAATTTAAAAAAAAGCTTTTTTATAAGATATCATACAAGCAGATGGGTCATCTGATGGAAAGAGTCGTCCATCGCCTATAGACACCAAAGGTGTTAATGGTGCGTTGCTATCTTGTGGCCAAGTCTAATGCCACATACATAAGTTTACCGGCTACTTTACCTTCCAAACCGGAACACGACAGTGACAAGCCCTGACGCTACTGCGGCTTGAATAGGTAAGGCTTGTGGTACCAAACCCGGGCGAGACAACGCAGAACTCTACCACTTAGTAGCCACGGTGATAGTGACTCGTATAGACGATCGGTCGCCTTTCACGACCTGCCTGGCAGAACGGCAGTTGGCTTATTCTTCAAAGGAGCCCAGGACCAACATGGGGAAAAGTTTACAAAAAATGATATTTCTGCTTAGTATAGATAGTTCTGTAACATAATAATATGACAGTATACGACGGAATTATGAAGAATGGAGGGTCTGTTAATTTTAAAATACAAAGCTTACTTTTCTTAAAGAAATGAGCCTTCTAAACAGTTTATATCATAGTACTTGCAAAGAAGCAGATGGCTCTCCTGATGGAAAATGACAACCATCAAATATAGACACAAAATATGTTAGTGGTGCTTTGATGTCTGTGTGGCATGGAAAATTTTACTTTAACCCTACCCTCTGAAGTGGAACATGGCAGTGTTCAAGCACAAGTACTGTGATCACCTAACGTATTTCAGAACAAACGGTATAGTTTACATCTGCACAAGAGCCACAACATTTTAGGCTGAAGGACAACTTACTTTGGTTGGTGATGGATGGAATGAACTGTTTGTTGATGTGACAACTGATATAAAAAAAATACATCCAGTACGATTTTATTTCAAATTAGGTTCTACAAATGCAAATATTAGCCTGAGATTTAAACTAGTTTTTTTTAACAGGCAAACACAAAAAGGCAAAACCTAAGAAATTTGTTTCTCCAACGACTAAAGGTATTCAATGCTATAACTGCCTGTCATTCGACCACCCTGGATGCTGGGATCCTGATCACCCGGATTACGCTAATATTACAGTTAGTATAACAAACATACGCATACATACATATCTTCACACGCGTAGTCCATGGTACAATCCAGGCAGACTTGTTTCCTAAAAATTCATAAATCTCTTCAAATGAACACACCGTCGATAGATACTCTTGTATACACCTGTATCATATTACTTAAATCCTATGTTAATATTTTTTTTATATCATAAGATAGCAAACAAGCAGATGGGTCTCCTGATGGAAAGAGTCAACCATAGCCTATAGACACCAAAGGTGTTAATGGTGCGTTGCTATCTTGTGGCGAGGTCTAATGCCACATGCACAAGTTTACCGGCTACCTTACCCTCCAAACCGGAACACGACAGTGACAAACAACGACGCTATTGCGGCATGAATAGGTAAGGTGGTGGTACCAGACCCGGGCGAGACAATGCAGCACTCTACCACCTAGTAGCCACGATGGTAGTGGCTCGTATAGCCAATCGGTCGCCTTTTACGACCTGCCTGGCAGACCGGCAGTTGGCCTATTCTTCAAAGGAGCCCGGGACCAACACAGGGAAATAGTACTAAATGTTACTTTTACAAGTAAAATGAGTTCAAATATTTTAACTCGAGCCTGCAGTTTGTAGTCACTTAGTTTACATAGCCTCTCAATACAAATTAATGAGATAAGAAAAAAACATATTTCTTTTCTTGAAAGAAAATCTGAATTGTCGATGAGAGGCCTTCAGAATCGAAAATTTCATCATTTACATAAATTGATAAAATAAGGGTAAATCAATCGAGAAATTTCTAACAAAATTGTACAGCCGCACATTCACAGAGAAAAAGTTTTGGGATCCAGTAACAAAGGAGAAATCATGACTATTCTTTTTATAGAATCAAACATATAAAACTATTGACATAAATAAAAAGTAATTTACGGCTACATCTGATTTTATAAATTATGTGTGCTCCCTAACATTTCCCAGGTTTTTTTATATCATAATAATTAGCAAACAAGCAGATGACATGAATCTGGTGATGGAAAAATACTACCAACGTCTATAAACATCAAAGATTTTAATGAGGCGTTGCTGTCCGTGTGACGGGGTATTAATGAGGCGTTGCTGTCCGTGTGACGGGGTATTAATGAGGCGTTGCTGTCCGTGTAACGGGGTATTAATGAGGCGTCGCTGTCCGTGTGACCGGGTATTAATGAGGCGTTGCTGTCCGTGTGACGGGGTATTAATGAGGCGTTGCTGTCCGTGTGACGGGGTATTAATGAGGCGTTGCTGTCCGTGTGACGGGGTATTAATACCCCACATGCATAAGTTTATTACCTACCTTACCCCCCAAACCGGAACACAAAAGTGACAAGCAATTACGCTATAGCTGTAGGAATAGGGAAGGCAGTGGCACCAGACCAGGGCGAGACGTTGCAAATCTCTACCACCTAGTAGACACGATGGTAGTGACTCATATATCCAACCGTTCGCTTTTTACGAACTGCCTGACAGAATGGCAGATGGCCTTTTTTCAACCCCTTTAAACCCGGAACAACACGAGGATTTAATTCTTTAAATTTAACTCACACTTCAACAACTGCACAAGTACGACAAGCTATTTTAGGAATGTACGTGGCCGATACATTACGCTATACGAAATACTAAATGCCGTGCTTACACATAAAAGCTATTTTCTCTTAATTTTGATCTATTGATTGGTTCATTAGGCTTGTATCATGAGGTCTTGATACAAGCCTAATGGAGTCGGTAAAATGTTATTGAGGTTTTACTGTAATTATCTTTGGAAATAAAAATCTCAGTAGCATTTCAAGATATGGTGGTGGAATATAAAAACTTTGCGCTTCAAACTGTGTCGATTGGTAGTCGTTACACAAAAAACAATTGGTAGTCGTTATTGGGTCTGTAAAATGGGTCGAGGATCACCACAAAAAAGTGAAGATATGGAGAACCAGTACGTTGAGTTACATGCGGTTCACTCTAACTTCACAAGGGAACTGGCGTGATGACGTCGCTAGAACAATCATTTTTCTCTATATAAAAATTAAACATATACCAACTACTCCGTAGGTGCCCAACATCGATTGCTACATCCCTGGTATGGCGTTCCTGTGCATTGTTATTACTTCAGAATCCGCCAAATTGGGTGAGAAATATATACGTTTGAATAACAACAAATTGTTTGCAGTACTGTTAACCGTTCGAATAACAATAGCCAACGTAACTTTGTTATGATTCACAGTGGAAACGGGTCAGGAAATTGGACCAGTGCGCGCCAGGACTTGTGTACCAGCAAAGGATTTCTCTAAGAAAACCGTTTCATATTCTATGTGCAGCAAGTTAAGTAAGGAACTTTCAGCGTCGGAAATATTTTCACGTATAGCGGTAAGCCGGCCGCAATGTACGCTCTGCAAGAAGCATCTTTGTACAGACGCTTCACATTGCTAATTTCCAGAAAAAATAACGTTACAGATTATGAAGTTGTTGTCCAACTGTGAGGCTTGATCTAGAATAAGCTTTTGTCCCGTTATGTCATGTGCTGTGCTCATGAATACATACCTAACAAAATGCATATTGATTAGTGTAGATAAAACGATACCGGAAGAAGTTAAAATGTATTCATACGCATATGAGTTAGATCAACGATGAATTTGTAGATCGAGTAATCGATTGAGTCGAAAGCCCTTGTTTTCCCTTTCAATGGCAAACCAAAGCGTTATGTTTTGGTCCGCTGCCGTCATAGTTCGCACTTACATAATCTGTTTAATAAACAACCAAAGTAATTTTCACACGAAATGCAAAAAGTTTAACTTGTTGTTTTGAAACTAGAAACTTGTTGAGCTAAACGCGATTGGTATTCTGACCGAGACCGCTCGCTGGAAATGGATGTTTAATTTGTTTTTATATATACGAATTATTATTTAATAAAGCAATAAATTACCTGGCTGTTTCATTTTATATCTTCAATGGAATGTTTACATCAAATTATAACAACGGAAGATAAGGCATGAAATCATCTATCCATTTCAGATTCGCCTATCGTTTGTAGTTGAAATTTGTTTTCAAAACATTATCGAATAAGTTTCTTTAATTTATATTGACAAAATTAAATCAAACATATTTCTTAAAAATCGTCAATGTTTTTATTTACACTATTATAATTTAGCGGAAATATTTGTTTGTTATAGATTAACGTTAAAAAACAAACTGGATCTTGTGTTTTGTGAACGCTCATTCTGCCTCGTTCATTTTTACATATTTTTATATATCACAAGCTGTACCTGCGACTTCGTCCGCGTTTAAAAATTTCTAAAAATCCCGGGGTTTTACCCGCATAGTTTCCGTTCCTGTGGGGTTTTCGGGATAAAAACTACCCCATGTCATTTTTCGGTTCTCGAACTATTTTTGTACCAAATTTCATCCAAATCGGTTCAGTGGTTTAGGCGTGAAGAAGAGACAGAAGTACAGAGTTACTTTCGCTTTTATAATATTATATAGACATATAGATAAGAAACAAGCAGTGGCTCTCCTGATCGAAAGAGAAACCATCATAGACAACAAAGATGTTATTGGTGCTTTGATATTCGTGTGGCGGGATGGCAATGCCACACGCATAAGTTTATATATGTATGTCTACCTTACTTGTCTAATGTAGAGGTGTTACATGTTTATTGGCAGTTTTGTCTGCTTTTAAACGTAGAACATTGTTTAGTTTTTTGATATATTGTCAAATAGAATAGAATAGAATAAGGTTCTCGATGGGCTAAGACGTATGCCCAAATAAATGAAGATTAGAAAATATCTTTTATTATTTTAATACCTAGTAAATGAAAAATAGATTCCGAGTACCTTACAAGCAGCCAAGCAGTAAATGGACGCCCAGGCGATCGTAGATCGCGACAACTCGCTACAAGTGGTGGAGCCTCTGCGAAGAGTTCTACAATTGGTGCAAGCACCGTGTAACAAGATTCAACAGTACCATATACCTAGGCGAGACGTTGCGGAACTCTACCACCTAGACACGTTTTGCCTATTGGTCGCCTTTTATGACATGCCCAGCAGAACGCAAATGATCTATTCTTTAAGTGGGGGCCCGGTCCAACACGAAGTACACATTGCTACGTTGTAGTCGATTCGACAGAATGAGTGCTGATTTATACTCGTGCTCAAATATTTTATAAATTCTTTTACCTACAAATAGTTACACTATCAATGGAAAAAAAAATAATTAAAATACGTTGGTTAAATCGTATATATATATATATATATATATATATATATATATATATATATATATATATATATACTTATACGATAAGTTGGTATACGATTCGTATCGATGTTCCAACACTAGCGGCAGCGACGTCACTGACGTCATAACAGCAATGAATAGAATAGAATATATTTTTATTCAAAATGTGTATATAAAATACATTTTTTGAACTTTAAAACTATCACCACAAAAAAGCGTATTACAATATTCTGAAAAAAAAAGAAATAATTAAAATACATTAGCTTATACCTTAAATTATTTAAAATTCTGAATTATTACAATCTAAGTATAGGTGATTGATGATTTTGAATGTCAATATCAAAACTAATAATAATTTTAGATGAAATAATACAAGTTATTATCAATGATATAAAAAAAACCAAGTCTATCACAATCAATCATTAAAATCATGTCATCAAAAATATACCAAAATGTGAATGTCAATAGTTAATAGTCATTACGCCAAATGTTCAATCAATCATTAAAATCATGTCATCAAAATTATACCAAAAACGTGAATGTCGATAGTAGTCATTATTTACACCAAGCATTTTTGTCATTAATATAATCCTTTACATTATAATAGGCTTTCCGACAAAGAAATCTTTTAAAACATATTTTAATTTTTTTGTCGTTCAAGGAAGTGATTTCTTCGGGAATCTTGTTGTAAAAGCGTAAACGTAGGTCACACTATAAGTTTTGCGTAACTTAAAAAACAACATGTTATAACTAAAATATTATGTTTATTTCTTTTCAAAATAATCTCCTTTACATTTTAAACATTTTTTTCATGCGATCGAATCATTTTTTAAAACAGGAGGACCACAGATCTGAAGGCATGTTTTCTACTGTTGATTGAACGCTATCACTGCCTCTTCGGAGTTGGTAAAAGTAAAACCTCTCATCAAAGCTTTAACGTGTTATTTTAGTTACAAAATCGATTGATAGAAAAATGTTGAAGTGATGTTAAAAAGACACTCAAAATTTTCCTTAATGACAACTCTCGAATCAACGATTTTGTTTTAATTTACGTTTGCTTTTTGCAACAAGCGAATTTAATGTTGACAGACGAGACAAGAAAATTAGTAGTACCTACATAGTTGTCAAGCATCAGACCTCGCCACAAGATATCAACGCACCATTAACATCTTTGGTGTCTATAGGCGATGGTTGACTCTTTCCATTAGGAGACCCATCTGCTTGTTTGCTATATAGCCAAGCGGTTGCAGTTAGCCTATTTTTCAAAGGAGCCCGGAACCAACATGGGGAAAGGTATTACAATTAAGGTGACTTTGATAACATCTCTCTAGCTAAATCCACTAATCCATCCTTCCATACAAACACTTGAAATCGATAGAAAGGAAACGGCTAATAGAGCAAGCACATCTAATTTGTTTAAAGAGATTTAATTAATAACAATTATATAGATAATATATAAATAAAAATAATAGAATTAATAATATATATATAATACGCACTTAAGTCTGTGTTGATAGAGACTAATTAAAAATAAACAATAAATTAACAATCGAGTTTTCCCCAGATCTCCACGTTTTGAGATCATACGATCGGCTTGACCTATCGAAATGCGGTTGATGGCCTTCGATTGGATTGCACTCAGCTTAGACTTCTTAAAACTTTAAATCAATTCAGTCTAGGAGGTTTTGAGCAATTTTGAAAAAACTTCAATAAAAATTTTGGCGAATCAGTATTTTTGTAATATAACTTCCAGATTAATGTACCGATTGAGTTGAGTGCGTGCAATGCATTAATTACATCAAAATCGGTTTGGTAGTTCGGAAGTTGCCGTTGACGAAAAATTTGAAAAAAGTGTTTTTTTGACCTAACTTTAAATTTTTTCAGTCAATCGTTTTTTGATCTTATGCAATATTTTAGTACCCAAAAAAAACTACGACAATTGCCGTTTCAAAAACTAAAATTAAATTATTTTTTCAAAACTTTCAGCTTTTCAAATATTAAAATTGCGTTTACAGCTAAGTTTGCTTCATATTTTCAAAATAACTTTCAGGACGATAACATATATTAAATAATATCCAGTGAGCTTCTCTACTTAAAAAATTGCGTTAGATACCGTAAATCGGATTATAATTGGTCGATTCGTTCGGGATTTATTTAAGACGCAAATTTATGAAAAAAAAAAAAATTTACATTTCTTTGACATTTTTTAATTAATTTGGTAACTAAATAAAACAACTTAAGAGTTCAAAAAAGGCTGTGAACGAGATTCAAAGATCAAAATCGATCATCGTTTCCAAAAGCTGTGCAACCTTTTCAAAAATGAAGTTATAATATAACTTCATTTTTGAAAAGCTTATATTATGTCATTTAAAACAAAATTTAGATTTTAGAACTCTGTATAAAATCTATGCTTGGGCATAGTTTGTTCCTTTGAACTTAAAATGCCTTAATTTAGCGGGAAGTTTCAGGGATAGCTTGCGGGGTAGTTAACCCTTTTTTCGTTTTTACAGATATTTTTTACTTGGTTTCTTTTGTCTTTACAGCAAGTTCAAGCCTATCCCACAAAAACTACCTGACTAAAAAGTTCCATGTCAATGTATTTACGCCGAGTAGCATAAATTTCAAATTTAAATTTTATTAATTGTAAAACGATATAATTATTATTACTAGCGATCGCCTGTGGTCGAAATTCGACCACAGACTAAACAATAAAATCTCCTCCAAGTTTGACAAATGAATTTAGCCGTAAAGCAAATAGTAAGTATACATGTGTCTATGTCGCAGGCAAATTGTATGCTTCGTCGTAATACAAACGGCGTCGTCATTTTATAAACGCAGACACTAATACAAATTGCCGAAGGCAAAATGTCTATGGATTCAAACGCGTCAATGTCTACTTGGTTGTTGCAGTAGGGTGACCATGATTAATAAAAAAGGATATTTTGATATTTTTTTTATAATCGTATATTTATTACTTGATATTATGAATGTACACAAATTATAAAGGAATAATTACTGTCAGTCTTATGAATAATATTATCGTGCTTTTGTAGGAACTAATAAAACTCTACACTAAGTAAAGCTTAATGGCAAATTTTAGTTTTATAAACTTACTTAAAATATTTAGTTAGACACGGATACATCATGAATAAAAGGATGTATTGTTTTACGCGTGTATAGACTTGATTTATTCAAATGAAATCAAATGACAGGTGTAAATGGAAGATTACGTTGTTTTGAGTGATTTTGAGTAGGTTTACAAAGTGCTTTCCTGAAAATGAAAGGTTAATAACTTTTTTATTTAGATGTTGCAAACCTTTTGTAAAATAAGTGTTAGAAAAATAAGTACAATAAAATATAGATGTGGGTTTTTTGGTTTTGAAGTTCGTTCGATACGCAGCGTTTTATAGTTACGTTGTTGCGACTGGAGTAGATAAGACGGTGGTATTCGTGCTCATCGATCAAGCAAGTCGCCGCAGGACTCTACCGCCGTTAAAGTCACGATATGATCTATTTCAAGTTTGGATTGGAATTTAGAGTGTTTATTACCTACAAAACAAATAATTTGAAATAATATCAATTAATCATTTTGTGGGACTGTGTCTTCGGCTAATCGTAGGTGCACTGGTTGTACCTCTACCTACTTCTTTGGGGATATGGGCGTGAATATAATAACATCAATAAATTAACAATTACTTTGTTTCTTGTTTTATTTTTGATTTTCGTTTCATTTTTTAATTTTGATGCAGCTTTTTAAAAGGTTGACAACCCCTAAGTTTTTTCATGTCACAGAATATTCAGAAACGAAGCCTACAGGCTTGATTTACGTGGAAAATTATAGAGGTTTTGTACAAAATGCCGCGGCATTTTATAAACGGCAATGTTATAGTCGCGGAGCCGATTATAAAATGTCGACACATTACATTCAGCGTGAGGCATTTTATAAAACGTTTTTATGTTTGTAATCTGACGCCGCCGGTTGTATTCGGACGTATTATAGAATTTGCCTGCGACATCTATATTATCATATACCTATATGTCACATGAATGTAGTGTGTGTGTGTGTGTGTGTGTGTGTGTAATGTATATTTTTTATAAATGTAACGTATTTCTAATGCATTTTATTTAAAAACATTAGGTTTTGCAATCCTCCGCAACGTAAACTTTAACTGCGCCAAATTTCATACTCAGCGTTCGCACAATTGTCTTAAAAGGGTGCCCAAAGTTATTCCTTCACGAATTAATAAATAGATAATTTAACAAACCCTTTATTTTCCTGAAATGGGGTTACAAGTTCCTTACCTTCTCAAGCATATGGTAGACATCGGCCAAGTCGACTCCCGGATATGGTGACATTCCATAAGTAGCTATTTCCCACAGCAAGATCCCAAACGCCCAAACATCAGACTTGGTGCTAAAGGTGTTGTACGCCAAGCCCTCTGGTGCGGTCCACTTGATAGGAAACTTGGCGCCTGCGTGCGCGGTGTAAGTATCATCACGCATCAATCTGGCTAGCCCGAAGTCGGCTACTTTCACCAAGTGATTTTCGCCTACTAGACAATTTCTTGCAGCTAAATCCCTGTTAAAAAACAATTGTCTTTAGACACAACATTGCATTTGTACTTTAATTTCACCTCACGACATATATTTTTGGTATATTACTCAACCGGTTTCACTTTTTAAGCATCTTCAGGGTGTAAGTAATATCTATACATATAATAAAATCGTAGGAAAGTCAAATTTGTACATTGAATATTTTTTTAAAGTATACTTGGGGCGTGATCTGCAATCGAGGATGGATTTACTTCAAATTTTGCATGAATATTACTAACAGGTCGGGTAGGCTATACTATCACGCTATCACCTACAGGGGAGGAGGAGTGCGGTATATATATATATATATATATAATATACACGCACATATATACATACATACATAGGTGAAATTAAAGTACAAGTGTAATGTCACCAAGTGCTGACGATAAAAATTATAGAAAATAGTATCAGCTTATATATATATATATATATATATATATATATATATATATATATATATATATATATTATTAATTCTAAAATACAATTATACTATTATTAATGATAAAGTCTAAGTAAGTTCTTAGCGTATGAATATGTATGCATGTTTGTGTGTATTACTCCTTTACTCGACAGCGGCTAAACGGCATTTCGGAGGTTTTGGCATATGGGTAGACGTAATACTAGACTGAACAAAGTGAACATACAGGGTTACTTTTAAAGGTCGGGCAAATTTTAAAATTAGGAATTAAATATTGGATTGAAAGTGCATTTTAATTATTGTAAAATTAATATAAGATAATATAAAAAAAGACGTGTGGCACTCGGAGACTGCCGTGGTAAAGCTATTGCATAGCATTTTTTATCAACTTATGCAATTACAATTATATTACTGCATAAATATTTATCTTATTTATGCAGTATAGTACTGCATAAATATTTATCTTATTTTTTATCAACTTATGCAATTACAATTATATTACTGCATAAATATTTATCTTATTTATGCAGTATTTTTTTTCTTTGATATTTCTTCTTTCTTCATTAATAGATGCACTTTGTTTATTCATATTTAAAACACTTTGTACACAAATTATACGAGTACAGATATTCACTGTTGTACGTAGATGATAAATACCTATACACCTATATACTTTCTCACAAACAGCTGATTACGGTAGTTTTCCAATACAACCTATGCCACCTAAAGGCGGGTTGCTGAACTAAAGATACAAGCGCGATATTTCAAAAAGTCATTAAAAGTTCTGGTATTTATCGATAGATGGAAAAACTAAACAGTATTACCGCTGTGCCGGCCTGAGTGGGGGTGTTAGGTTTTTTCGTTACGGAATTTCTGGATTTGGTCTCCACGCTCAAGGCCCGCGATAGAAGCTATGCAATAGCTTAAAATATTCGTTTGTGAGTATCCCACTAAATTCGTAAATTGGATGCACCGAGTCTTGTGAATAAACTCTGTAATGCTGGTAGTACTTTTACATATAATTACGATAGTAACTATTGTGTAACCTGTTACTCTGAGTATATTTTTCACGATCGCTTCTAATTTGGTTAAAGGCACGAAAGTATTTTAGTTCGAATATTGCGTCATTGAAATTATCCATGCGTTTTGTTTTTTGAGACGGATAAAAATGAAATTTTGTTTTTTTTAATTATTTTTTTATTACATAAATCGAACATATTGATTCTGAACAGCTTCTAAAAATTTGTCTAGAGCTTTAAAAGTATCCCTGTATCCTTTAAACCCTGCGCGCAGCGAGAGGGGAGCAGGGAGGGGCAGCTGCCCTCCTCTCCACCCCGGGAATTTGCTAATTATATATATATATATATATATATATATATATATATATATATATATATATACATATATATAGTAGATAAAAATATAATAGGATAAAGATAATAGTGTTGAAATATTACGGTTGCCCCCCCTGGCCCAAAATCTGGTTACGCCCATGCCTGTATAGGCTACTTCTACGCCGATACATAGTTGTAACCTATTTTTTTATACTGTCTGTCTTTACTCTCTTTGCTTGGTCGGATATAAAAAGAAACATGTTGATAATAGCTTCACTAGATACCTAGCAAGCGCGCAGTGCCAAGAACGTTCCTTTTACTAAGCTAATTGATAGGTGGTTCACTAAGCCCTAGGCGGTAAGCAAGCCTCTGTCTGTGCGGACTTAGCCTTAGGGTGCCTTGGTTACTTCTGAATCCAAAAAAAGGTAACGATAAGTATTTTAAATGTAATCGCGGTACATCCATACTTACAGAAATTTGGACGTCCAATTTTTTTAATAAGTGTTTTATTATTATAATCGTCAAATATTTAAAAAAGTAGTAAATGTGTTTATTAAAAGGTTATTCTTGATACCTGCGTACTTATTAAATAGTATTAGTGAAATATGAATATAATATATACAGTTTAGGTCCATAAAAATACAAAACCACATGTCACATACACAACATGTCATGTTGAGAGCAAAGCACTACCTAGCTTCGCTGAGACGAGCAAAATAAAAATAATGATAAAATAAAACTCTATTAAGTTTGTTGTATACACATAATACTTTATAATTAGTGGTGTCTACAAGCGACAGTAACTTTTAATAAAAAGTAGTAAATGTGTTTATTAAAAGGTTATTCTTGATACCTGCGTACTTATTAAATAGTATTAGTGAAATATGAATATAATATATACAGTTTAGGTCCATAAAAATACAAAACCACATGTCACATACACAACATGTCATGTTGAGAGCAAAGCACTACCTAGCTTCGCTGAGACGAGCAAAATAAAAATAATGATAAAATAAAACTCTATTAAGTTTGTTGTATACACATAATACTTTATAATTAGTGGTGTCTACAAGCGACAGTAACTTTTAATAAAAAGTAGTAAATGTGTTTATTAAAAGGTTATTCTTGATACCTGCGTACTTATTAAATAGTATTAGTGAAATATGAATATAATATATACAGTTTAGGTCCATAAAAATACAAAACCACATGTCACATACACAACATGTCATGTTGAGAGCAAAGCACTACCTAGCTTCGCTGAGACGAGCAAAATAAAAATAATGATAAAATAAAACTCTATTAAGTTTGTTGTATACACATAATACTTTATAATTAGTGGTGTCTACAAGCGACAGTAACTTTTAATAAATCAAAGGATCCTACGTAAGTTGTCGTAACTTAAAAAATACGATTTTTGTTTTATTTATGAAAATGACTTCACTTTTATAGATTTTTTAACTACACAAAGAACAAAAATGAAATTCATATTAGACGTTAGATTTTTCTAAAAATAATTTCATTTTTATTTTTCGTGTTATTAAAAGATCTAAAAATTAGAAAAATCCAACTTCTAATAGGAAATTCATTTTTATTCTTCGTGTAATAAGAAAAATCTATAAAAGTGGAGTCATTTTCATAAATAAATTAAAAATCGCATATTTTAAGTTACGACAACTTACGTAGGACCCGTCGAGATGGTACCATCTGCTCCTGTGCTATCCTCTAATATGAAACAGTTACCTATGGATGAAAGAACGGCTTTCCAAATAGCTCATCCCTGATGCAATTTGCGTTGCCATATCCATAAGTACCACAGCGTCGATGTGATCGCGGCTGCCAGTACGAAGGTAGTCCAGCAAATTGCCTCGGCTCATGAACTCCGTGATTATATAGAATGGAGGCTCGCGGGTACAAACACCCAGTAACTGGACTAAATTTGGATGGCGCATTTCTTTCATTATGGCTGCCTCCTCTAGGAAATCTTTCAGAGCCATTGTGTCATCTTTAAGCGTCTTTACTGCCACCTACAAAACAAATAAATTGCACATGATTCATGAAATATCTTTTTTCCGTTACGTAAATAATTCCATATATAATAATTAATTGTGACAGTACCAGTTCATTTACCCCATAACTGACAATTATGTAAAGAAATTGTGGGGTTAAAGGACAAGGTAATAAAAATGCAATTAAATGACAATTATATCGAAAACTGTTTTATCTAGCTCAGATCAAAACATTTGTATCGATTTAGTTTAAAAATTTATATAACCTTGTTGTAACGACCTCCGAGCCAAATAGCTTCAAAAACCAGGTATGTTATTTTTTTATTGGTTTCGTTTTTCTAATCTGCTATAAAATTACATTTTGTCTTTTAAGCCCTTTGACATTTTAGGTATCGATATAATAAAAGATCAACTGCATTTAAAAAAGGACCAAATGCGAGCCGGACTTAGAACGACGGGTCCCAGGAACAAAATCGTATCTACAAAATTACCAAATTACAATATGTTTGTTTGTGGGAGTACATTGTACATAAGATGATGTTCACTTAAGTATTTCCAAAAATAAAAGACCAATAAATATAATAAACACATTGTCTTGCAGCTTTATGTGTGTTTAATGTGAATCTATACTAATATTATAAAATTGTAGTTGGTTTGTTTGTTTGGTTGTACGTGGTAATCTCGAAAACTACTGAACCGATTTAAATAATTATTTTTGAGTTGGATAGCCTGTTTATCGAGGAAGGCTATAATAACATCATGCTACGACCAGTAGGAGCGGAGTAAACAAAGTCCGCGCGGACGAAGTCGCGGGCAACAGCTAGTTTTACTATAAAACAAATTTACTCTTATCTCTCCATATGATTTTGTTCTTGGGACCCGTCGAGAATTTTTTTTTTATTTCATAAGATAATAAACAAGCAGATGGCTCTCCCGATGGTAAAAGAAACCATCGCCTAGACAACGAAGATGTTAAAGGTGCGTTTCCATCAATGTGGCAGGATAGACTAACATGGGAAAAGAAAGAAGAATATTTTAGTCGACTCTGTGGTCCAGTGGTCCGGTGTCAGAGTTAACCACATGAGGTCCCGGGTTCGATTCCTTGGTTGGAAAATTCAAAAATGGGTTTTCAGTTTTCTATATTTTATTATACCGATCTAAAATATTCAGGCGTTTGTAAGTTTGTACATCCTCATGGCCTAGTGGTTAGCCTATCTGATTCAGATCATTTTGTCCTATTTTTGATCGTACCCGCGGTCCCTGGACCGGACAAAAAGTTTATAACCTCGAAATGGAAATCTAAGTGGCAGTTTAGAATCTGGTAGTAGTGTGACAACTCTGTCACAGTAGTGTGACAACTCTACCACAAATAAATTTATTAGTCCCATACACTACAAGAAACAAGTGATAGTCGTTATCAGATTGGTACAGTGCAGTGATGAGGATCACCACACATCTTGCAAACCGACAAACTGGTAATTCACGGTGAACTAGAATGGCTGCAACTGTGATAGGATCATTGATATAAAAAACCCTAGATGAACAGTCCCGAACAAAACTGACACTCAAAAGTGTCCCTAATTTCTTTTAAGTAGTTAGTTATAGATATGGCAAAAACATATGTCTTTGCATATCCAACCTTAAGTGCAAGACTTATAGTTGTTTTTACAAAGCAATGTACGAAAATAAATAAAATTGACAGTGACGCGGCCGACGCGATTCTATTTAAATGAGTGCACAATTTAAAATTGTGCACTCATTTTTGGAGGACGTTTTTGACACACTGATTGTATCTTGTATTTTTTTATATCAATGGATAGGATTTGGTTTTTATATGTTTTTGCTAGCTTTTGATTTTCCTATCCCTCGCGAAAATATTTTTTTCGAGATTAAAGGTACCTTATGTGTTTTTCTATACCCTTTACGAGGTATATGCACATTTCATGATTATTATTTAAGTAGTTAAGGCGTGAAAACGTAATAAACACATATAAACTCATTACTGCATTTATAATATTAGTTAGCAAGTTAGGATTGTCTGAAATGTCATGTCATGAAAATCTTCTTTTTTTGTCATAGAACAGCAAACAAGTCGATGGCTCTCGTTATGCAAGAAATAGCCATCGCTTGAAGACTCCAAAGATGTTAATGATGCATACCTAACATTAATCTTTTTGCTGTATGATTTTATGACTCACTGACACCAAATTTAAATTTTTGTCCGTCTGTCTGTATGTCTCACCATAAATCATTTGGCTGAAATGGTTTGGCCGATCTTGATAAAAATTTCATATAACTGCTTAAATGATGTGAAAAAAAATAATACATTTTTTTCTTTGAATTATAGTCTAGTAAAGCTGACGGGTGTTACTTGGTTATATAAACTTTACCTAAATCTCAAACTTCTCTATGCCAGTAATATTCTTAAAAAAAGAAGATACATTTGCTAGCTGAATTAATATACAGATAGTCACCGTTGTGTTATATCGTTTCCAAGCTGCCTCGTACACGTCTCCATACTGTCCGCCGCCAAGTTTATGCTTCATGACAATATCAGTGCGGTCAATTTCCCACTCGTCAGGCGGAGCTAGTGGGAAAACTGTAGGTTTGTTTCGTTTAGGAGCCGGGTAAAGCAATTGAGTTATTAGCCCATCCCCGAGAACTGAATGATGATGTACCAGCTCTGCTAGCGTGCCGAATTTGGATTCGGATGTTACGTAAACCTGCGAAAAAGAGCGATTGCGACTCGTTATTGGCGAACGCAGTTCTTCAAATAAAAAGGGAAAAACGCATCACAAGCGGCGAATTTTTGTTAATCTCTGTCACAGAATAAAATTATATATTAATACACATATGTTCCGTCGATTTTTTTTTCTTCCGTATCACTAATAAAGGCTCTGGCGTATTTTTTTTATATTAATAAATAGTAAAGCAGCAGATAGACTTCCTGGTTTAAATATATATATGTCAGCAATATAGATATTCAATTCTAATAATACATTTACCGGCTACCTTACCTTTAGAATCGGGACATAGCAGTAATATGTACTGACAATATAGTCAAAAGATAAGGTTATGGAACCTAACCCGACTGAGACGGAAATTATAGTTCAAATTACAAATCGGTAAATATGTACATGAGCACAGTATACTGCAGACTAACAGTAGTCAATCTACATACAAGTGATATTCGAGCAACGCACACATAGGCACCTCTCACGGACGCGAGATCTCGGAATGGTTCGGTACAGTTTGTTACGCACCGGTCCGAGATATCGCGTCCGTGAGAGGTGTCTATGTGTGATATGCTCGAATATTACTTGTATGGAACATATGACTTCTGTTAGTCTCTAAGTATTCTGTGACATGACTCATTACAATCCCAGCTTTATGTATGTCGATGCTTCATTGATATCTTTTGATTGGCCAATAACAACATTGCCATTTTTAATAACGTGAGTACTTTTTTCTTATTGATCATCTACTCAATCTACGTGCATCGATCCGCAACTATGCGGATTTAAGGCTGGCTGTTTAAAGGCAGTAACATATATATTATATATTAAAAAACACGATAACCTGTTTACGATAGTCTGGCTAACGAAAGTTGACAGTCCAATTCTTTGCAAACTTTTTGTATAGCAATACTAAAATGAATGTCAACGTCTAAATGGCAAAAAGATGTCGGTTACCTTAGTGTGAATTGATGTGATATTAAGAGTGTAAAATTTAATAATAATATCAAAATTGCAGTGCGAGAGATGTTGTTTTGTATGATTTCCGAATACAAAGAAAAAAGTCGTGGGGCACCAGAATATAGGAACGAAATTGCTTATTATAAAAAAAATCTTACACTTTTTTAACGTTACGGACTTTGCCGGCAAGGATACAAGGATTTTTTGAAGTGTAATCTACTCGCTTCATTCAATCAGTCAGGTAATGTGTATAAAAATTAAAATATTTACGATACCTTCCCATCCGAATCCTCATTGATGCGGTAGTGATAAACGCGACCTTCGTAGCGCAAAGAAATGCTTCGTTGACCAGGACTAGATTCGGATTCACGTACCTAAAAAATATTAATAAATTATATTACCTACAGCGCATCACGCCGGGTTCACTTGCGGGGTAGGCAAAGTAAACCGAACGTCTATAGACTTTCCAGTTCACCACGATTCACCGGTTTGTCGGTTAGCGAGATGAGTAGTGATCCCAACGCCACATTTTACCGAACTGGTAACGATTATCGACTATTTCTAACGATAACCGGGACCAACGACTTTACGACCGACGCTGACGCCGACGACGCCAACGCCGACTATACTCATCCGTGGCACGTTAGTGATAATACACCACCCACCAGACTCTGAGCTTTTACTGAGATAATGAATTTTTATGAAAACACTCAAAAATAAATAAATTGTAACGGCGTATGTTTTTTATATGTGAAAAAGGAGGCGCGTGAACTGATGAAAAGTGATCGCCACCACTCATGAATAGCGCAACACTAGACAATTTGTAAGTCGTTGCAGTCTTTAAATATTAAGTAGGTAGGTTTTTTCTTGTGGACCTCCAAGTATAATTGGGTTTTCTGTTTCACAGTATAATTTTCCGAGACAAAAATGCCTTCAGAATCGCACCTTAATCGACTTCCATACATCTAAATGAGACGGTACAAGGTGGTGCCAGGATTTCCAATAACCAATCTCCTTGACGTCTTTGGGCTAAGATAGTAAATTAGCCTTATTGCCCTTTTTTGCCATACAAATATTGTATTTATTTCAGCGGAATTCTTCAATATATGCAGTTATTTTCTACAACTATATATAAATGTAAATATGTATAAGAGTACTAGCTGACCCGGCAAACGTTGTTCTGCCTGTTAACTACTCTTATTTTTTTATATTTTCTCACCTTTTAAACCTTCCCTGGACTTTAACAATTAATTCAAAATCAAAATTAGCCAAATCGGTTCAGCCGTTCTCGAGTTTTAGCGAGACTACCGAACAGGAATTGATTTTTATATATATAACATAGATGGAAGAAGATAGATATGAGCTGTTGCTAACTTTACTAATAATGTTAACTTTAAATAATGATGTTGATAACTTGCGTTCAAAAACCATTTCTTCCTAAAAATCGTCTATTCTCAACAAACGAGGTTAATGGGAGTAATCAATAAATTACTTCTATTTTTATTGCTCACTTTAGCTTTGAATTAAAAATCAAATTTCCAATGTTGGAATAGGTGACAAAGTCAAATTCACAAAGTAACTAATCAGCGCTTCTTACGACCATTCTAAACATTGTCGCCATTTAAATAAACTCGGTCCAAAACCTATAGAGAATACGCAAAGTTACTCTCAGCCTTCAGATTTGTATGGCATAAGACAGCAACAGCAGATGGATAAGAGATAACCGCCGCTTATAGTCAGTAACCAAACATGTTAATGGTGTGTTGCCATGACTAAGAGATGGAATGGAGTGGAATATGCATACGTGTACCGGATATGTTCCTTCCCCAACTCTCAGCCGCAATACAATAGTGACAAGCATTGACATTTTGAGAAAAAGAATAGACGTTATTATCCATACTAACATTATAAATGCGAAAGTCTGTCTGTCTGTCTGTTACGCTTTTACGGCTAAACCGCTGGACCGATTTTCATGAAATTGCATGGATTCATGGCATGGATATAGTTGAAGATCCGGGGTCAAACATAGGCTAATTTTTTTTTCAAAAATCAGTCCCTAGAGAGCTGAAATAGGGGATGAAATTTTTATTAAAAGCTATTTGGACGACTTATTAATATACTCGCGGGCGAAGCTGCGCGGGTCAGCTAGTGACAGATATAAGTAAGAAATTAGTAACAAGTCCAAGTAAGACGTTACACAACTTTGCCACTTAATCAGTCACGATAAAAGTGGCACATGTAAGTAGCCTCGCTTACCTTTTACGAAATGCCTAAGATGAAGGCTTTTCTTAAAAAGTGGCCTGTAACAACACAGAAGTAACGTTTTGTATTCGATACGAGCGATGTTGAGTATGTTTCGGCATAACTACATAATAAGACAGATTTAAAAAATGTTGTTGCTTTAGAGAGTATACTTTTCCTGGGGAAGTTTTAGAATATACATATTTCACAGCCTAAATTCACTTGGTTCATACATACATATTTCACAGCCTAAGTTCACTTGGTCTACATTATTATTTTTCTTTCTTCCATTTTCTTCCTTGCTATCTTTGTCTCAACGTAATGAAAATAAAGAATCGGGAAATTTGAGTCAGAATATAACAATTGAAATCGTAAAGTTAAGATGTATCACCTTATGTAATAAGATTAAATAATTCCCGACTCTGGTTCTATTCTTATGAGAAAAATCCATCAAGTTGAAATTAACTTAGGTGACGCATCTTTTAGGAATATATCGTAATTTTCGCCTCACCGCTCTAAATGTAACAGTATCAGTTTTAAAATGTATAATATCATTTTTATATTTATATCATTTTTATATTTGATCAATAATAATCGGTTCTATATTCGAATTACGAGTCATGATATTTTTCTGTAAAATATACACGATTTGACAATTTATGCTCATCTCAATATCATGGGGCTACCTACTACCTTTGGCTACTCATAGGTTTTGTATTTGCAAATCTTAGTTATCGCTGGAAATGTAGGTGCAATGGTATCCATAATAGATAATGTTATAAATGTGAAAGTTTGTCTGCCTGTATGTTACGCTTTCACTACTTAACTGTTGAACCGATTTGATAAAATTTGGCAAGCAGATAGATGAAGAATTGGAGTCAAACATAACCTTATAGAGGTTCTTTTTGAAAAAATCGACCACTATAGGGCTGAAATACCCGGTCTATAATATGAAATTTCTTATATTTATGCCCTATTACTCTACACGGGTGAGCTAAATATTTTTTTTAATACTATTACCATAAGCTAATATATATATATATATATATATATATATATATATATATATATATATATATATATATATATATATATATATATATATATATATATATATATATATATATATATATATATATATATATATATATATATATATATATATATATATATATATATATATATATATATATATATATATATATATATATATATATATATATATATATATATATATATATATATATATATATATATATATATATATATATATATATATATATATATATATATATATATATATATATATATATACACTAGCTGTGCCCGCGACTTCGTTCGCGTGGAAAAAATTCTAAAATATCCTATGTCCTTCTCCTGGCTCTAAACTACCTCCCTGCCAATTTTCAGCTAAATCGGTTCAGCCGTTCTTGAGTTAAAAGTGGAGTAACTAACACGACTTTCTTTATATATATATATATATATATATATATATATATATATATATATATATATATATATATATATATATATATATACCTACAGCTAAGCATTCCCTGGGTCCATTAACTTATCTAGCCCTAACGCCATATTATTAGTGGTTACCATTCCACCACCAGTCCACAACAGACGCGACGGTTGGATATTAAAGGTTTAATTAGAACACTTGTCATATCTACATAAGAAATTGTGAACTTACAAGGAAGCTGCCATTTATCCCTGAGGAAAGTAAATACTCGGCGGCATTCCGTGATATAGGCCCGTGGTACCACGAATGCTTTTCAAGAGAGTTCACGGGAGTCACGTAGTTGCTGGGGACCCAGCCCACACCGCCGCCTAAAGTGTGGGCCTCACACCATTCGCCGCTTTTGTTGTAGCTCATTATACGCACTTGTTCTCCTGAAAAAAGTACCACAAATAAATAATTAGAACATTTTAAACTGTCTATAATAATTGCATCTGTGGTCTAGTGGTCCGGTGTCGGCGATGACTACATGAGGTCCCGGATTCGGTTTCCAGGTCGGGTAATGCAAAATGTGTATTTTCAGTTTTCTGATAAAAGCAACGTTGCCCGGGATTTTCATAAGTGCCCGGTTGGCGATAGGTTTGCCATCTATAACATTGTGGGACTAAGTACGTTCTGCTAAACGTGCGTGAAATGTTTGTACGCATTTGTAAGCATTTGTGTGATGAGCATAAATGTTTGTATTTCCGGGTTTGGGTGTTTTTATATTCCAGTATTTATATATTATGTATTTCTATGTATTAATATCCTTGACTAATATCCATAACACAAGCAAATAATTTGCTTACTTTGGGGTTAGATCAGTAAGTGTAATTTGTCCCTTGAATATTGAGTATCCCTTGAATTTGAAAAGTTAAAGCGACTAAATATCTGTCAACTATACATCCATATCTCAAAAACAGCTAAACCAAACCAAATTTGACGAAACTTCAACTGTTCCCTAAGTTGGAATAATGTATCTTCACGCCCATATCCCCGAAGAGGTAGGCAGAGCTACAACATGTGTACCCACGATTAGCCGAAGATACTTGGTCCCACAAAATGAACAGCAGAGTGTAATAATAAAAGCGAAAGTATAAATAAGTGTAATAGTTAAATAAGAAAAAGTATAAAAAAGTGTACTCGCAATAATTATTTTTATTAATCTAACATGTTTATTAATCACTAGCTGTTGCCCGCGACTTGTCCGCGGGGACTTCGTTTACTCCACCCCCGTAGGTGATAGCGTGATAATATTAGGCCTATATGTTGACCCGACCTGTTAGTAATATTCATGCAAAATTTGAAGTAAATCCATGCGGTACTTTTTGAGTTTACCCCGGACATACATTGACTTTCCTACGATTTTATTATATGTATAATAAAGATTATTATAAATCTGTAAATTTGGCTGTGCCTTTAAAGGTAATCCTATACAAAAAACGTTGACAAATTATACACCTAAACTTTCCTCATGAATTTCAAATGGATAGACCATTGATGAACATTGATGAAACATGAAAATCCGTTCAATGGTTTTTGTGTTCATCGCGACAGACATCCATGACAGAAGCGATGGACTTTGTTTTAAATATAATATATCGATATGTATTTTACAAAAATATTAGTTTTATTGCACTCCATCATGTAAACTTACTTTAATTATGCCAAATTTCGGTAGCTAAAACTTTCCACCCCTTTTTACGGAAATTAGACTTAAAATCGGTACAAACTTTTTGTTTCACGTATTAATAGACAGATACTGTTATTAAAGAAATGAGCCACACCTTTCTTTAGGCTTAGTTGATTTTCGCCGCCTGCTTGAAAGTCGTAAAGCGCGACAAATAGCTGCGGGTCATCTTCTTCGTGATGAGCTAGCAGATTCTCTTTTGATGTCCATCTGGTCACACAACATAATATATAATTAATTATTATTTTTGACTCTTTAATACATCCCCGGTGTTGGTTCAAACCCTCTTTGAAAAATAGACCAACTGCCGTTCTGCCAGGCAGTTCGTAAAAGGTAACAATTGGCTATGCACTTATACATTGTTGCTACTAGATGGTAAAATTTTGCACCGGCTCGCCCAGGTCTGGTACAAGCGCCTTACCCAGATTACTGTCGCGATAGCGTCAGTGCTTGTCACATTCATGTTCCGGTAGCCGGTAGCCGGTAAACTTATGCATGTGACGTTAACACCCCGCCACATAGATAGCAACGCAACTTTTGGTGTCTATAGGCGATGATTGTCTCTTTCCATTAGGAAAACCACCCAATTATTTGCTATCCTAAGATGCATAAAAAAAGGTACCGTATCAATCAAGTTTTCTCTAAACTGGTGGAAATGGGCAAGCTAATCCTCTATTTTAATGAGAGCTACGATTTTTGCTAGTTACAATAAGAAGTGCTGAAGTGTTTAAATGGTATCAAAACACGTAATGAATTAATTTTAATTAAAAATAACGGCCGCATTGAACGTTACTTGGCTAACAGTAATTGATCATATCATTTTAATCGTACTATGACTTCCGTAAAAGACGACTTGGTTAAGTTTTAATAAAAAAGTACAAGTAAAAGTATAGTTAGAAGTGTTTTATTGCAAATGCAGACAAGCAATGACGCTATAACGGCAGGAATAGCTAAAAGGCACCGACCACACAGCCCAGACACCTAATAACAGGCGAATGGCTGCTGTCAACTCATCTGGCTTATAGTTCCGATATTAATGTCCACGTGCCAATGATTATTGATTTAGTAATCAGTGTCGACCAACTAGATGCTCTGTACATCACTATCTTTCACTGTGGCCTTGAGTTAGCCAAATACGGCATTGCAAGTTGCAACGGGAGACGCAGTAGGGTTGCAACTTGCAACCCTTACCCCAACTTGCTCCGTCTTACGTCAGCTAGTTGCTTGAATTCATTCAATACGGAAAATCAAACATTAGGCATCTATGATCCGTGTGATCGGTGGTAAAAAATTAGTATCAAATCCAGGCGAGACGTTACGAAACTCTACTACCTAGTAATCACGATAATAATGACCGTTCACCTTGAACTATCGGGCACGAAGACAGACCAACGCGTGATTTAATTGTACTTCGATAATAATTCCCGATGAAAGCGACTCGGTCAATCAGGATTACCAAAATTACACATCGCACCTCCGCTCAAGTAGTATAACAATTCGAAAAATCGTAAAAATCACTTTTTTGTACCATTCGTAACGTATTATGCCATAGTTTTATCTCGAATGGTGATCTACTACAGTTTTCAATGATTTGATATTATAACGGCGCTAGTGACCTTTAAACCCCCTTTACTCGAGAATCGTTTTTTTGATTTGTGACACTATTTGATCGCAGGTGCGATGTAGTTATTATGAAAATTCTTAGCATCTCCTTCCAATAAAAGTAAGTTATTCTCAAGAGCGTCTCAGCTTACTGATACATCGCCCTTGATTTATAGAAAAACCAATGCCACATATCTAGAAATAGCTGCTGCTCGCAACATAACCGTATTAAATTATATCGTTTATACTATATAATACATTTAACAAACAACAACACAGCAAAGTAAAGCAACGTCAGTTTGCATGTCAAACTTTGCCTATTAATTTCTCCACAGAAATAGAATTTCTCTTGTACATAACATTCGTTCAAAGTTGTGAATTTTCCATTTCATGGTTTAGTTACAGTCTAATATACTATGTACAGCAAGTTGAATTATATCGCGATCTAGAGAGCAAATGAAATTAAAGGCAATGTTATAAAATGGAGCTGAACTTAATTAACAAAATAATAAACTTATTGTCCAACCTCTCTTTGAAAAAATAGACAATATGCCATTCTGCCAGCCAGTTCGTAAAGGCGAACGATTGGCTATACGCGTCCGTCACTACCATCGTGACTAGCGGTGGGTAATCTTTATTCCTTGGGGTGAATTTAATCACTTATATATTCTATACTTTCCATCGTCGGCACTTGGTGAAATTCCATTATTGTAACACAATTATTCACTTATTCCCGCTCCAGGCACGGAAATGATTCACCTTATTTATTCCTTTATTCCTTTGGCTCACTTCTCCTTCGTCCTTTTTATATTGTATCATATTCTGTGATCACATCTTTAAATGAACATTTCCCTATATATTTTTCTCGCTCCCACCAATTACACAGTACTATGTAATATAAGTGGTTTTTAGGTTGATTATGACTTGTCGCGTCTTACTGTCTCTCTCATTCTAATCGCAGACGCGTAGCAGCAGTAGCAGTACGCTCAGTCGCACACGATTTTGGCCGAAATAAATAGTTCCGCGGAGACTAAAACGATTTGAAGGAATAAATAAGCTTATCGTATCCGGCCCCGGAATCAGATCCTTTGATTCAGTACCTACGGAGTTACACACCTCTGATCGTGACTACTAAATACACACTATAGATAAACATTAGACGGTGGTAGAGCTCTGCAAAGTCTTGCCCAGATTTTGGTGCCGATTCCAGTCGCAATAGTCTACATGTTTGTTATTTTCGTCTTTGTTGCGGATTGGATTGTAAGATAGCCGGTAAACTTATACATGTGGCTTATTGTCCCGCAACTGGATGGTAACGCACCATTAACATCTTTATTGTCTATAGACAATGGTTGTCTCTTTCCATTGGGAGCGCCATCTGCTTGTTTGATATCTTATGATATATAAAAAGCTTTTAAATTCCAATTTTCGTATTTCGTATTCCTAGCCCATTCAAATTTGGAACATGCTAGTAGGTACTAACATCACTGGGATTACTACATACGCCAACTCGCCACCAAAACTGGTTTTAATGCTCTGTTTCTACGCTTGAATTTTTTCGTTTATATTAAATCGATACTAGTTTCCATATTAATATCATAAATACGATACGAAAATAACTCCGTCTATCTGTCTCTTCCTCACACCTAAACCACTAAACCGATTTTGATGAAATATTTGTATTAAGATGTATTTTTGATGAATAGAGCTGATTAGTTTTTGTACTCAATCGATATATTATTCTAGAAGTTATATTTAGAAAATACTGTTCGCCAGACTTTTTTTGCGGGCTTTTTCAAAATTTCTAAAAATCTCCTGGGCCAACTTGGTTAAAATTTTCGGAAAATCTAAGTTGAGTGGAATCCAATCTAATGCCATCAGGCGCGTTTCGATCGGTCCAGCCGTTCAAAAGTTATTCGAGATTACATATACACACATACCCACACACACACACACACACACACACGCACGCACGCACGCACGCACGCACGCACGCACGCACGCACGCACGCACGCACGCACGAGCGCACGCACGCACGCACGCACGCACGCACGCACGCACGCACGCACGCACGCACGCACGCACGCACGCACGCACACACACACACACATACATACATGCATACAGACATCACCGTGAAAATAGTCGGAAAAGGTTCCTAGGACATCAAAACGTGGACATCTGGTGAAAACTCGATTTCCGAAAATCGGGGCAAAATCAGTAACTTTCTTATCTACATACGTAGCGAGAAGTTATAAAATTTCTTAGTTTAATTTTTCAAAGCTGTGTGGCCTCGCTAAACGAGAGCTTATAGTACATATACGTTAGAGATAATAATCCGCTCTTATGGACGTCTGTGGGGGTGAAACTGTGAAGTGGATTTAAAATAGCTTCCCAATGAGCTAAGTTTTTAGAGTTTTAATTTGAATAGAGCTCAGAATTGGGTTATAAATAAATTTCTAATGAACCTTTGTACTTTATTTTATTTGATAGAAAACAAAAACTGTTCCCTTGTAGTAATATATAATAACCATCGCCTCTTGACACTCAAGATGGTAATTGTGCGTGACTATTCCTGTTGTAAGTACCTATATAAAATCCTTTGCTCCTGCCATCTAGCAAGCGCTCCAAGACTGAACAGGGCAGTGAATTTTTAAGACAGTAGCATTTTACCCTAGCGTCTTAGAACTCTAGCTTAGCAATCACAATGACAGTACCATGCCATGTTTAACCTACGCTTAACTTTTACGAGTTACTTTTATGGATAGTCAATGTTTTATTTATCATAACGAATCACAATTTACACAGAGAATATGTCTCCTAACGATTTCGATTTATTATCGAACGTTTATTATCGATATAAATAAGTGTTAGGCACGACCGATTGGCTATACGAGTCACTACGTCTGGTACCACCGCCTTACCTATTCCTGCTGCAATAACGTCAGTGCTTTTCACTGTCGTATTCCGGTTTGGAGGGTAAGGTAGCCGAGAAACGGCACGTGGCATTAGATCTCACCACAAGATAGCAACGCACCGTTAACATCTTTGGTGTCTATAGGCGATGGTTGACTCTTTCCATCAGGAGACCCATCTGCTTGTTTGTTATCTTATGATATAAAAAATAATAAGCATATTATTAACCGTTTCCCATTACTTTTGTTATATTTAGAAACAAAGGCTTCTATACTGTCACTAATTCAATTCCCTCGCACGCCAGTCGTTTCCAAGTAGTTTCACGCTTTTCATTGCCCGTTAAATAAGTATTAATTACTAGGTCAGTAGTTAAAGCCTATAGCAATAAATAAAAGTCTATACAATAATGATAAGACCTGTTAGCGGTATCGAGAGGTTGCGGCGTAGCGGGCGCAGCGGAAGCGCCTTCCCCGTCCGGCAAATCAGGAATATGTGGCAGCGGTCGGCTTTGCAATAAAGCTTCTGCAACAAAATCAAATAAACTTTATACAACCGTGCAGTTAAGTTTTTATGGCATATCTACTATGAATGTGAAAAGGTTATTTTCGTATTCAAATTTGTTTAAAACTGGGTAACACAAACGACGTGGTTTTGTACAATATTTTTTTCCGTTTTTGAAGAACTTTTTTTACATATTAGACTAATTTTATATTGTGCCTGTAAAAAATATCTCTTTCGTTACAGCGTCAGCTACATTTCAGATTTATTACATTGACACTCTCACAATGACCCTTTTAATATTTCTAAGAATAGTATTTTTTGTGCTAAGTACTAAATCAAACTCAAATAAGTCGGCTGCTTCATGGCTGCTTCAATATTACGTATGTGGTTGTCTGTTTGACGATAGATCTGTGCCTCTTTGTGCTATTAAGTCAAACGTCAGAACGTCACAAATTGTTCAACCAATGTGAACAGGCTTGTGTCCACTGTGAAAGAATCGGATATATTGTAGTTTTCAATGATTAATTATGGTATGAAGATAACAAGAAACTAGTAACAGTTTATAAAATCTTTAGGATATAAATTCGATTAAAATAAATATTAAGTCACATGTCAATGAACGCATATCTGGAAGCGTTATATACGTCATGCCGTGGTAAAACGTCATATTGATGTTGTAATTTTCATAAGAACCAGAGATTATATAATGTAGATATTACGACGGCTTGATTTCTTCAGGACGCCATGAAAGTCCAGAGCCACGGTAATATTATCTATACAGTATTATAACTCGGCCGTATCTTTGAAATAAATGCCTATAGCCGCGCGGTACGTAAACATGCAATAGGGCTACCGGCCTCCAGCATTTTAATTACATTTGCCTACTGATTATAATAATGTCTCTAAACATTAAATTCGATAAAGTAAGTTCTTTTCCTGGACATTATATTCGTTCGCGGATTCGTATTATTCTAAAATAAAATAAAAACATTTCAGAAAAAAACTTGATCTTGGTAAAGCGTGAGCAGAGCAATACCTCGCTTTGCGGCGGCGTGCATTAATCGAATTGGACTGTCACATAAAGAAAAATAAGATGACCATAATGACGAGTTATAAGTGCGAACGATTCTACATCGCCACATGTAACTACTTATCGGGACACAGTGGTAAGGAACACTGGCTTTATCTATACATATAATAAAATCGTAGGAAAGTCAAAACTGTAGATTGAATATTTTTTAAAAAGAATACTTGGGGCGTGATCTACAATCGATATCGAAGCCAAAAATATAATTTTTAGAATTTTTGTCTGTTTGTCTGTATGTCTGTTTGTTTGTATGTATGTCCGGGGTAAACTCAAAAAGTACTGCATGGATTAACTTCAAATTTTGCATGAATATTACTAACTGGTCGGGTCAACATATAGGCTACATATTATCACGCTATCACTATATCACACGCTATATGGGTGGGTATACATATATATAGTATATACCCACTCAACCCTATGGCCATCACACAAACAACAAACAATATACCCACTCAACCCTATGGTCATCACACAAACAACAAACATTTGTCTCTGTCGGGAATCGAAGCCGAGGCCTTCGAATCGGTCGCGCAATCAGGGTCGCTAAACACTCGGTCAACGGGGTGGGGATGATATGTTTCAGTGCCTAGTTATTACAATATGTTTAAGTCGGTCGCGGTTTCATCTGCGGTTACATCTGCTCATTGAACATACAAAAGGCGTTCAATGTATTCTCGGTATCGCCATAAAGAAATATAGATTTTTGAAATATTTTTTATGTATCTATATACATAAAAATCAATTGCTGTTCGTTAGTCTCGCTAAAACTCGAGAACGGCTAAACTGATTCGGCTAATTTTGGTTTTGAATTAATTGTTGAAGTCGAGGGAAGATTTAAAAGGTGAGAAAATATTTTAAAAAAAATAAGAGTACTGAAAAAGGCAGAACAACGTTTGCCGGATTAGCTAGTTATCAATATTATCCCCCGAAATGGGGGTACATTTAGTACATTATGTGGCAATGTGGCCATGATTTTGCCGATGAAGAAATATTGTTTCGCCCTTTTTGTGCCACTGCATGGTTTTGCTTTTACGCTCACAGTGATAAACTTACGTTTAATGACATCTCTTGTAAAAAAAATATAAAAAACGTATCTTGGCTGGGTTATCACCTGTAAAAGCTGCCTACGATACTTGATCCGAGTTTGTTTCCGAGGGGCCAAATGTATTCGTAGCATCCATCTAGCACTGACGTTTGAAGGTAGATATGACGATGAAAAATAGTAAAAATATTACAAATAGCTTCGATGTTTTTGCAAACATTTTCACATTTATACGCACACATAGTACAAGTTTTTCCTTTTCCATCGGTACCAACTTTTCCTTTGCTTGGTAAGAAAATTTAATAACCGTACGCTGTATTGTTTAATTTTCTTAAGATTATTGTCGCTTCAATCATTATGGTCGTTATTCAAATTTGGTTAAAAGATAACTAACAATCACAGCTACATTTTTTTTTTCGAAATGAACTTAAGCAGTTGGCCCAAATGATCGCTACTGCGAATGCTCACATCATGCATAGCAAATCATGTCGATACTGAGAATATACTGAACGCCCCGCGCACCTATGGTTAATATAGAACAAAGCACAGTATTGATTGTTAGCTGGAAGTTAGTAACCCTGGCCCTGCAGTGAGGAAATTCAAAATTAGCTTTATCTTCAAAGGCCTACACTACATCTTCACTTTATATTTATAGAGCCACTTTGTTATTTTTTCAAATAAATTACATGAAGCGATTATAGCCCTCTTGGTGAGATAGCTTGAATTTTACTTGACCCCATTCCCCCAGTATCTCGTGTTTTGTCCGGGCTCCTTTGAAGAATAGGCCAACTGTCGTTCTACCAGGTCGTATAAGGCGACCGATTAGCTATGCGGATCAGGACCATTATGGCTACTAGGTGGTAAAGTTCTGCATTGTCTCGTTCGGGTCTGGTACCACCGCCTTACTTATTCTTGCCGCATTAGCTTCAGGGCTTGTCACTGTCGAGTTACGGTTTGGAGAGTAAGGTAGCCGGTAACCTTATGCAAATGGCATTACCTCACTATAAGATAGCGATGGTTGAATCTTTCCATCGGGAGATCTATCTACTTGTTTGCTATCTTATGATATACAAAAAAAATATTTTTTTAAAATGCATATATTTAGTATTTTTTCGTTAATTTCAAAATGCTATTTAAATTTTAAGAAGTTAGGCTATTTGAATCTTTGAATCGGCAGTGGTTTTCTATGGCTTCTTTTGTTCTTTCATTTTCGTTTTCCTATCGCTGAACCATTAAACCCCATAGATTTTCTATGGGGTTTACATCTGCAGATTTTGCTGGCCAGAGAATCACACGAACCACTCATTTACAATACGAGCGGTGTGCTTGCGAGCATTGTCATGAATATAGATGATCTGAGGCACCTCATTGGCTGGATACACGGTGCGAACACTTGGTAGCATACTAGCTTTCAATACAGACAGATAATGTGTTGCGTTTGCTCTTGAAGGAAGAAGAACGAGCTCGCACACTACATCCGCTGACATCCACCCCTACATATTGACCGAGATTCGCCAAGAATTGAAATTCGGCACTACATGGTCTTCGCCCTTCGGTATATATCTCGTACCATTATATCTCCACAAAGACGGCGGCTGCTCGTTCTTCAATTATCCTCCAAATCGAAAAACACGACAGCAGGTACCAATGTAGTGTTTCGATTTGGAGGATAAGATAACCGGCACAAAACAAATAGATACCTACAGAAGTCAATTTACATACAAAGGGCGCTCAAGCAACGCACACATAGACCTCTCCTGGACTATATCTCGGAATGGTTCGGAATTAGGCATGGATGATTTAACAGTTAACATATTAAATTCCTTACAATTTTTTTTAACAATTAACAACTTTTATTTATATTAGCAAATACTGTTAAAAGTAATTTTTATGCATCACTAACATTACCAATAACATGATATAGGATGAACATGAGGAACATGAATATGATAATGTTATTAGAAATAGGTATTTAAGAGAGCGTTTTTTTTGTGCTCGCTACCTTGATTTATGATAATAACGGTTAAAATTATAAAACTATTCCAGAGGACCTTTTCTTTTTGGCCGCTACTCGGTAGTATAGCGTTATTGCGCCTTCTAATACTTATTATAGGCTACTGATATAAAGTAACATAAATAAATAACTGTTAAATATTAATTAATTTTAACAGCATACCAGTTAACATAATTTAATGATAATTTCCATGCCTATGGAATAGTGCAAGCGAGAGTGCCACACTCGCTCTAAGAAGACTAAGAAGAAAAAACGAAAAAACACGTTTATTGCATGTTTATTGCATTGGGATTCTTAATATTTTAATATTTATTATATTTTTAGTATTTGTTGTTATAGCGGCAATAGAAATACATAATTTGTGTAAATTTCAGCTTTCTAGCTATTACGGTTTATGAGATACAGCCTGGTGACAGACAGACAGACAGCGTAGGCTTAGTAATAGGGTTCCGTTTAACCTTTTAGGTACGGAACCCTAAAAATAAAATCGCGTACATATTAAACAGTAGTTACCTAGTTCAATTAAATCCTCTCACATCATATGCTAAGTTATGGCATAATTAAAACTACGTCACACACACGCACGCACAAGTCGGTGGATTTCGCTTCATATGGCCATCGTTAATCGTAATCGACGCGCCGACGTCGGCGGTGAGTCACTCGACTTCGGGGGAGCCGGCTTCGATCGTTATCCTCATTACTGAATTCAAATGTGTACCTCATTACTTTCAAGTGACAGCTCTTAAGATAATATACATCCTGTTTAAATTAAATACAGCGTGAAGGAAAAAAGACACACGAAATCTAATATTGACAACAAATCATGCATAAATTCAACTATGCAAATTTTCATATCCATAGGAATGCTTGTAAAATTGGTTCCCTTGCTGAAATCTTGATTTGACTACAAAATTTATTTAAATTAAACTCTTATAATTTTAACAAACACTTTTTGATTGTTAAGCACTAAAATGTATCGTTGAGTAATAAACGAGCCTATGTATCTGCTTATTGCTCTCCTGGTGGAAAAAGGTTAACCATATAAACACCAAAAATATAAATTATACATTGCTATCCTTGTGGTAAGATGGTTGTCACATGCATAAGTTTCACCTTAACTCGAAACCGGAACTAGATTTTATTTTCTTTTGCAGCTGCAATTGCAAGCAGATGGCTCTCTTGATGGAATAAGGAACAACATTTTTTTATTTTTCGGTTTTAATCGGTACATAAATCTGGAAGTTATATTAAAAAATACTGTTTCGTCAAAAAGTTTTTTCAAAATTTCTCAAAATTTCCTGGATCGAATCGGTTCTTCAGGAAATCTAAGTTGAGCGGAATCCAATCGAATGCCATTAACTGCGTTTTGATCGGTCCAACCGTTCAAAAGTTATGAGATGTGTACATACACGCATACACACACACTTACATACATACATACATACATACAGACATACTGACGTCATCGTGAAAATAGTCGGAAAAGATTCCTAGGACCTCAAAACCTGGACATCTGGTGAAAACTCGATTTTCGAAAATCGGGGTAAAATCAGTAACTTCCTTATCTCCATACGTAATGGGAAGTTAAAAATACGAAAAAACACGTTTATTGTACGGGGAGCTTTAATATTTTCATTTTTTATTTTTAGTATTTGTTGTTATAGCGACAACGAAAAAACATAATTTGTGAAAATTTCAGCTTTCTAGCTATCACGGTATATGAGATACAGCCTGGTGACAGACAGACAGACAGCCGAGGCTTAGTAATAGGATCCCGTTTTACCTTTTAGGTACGGAACCCTAAAAATACAGTTTCACTAAAAACATTTGGGTAGTTTAATAAATGATTAAAATGTACTAAGCTTCTTAAAATGTTTCCGATTCATTTGACTACAAGAACAAAAATATTGTGTAATTAGATGCACCGCGCAGCGCGTTCCATTTGAAAAGTTTTTGCTAAATCCCGCAGGAACAACTAATATTTACGGGATAAAAAGTAACCTATGTTCTATTCCATGTCATTATCTACATGTGTGCCAACTTTCATCTTAATCAGTCCAGCCGTTTTTGCGCATTGAGTAACAAATATCCATCCATCCAAACATACAAACTATCGCATTTATACTCGTAATACGAGTAAATAATTATAATAGTCCAAGTGATAGTCTATATAAAAAGTATCTAAAAGATTCAATTCTTTTGCACTTATTAACACTGAACTTGCGGGTTTCTATGTACACAAGTTAAAAAACTAGTCTGGCACGTATGAAAGGCACAATATTCCACCGGGAAGCGTAATGTTCCACCTGCCACTCAATTCCGCTTTTGAAGTGAATTTTGTCCAGGCACGTTACAAAATAAAACGATTTTTCTATGCAAAGTTGTTGTCTGTGCGTAAAACGAATATTATATATCGTGCACATGCATTCGTGTGCATTGGAATTGAAACTTTTTAAATTAAGTTTGCTTAGCTGCACCAGCAAGAAGGGAACATTGCCATGAATATCTTACATAGAGTGTTTAGCTTGAGACAGCTATATTTTATACCGACTGCTTAATAAAGACGACACATTCCTTTTCAAGTCTTTGGATTTTTTGGTTTCAAAATATTGCAACTTCATACTTGTATCTATGTACATAAATGAAAATGAATCGCTGAAATGTTTGTACGTACAATACAGTACAGTACCCGGCGATAAATATTGCACATCGAACTTTGGAAAGAGACAATCGGATAATTTCGGCTTCGTAAAGCGTTATCTCTGTCCCACACTACCTATGTGACGTTTAGTCAGTCGTTGTTCAAGTACGATAGAGTGCAGTCGCGTCCCGATCAAAATATATATTTAGAGTTGTAACACCCACAAATTTAAATAATTTAAAGTTGTAATATGGCATCTTTCGGAAAAAGAGGGAAACCTTTACGAGGTCAGTCACGTGAAATTATCTACAATGTTTATAAATACTTTGTAAGCGAAGCTGATAGATTTAAAAAAAAAGTAGATGAAAATGTAAGTTGTTATTTTAAGAAGATTCAAGAGCGAGTTGCAAATGCCACTGGAATTTCAAGAAGAACTTTGAACAATATATTAAACGAAGTCAGTACTGAAACACATTCGACTGAAATTAAGTTCAGCACTCCAAAAAAAGGGAGACCAAAAAAGCAATTTCGTTTGGATATGGACGATTTTGATTACGATGTTGTTCGAAGAATGGTGTATGATTTTCACTTACGATTTAATGAACTGCCAACAATAAAATCATTAAAAGCTAAGTTATCTGAAGCTATTAATTACAATGGGTCTGAAAAAACGTTGAGAAAAATACTTCATGACATGGGATTTCAGTTCACTAAAATGGAAGATAATCGAAAAATTCTAATGGAAAAGCACGACGTTAGTCTCAAACGAATGGAATACCTTGATAAAATACGCAAATTTCGCGAAACAGGAAAAAATATCGTCTACATGGATCAGTCATATATACATGCATCCCACACTAAAGGGAAATCTTGGAGTGACGATAAGAAAAAAGGAGTAAAAAAGCCAATTTCAAAAGGTCAACGTTTGATAATAGCTCATGCGGGAAATGAAAAAGGCTTTGTACCCGGTGCTTTTTTAACGTATAAATCCACGGACACTACAGGTGACTATCACAATGAAATGAATAACGATAACTATGAGAAATGGCTGGTTAACCAATTAATCTCAAATATACCCAGTGATTCTGTTCTAGTTATCGACAACGCACCCTATCACAACAAGTATGTTGAGAGACCCCCCAACTCAAACACAATTAAACGGGAAATGATCAACTGGTTAAACAGACATGAAATTCCAGTTGATCCAAAATTAACAAAAACCCAGATTTACGCTATTATATGTCAGCACAAGGAGAGGTATACAGAGTTTTCTGTGGACAAAATACTTGCCGAACATGGGCACACTGTGTTGCGATTGCCACCATATCATCCGGATTTTAATCCAATTGAAAATATATGGTCTCAACTGAAAGGCTATGTAGCCTCTAGAAATGTGGGTATGAACTTAACTACAGTAAAAACATTATTGACTGAAAAAGTAAACATGATCGGCGCTGAAGAGTGGAAAAAGGTTTGCGATCATGCAATCAAATGTGAGAATGAATATAGAAGCATTCAACACAGTTTAGACAATTACACTGATAGATTAGTAATAAATACGGCTGATAGTGACAGTGATATTGACCTCTTTGAGAGCACAGATAGTGAAATGGAAGTAATTGAGAATTAGAATTATTATTATTTTTATTGCAATGTCTCATTTTAGCAATAGGTATAATGTTGTTCATTATGTACACTAACGCTGTAATGTTCCAAAATAATTAAATACGTAAACATAATGTAAACATGTTTTTTTATTTTATTTTACCCCAACCTAAAGCCATCACTTATAGAAAAATTAGTGTATTTTATACAAAGAATAAAAATATCAAAAGAAGCAAATCATACTTGTTTTAACAGCTCCTAATAGGTACCGGACTGTTTGTATTTTGTGCGACAGAGATAACGCTCTACGAAGCTGAAATTAGCCGATTGTCTCTTTCCAAAGGTCGATGTGCAATATTTATCGCTGGGTACTGTAACAACATCTCTTCATGCCAGATCCCTTACGGGGTAGGCAGAGAGAAACGAGCCTAAATAAGCTATCTATATAATAATACTAGCTAACCCGGCAAACGTTGTTTCGCCATTCGTATTAGGAATGCACAGCGGACAAACAACGTGACACGTAATTTATATAAGTCTACGCCCTACGGGATTGTCCTTCCACGCAGCCAAAATGGCATTAAACTTTATATGGTGGTTAAGTATTCTTAAATTTTCTATTTTTCCGCGCAATTTTCTTAATATTTTTTTATAAGAATCTTCTCTTTACAATACAAACAACAAACACAACAAAAAAAAATACCGAAATTGGTCCAGCCATTCAGGCGTGATGTCGTAACCAAGGAAAATAGGGATTGATTTTTATATATGTGAGTGGTTACGCAAAAAAGGACCTGAAGAGATTGGAAACGGTTTTTTTTTTTTTTGATAAATTCTGGTTCTATGGTCCTTCATCTTTGTTTTGTTCTAATCAAAATAATTTTAGGTGCCGTAGTTTTTTTTAAATGATTTTTTATGTAAGCCGAGGCAGTTTTGAAAATATTACACCTTATACACAGCGCACACTAGTTTCTTTTTCTAGCGCGCACATAAAGACAAGTAAAAGACGAATAAATAAGTCACCAATAATACAGCTATCGCAAACACGTGCTATTTCTCACTGACGAAGTCGCTCACTAACGACACTAACATAAAACACCCCGCGCCTCTCTCCCGCACTCGTGGCGAAACTCATTTCGACTCAACATTTTAAACGTGATTTACTCGAAATCAATTATTTTCCCTTGAGGTCCCTTTTTGCGTAACCACTCACATATATAGATAGATGACGGAATAAGGCCCAAACATACAACATTTGAATTGTATCAATTATCAACCAATATGATTATACGTAAAAAGACAAGGCGAGAAACGCACAGTTCACAACAGATTAAAAAGAGAGCAGTGAGTAATGTATTTACTATGTATTTTTAAATTAAATATGTACTTTTAGTAAAGCAAAATTATAAATCGTTTAAATACTTTTGACATCATGGAATCTTATTTTTAATTAAAAAGGCACAAAATATAAGTTAAAGATTTTTTTATATTGTACCGATTCCTTAAAATTTCCACTTGTAACACTAGCTTGACGTGTAACGTAGACATCTATTGCCAATAATTAGGTCGTTACAGTGAATCAATGTGGGCAATATTGGCTCTCCATACAAACACGTCGGTTGCGAAGACTCTTGACACAACAAAAGACAAAAATATAATAAGATTTTACAATACCATTTTAACACTTTTTTTTAATTTGTTAACTGGTAGATAGATCTCTTATATCATCACGAAGTTAATTGTAAAAGCGTATAGATTGCCCCATAGTGGTGTAACTTATTCTATGGAAACGAGATGTATGCTCCACAAAATTGGTTTTATTTCTTGTATTTAGTAAGTGTACATTACCACTTGTTTTAAACTAAGAAATGTTTTTACAGACGTTATATTAAGTCCTCACACACAAGTTACAACATAATTTCTTTGATTTTTTCTCTCAAGGAAACCCTCAAGTAAAGATTTTTTTTATTAATTCGCCTTATAGCTTTTTCAGCAAAATAAATACAGGTAAGTATTTTTTCAGCAAAATTTCCTTACTGAAAAATCCCGTATGAAATAATGCAGTGAAATTAACTAAAAGTATATTTTGCAGTATTGAAATCAGTTGTGTGGCATTTTTAACTGTAAACTTTGGCGAATTATTGCTAACTTGTTGCAATTTTATCTAGAGGTAGACATCTAGACAAACACGGTGGAGTCCACCAGAGTCAGATTATTTCCATTCAGTTTGACATTGCTATATACGTACCATACATGAGGCAATGAGTAAAGTATATTTATGTCGAACCAGTTTTCAACATTTTAACTAGCATTATTCACTCGGCCATACTTACTAACTTCTCTTTTCACTTTGAATAAAATTGAAGTAGCATCTTTCATAGTTGAAATCTTTTTTTATAAATAAATTTCTCTTGTTAGTTTTTATTTCTATTAGAAGTTTTTTATGTTAATGTATATTTTTTTATAAGTTTTTCATTAAATTGTTTCACTATTTCTTGAATGATTTATGTGTTCACCTGTAATTGGCACGTACACTAGACTTGTACCTTAAGTACTATTTATAATATTATGTATTTATTGTGTATTTGCTGTTGGTGTTCCTTTGTAAATAAATAAATAAATACACAGTTTTAATATAAGTGGTATTTTATTACACAATGCGAACTCTAAGCTCGTAACAATAATAATAATAATGTTGGCCGGCAACGCAGCTGCAAGACCCCGGTATTGCAGATGTTCATGGGCGGTGATGATCACTTACCATCAGTCGCACCAGCTGCACGTTTGCCCCCTCTACTATAAAAAAATAATATTAATATTGATACATTATTAATAATTAACGGGATCTTACCGCGATTGTATGACGTATTATTTTCCCGATATTTCGGCGCTGTTGCAAGCACCATTATAGATATGTCCAAATAAACCTCGTGATGTGGTTAGTGTGTATTGTCGAAGTGACTTTCGTGCGAGTTCCAGTGGTACGGACAAACGAATAAGTAAAAGGATAGACAGGCTTGTCTCCTTATAATAGTCCAACTACCCGCGATCCCAATTCCCCCGTGATCATGGTGCATGCAATAGCGCCGAAATATCGGGAAAATAATACATCACATAATCGCGGTAAGATCGCGTTAATTATTAATGATTCTCTTAAATCTTAGAAGTATATAATATATTAATACATTAATTTTGCTTATTAAAGGTGTATTTTCTAAAAGCCTCAATCTTTCTCATCAAAGTACTATCTGTTATAATTAAAATCTGTTATACTAAAGTATCAAAATATCTTAAAACTTATCCAAAACATGCGTCAGTGCGATACAGACTTTCCAAATATTATTGAATGTAAATAATAAGCTCACTTATAATCAATAGTCTAAGATGAAAACAGACTGAATTAACTTACCTAACCAAAGTAATCATTGTATGCAGACAAAATGAATGCCTGTTTCCAATACAATTACGTCGCGTTCAAAGGTAATTTTATGTAATCACAATGCGTGGGCGAGAGACAAAAATAAAACTGTAATTTATGGAAAGCTCCATACCACATAACCGATGTCAGTTAGCTGAGTGGAACTAAATACCATTTTTATTTAGGTCAATTAAATATAATTGTAAGTTGTCTCACAGGAAGATTGCAACATCTGCGAGTGTGCTCTGATTTGTGTCTGAATATTTGCAAAATAATATGGAACACTGAAACTTTTTGAGGCATTTTTGTTGTTCAATTCGAAGAGCCGGCGACGAAGTTTGGGAAGGCAAAATAAATTTTAAAACAATGTAAGTTCGTCAATTGGCGAAACCGGACAAGTCTGGCAGAGTTTTAGTGGTAATTTCACCACAGAAATAAAGAGAAACGTTTTTAAAACGTTTTAATCATTAGTTCAATTTGCCAAAAGGACAGAATCAAAAAAGCTCTTGGACTAATAGAAATTGATGAGTTCTTTAAAACTGTATGTAGTACATTATTTTTTCTTCTAAAATTGTAATAGGTGCATTAATTTTTGTATCAGTTTTGTAATAGTTTTTGTAACGGACTAAGATTGTTTTGTTACTCATATTCGCAATTTTTTACTTTCTGTTACGTATGTAGATAAGGATGTTACTGAGTTACCCCGATTATCGAAAATCGAGTTTTCAACAGATCTCCACGTTTTGAGGACTAGGGAACCTTTTCGGACTAATTTCCACGATGACGTCAGTACGTCTGTAAGTGTGCGTGTGTATGTGTGTGCGCTCGCGTGTGTGTATGTGTGTGTTTGTTAGAAGCCCGTACCGCACTGGTAAATGTACCCGGCACGGCAGCGCGGCAGCGGCACCGACGGCGTGGAGTAAATTTTTTAGATAGAAGCAAGCGAACGCCTCAATCCTGAAAACCATGGAAATGTCAATTTCTTCTCTTCCCAGAACTTTAAATTGTAGTCTTCGCAATCATTTCAGAGATACTAGTTGAGGTTTGATACGTAGGTCACACTATAAGTTTTGCGTAACAAAAAAAAAACAACTTGTTATAACTAAAATATTATGTTTATTGCTTTTCAAAATAATCTCTTTTAAATTTTAAACATTTTTTCATGCGATCGAACCATTTTTTTAAAAAAAACAGGAGGACCACAGATCTGAAGGCATGTTTCCTACGTGCTGATTGAACGCTATCACTGCTTCTTCGGAGTCGGTAAAAGTAAAACCTTTCATCAAAGTTTTGATTTTGGGGAAAATACAGAACTCACAGGGTGCTAGGTCGGGGATATGCGCAGGATGAGTGACGAGATGTACTTTTTCGGAAGCTAAAAATAACTTCGTTTTGTAGGCCGTGTGTGAAGAAGCATTATCATGGTGTAGGAGAATGCGGCTTTTGAGTCGTCTTTCGCAAACTTTTTCTAACACCCTGGGTAAACCACTCGGCATTAACACTCTTTTGAACTTCAAGTGGAATTGTACAGATGGAACCCGTAGCTGAGAAAAAATCATTTTTTTACCAACGTTTCTCGCCTTTCTCACTTTTGTTGGTTTGTTCTCATTTTCACCCATTCACAAGATTGCTGTTTTTTTCGGGTTCAAAACAATAAATCCACGTTTCGTCTCCTCTGGCAATGTCATAAATAGCATTAGAATGTCCGTGGTCATACTTTAATAGCATCTGTGAGCACCATTCCACGCGAGCCTGCTTCTGCTCCGCTGTTAGTTCATGAGGGATCTAACGATAACAAAGATTACGAACTTTCAATTCTTCGTGTAAAACTTTCTGAATTTGGCTCATATCATTCCCAAATATTCCTCGAATTGGCTTATAGGTAATCCGGGGGTTTTCTTCCATTAACCGCTTAAAAGTAGCCACATTAATTTCGTTGGTGGCAGTTGAAGGCCGCCCTTCACGAAATTCGTCATGTAAAGAAACTAGACCTCTCTCAAATTCAGCAAACCATCGCCTCGCGGTGCTCAAAGAAGGTGCTTCTCTCCCAAAAGCATTTTGAAGACGAGCGACATAGTCTTGCGGAGAAAGAGAACTTTTAAAATCATAAAAAATCATCGCTCTAAAATCTTTTCGACTTAATTCCATTTTCGTTGCGTACGTAGAACTTTGATGTGTGATAAAAAAACAATTGACAAATCATTTCCCGCCAATTGTTTTTTTTTTATTACTAAGAAGGTTGTAACGTTTTAAAAATATAACTTTCGAAATTCAAATAGTTTATTTATTTATTTAAAATTTATGCACAACATGTACAAAGGTGGACTTATGCCGGGTCCCTATAATCTACAAACTGTCATTCGTAACAGTAACAATTCGTAACTAGCTTAGTAATAAAACGTTCTGTCATGCTGTCCCACAAGTTTTTTGGACTATGTATTTACGACAAGCATCCGTAGCTTGACTGCTTACCGATGGCCCTCTCGAATATAGTGTGTTATCTGTGGATGGCCCTCACTGCGTTCCATTATTCAGAAAGTTTTAAAATAGTCTCGAAAAAATTAAGCCCTATTTATAAACTAATTGATGTATAGTATAGAGCTAGATACAATGGATAGCCGTGTATGCATTTAATGCGAAATATAAATGATGTATACAAATAATCAATGGAAAAATTTTATCATTCAATATCAAAGAAAGTGTCATAAGCGTGAAATGGTTCACAATACTGACGTTAGCCGTCATCAAAGTTCAAACTGTTTTTTTCAAAATAATTTATTAATTATAAAATTGATGCGACCTACTAATGTTATAGACACATTTTTACAAGAAGCACAAGTTTTAAAACTAAAATGGAACAATTTAAGAAAAACAAAACCAGAAAATGTCCCAGCAAAATTCACTATAACTTAAAGGTATAATATATATTACAAGAATTACTTTGTTTACATTGTAGAATGGCAGATATCTCTTTGGCTAATCTCAGATGGCTCAGAGACAGCCACCACCAAGAAAGTAACAATTGCATTACAATCCATGTGGCAGGTAGATGTGCCGAATGCATACTTATTAGCTATTAGCTACCTTACCTTTCAAACTGGAACATACGTTACAAGCACAACGTTAATGCAGTAGGAATCGGTGAAACGACGGCACAAAACCTAGGTGAGACGTTGTAGAACTCTAATCTCGGAAAAATTATTCAAATCATTTTTTATTTATTCATTACTCAACTATTTAGATCTGATTTTATCAGTTCTTATACATTATGAATATTGGGTATGTTCTATAGTCTATACAGTACGTGGCTTCGGCTGAAGGTATACTTTATTTTATTGTGTGTATATTTTTAAATTCTTGTAGTCAATATTTATGTGAACTAATTCACTTTTTTTTAATTATACGATAGCAAACAAGTAAACGAGTCTCTAGATCAAAAGGGTCAACCATCGCCTATAGATACCACATATGTTAGTGGCGCCTTGCTATCTTGTGGCGAGGTCTAAGCCACACGCACAAGCTTACGGGCTACCTTACCTTTCAAATTGGAACAGGTCATTGACAAGCACTCACACTATTCTATGCGCAATATGTAAGGCCTAGTAGCCACTATGGTAGTGACTCGAACAGCCAATCGGTCCGCTTTTTACGACCTGCCTGGCAGAACGGCAGTTGGCCTATTTTTCTAGGGAGCTCGGACCAACACGGGGAAACGTCAAATGCATGACTGTGTGGCAGTATGAGCCAAAACTTACAAACTAGAAAAGATGCTATCTACATTTAAAATTTCTATCTAGTTTAAATTAATTTTAAAATAACTATGTCTCCTTTAATAACACAGGAGAGAACTACAAAATGAATGATGGACGCCAGGAACAAAACTTTGCAATAGCTAAATATGGCCACCGAGCAAATACGGCAATTTTGGAATAGAATTACTTAAAACTGAAATAGCGAAATCGCCATGACTAAGCTTAAAGCGAAGAAATTATAATAGTTGAAAAATAATGCTTATGCCGTGGAAGAGTTTGTGTTGGAGATCTAAGCTGCTTTTTAGTTGTGCTTCTTTTTTCCAATTTTTTGTTTCCTTGCTAGTTATTAAGGCCTAATTATAGTTTCTTCGCATGTTAAACTTAGTATAAGTTATAAAATAAAACTTCAAATTTAAGCACTTTGGTTTTATTCATAATAAGGTGATAAACAAAATCCTATAAATATCCCCACTTTTTGTCTCAAGGCTGTATCTGAAATAGAAATAAATGAGCCCCTGAAATATTCACAGAACGTCTGCCGTTGTGGTCGCTAACACGACAAACAATAAGGTAAAAAAGTTAGAATCCAAACGGGTTCCTATACAAGAAACATTAAAAATCTGTTTTCTTCGTCTACCTTCCTGCATTCTTGTACGGACCGTATGCGTATCCAGCTTCATTGTTGCAAGCTGAAAAATAAAGAATTAATGATAAAAAATACAATGTTATTAAACATTTTCAACGATTTGTCCATACACGTATAATAAATTTCGTAAATGTATGTATATTTGTCCACGAATTTCTCGGGAATCAAGTTATAAAAGATTTACATCAGGTATAATTCAACTTAGGGAATATTTTTTTTTATATCATAAGATAGCAAACAAGCAGATGGGTCTCCTGATGGAAAGAGTCAACCATCACCTATAGACACCAAAGATGTTAATGGTGCGTTGCTATCTTGTGGCGAGGTCTAATGCCACATGCATAAGTTTACCGACTACCTTACCCTCCAAACCGGAACACGACAGCGACAAGCACTGACGCTATTGCGGCAGGAATAGGTAAGGTTTTTTGTGATATGGGTACAGTTGACACATATTTGAAGTCAGTTTAATTTTTAAATTGCTAAAATCCATATCTTTGAGATAACCATTGCCTATAGATACCAGGTACCTATATTATTGTTACCCAGATAGGTATGTTAATAGTGCTTTGCTATCCATATGGCAAGGGTTGAAGTCAAATTTATGGTTCATTTCCGTAAGATTACTAGCTACCTTACCTTCCAAACTGAAACAAGACAGTGACAAGCATCGACACTAACTATAATCACGAACTCTACCATGTTAGTGATTATAGTTAGCCTGAAATTATTATTATTTATATTTCCCATATTGTTCAATAGCACCTTTGAACAATAGACCATCTGTCATGCAGTTCGTAAAAGACTCGAAAAAGATTGATTTTCAGGTCATGACTATGGTGGTAGAGTTCCGCAACTCCTCACCAGGGTATATGGCACCACCGTTTTACCTATTTCTACCGCAATAGTGCCAATGCTTCTCATTTTCGTTTCTCGGTTCGGAGGGTAAGGTAGCTGGTAAATTTATACATGTGGCATTGCCATTCCTCCAAACGGATAGCAGTGCATCAGCATCAGTAAGAACTTTGGTGACTATAGGCAATAGTTTATCTTTTCCTCGGGTGAGATATCTGCTTGTTTGCTTTACAATGACAAAGATTGGCTGGCTTGTGAATTAAAGTAATTCATAGGCGAAGTAGGTGACCAACATGACGTATATTTATTCAAATTTACACAAATTATAGGAGATTATATTCTAACGTGTATTCCATCAATTGCAACTAGTACTCGAGGAAAGCGGGCTATTTGGCAACGTCCTTGTTATGTATCATTTTTGATTTTTATGTAGTCCGATTGAAAATGTGCTATTGCAAAGCTGATATCACGTACTGTCCGCCTGGCGTAGGACTGTCACACCAATAAAGTCTTCTGTCAACAACACTGTGCCTATCGCATGCAATCGGAGGGTCAATAGCAGCTGGTGCAATGGAGATTATTCCATGATTTTTTGAACAAATACGAAGAACTATGAAAGTTTATTTATCTTGCAAGAGTCTACGAATAATAATTAAAGTTTGTCAGCTAGGAAATAAGAAAAATATCTACCTGGCTCCTGTTATTCGTAAATGGGGATATAGTTCAGACAATAATTGCTCTTCTGCCGTTATATCAAGCTGAAACCGCAGCTGAAATTATATGTAGTTTCCACTCTTTCCTTTATACTCTGATTGTTGATTTTTCGTCGGAACTAGACGTGTCACATACCAGTCTGATATTATGTAAAGCATTTCCGTGTCACTTTCTGAGCTTGAAGTGGTAAATTCACGCTAAATATTTTTTAAATTATTGTTTAACCGGCCGAAATCCGGGGGTAGCTATACGAATGACGGATGATGAAATTTTGACAGATTAATGACATTATATTTTTATAGGGACATACCAATCTGTCATTTCCATACAATACACAGTAAAACCTTAACTGGCAGCCCTCCCACCCGTTAGCAACGAACCTTTGGTAATTTGACATAAGAGTCGTGCTTTTTAGGAACAGTTTTAGCTTACGCCTCGTAGAAAATCCTACTATTTGTCACTAAAACGAGTCGTTTTGCAGATATAGGGACCGGGCGTTAATGCTACATGACATTCTCTACCAGTCAACCTTAAACAAATATAAACAGTGTTTACGATGGGGTGCACAGAGAAACTTATTACAATCGTTTACTACTGACATACCTTCTTGATTATTATTAAGATAAATTAAAATTAAAGAAAACAATAAGATAATACGATATTACAATATACTTAGATACAAGTAATATATTACATATATAATACATTATACATATACCTACATAAATACCTATGTATATATACAAGTACATATTTATATATATAGTTATATAAATACATATATACTTACAGATTATACTACCATAGCGCGTAACACCATTATTCTGCCAAATGCTTACAGAGAGAACGTTTAAAAGACAATTTGGAGGGTCTATTCCTAATATCAATGGGAAGAGTATTCCAAAGCCTCACAGCTTCAGAAGAAAAAGATTTGGATAAGAAATCGGTACGACAAAAAGGTACTTGAAGAGTCGGGATATTTTCTGAACGTAGTTGGCGTGAATGTGTGGCATGCTGAAATATGAATTTTGACTTAAGATATTGAGGTGCATTAGGATTATAAAGAATTGTGAATAATGTACAAAGCAATCTCAACTGTCTTCGTTATATATATATATATATATATATATATATATATATATATATATATATATATATATATATATATATATATATATATATATATATATATATTATTAAATAAAAATACGTTAATAACTTAACAGTTAATCAAGTGCAGTAGCACTTCAACATTATTGTAATAACTGGTGGTTATTACATCGTTAATAAAATGTTCAATGTAAGATAATGAAATCACAAAACTGAAAATAACTGAAAATACGAAATAGAGAAAAAAACACAATCATAAGATAAATAAATACAGCGCCACAATCGGGGCCAATAGAGCCATTTTCATATTTCTGACAAACTAGATAAACACAGTAGGGTAAATTTACAAGGAAGAAACATATTAAAAACTATATTAAAAACTTAATTCACAAAGTCTAAACATTTATAGTTTATCTATGAATCTTCACTACAGAAAAGAAGAAGGTGGAAAGTAATTTGACATTTGACAATGTCATCGATTGACGTCTGACAAATGTCATACAAAACCACAACTTGTTAATTGAATTATGTCTAAAGTTATTAAAGTAATTGGTTTTAGAAATGTTAAATTTTAATGTATACCCGAATACAGTTATGTATTATATTTCGTAAAAAGTGAAAAGTAATATAACTACGTGAATATTGGAGTGAGATACAAAGATACGCTATTGATATTGAACAACGTAGTTCGGCTAAGTAAATAAGCTAAACGAGAAATATATATAAAATACTATTTTTTAGTAACTCGCTTCGATCTCTCCTTGGCCAATGATGGCTGCTGCTGCTGCTGCGGTGCTTGCACATGACTAACAGCTAGTTTAAGATGCGCCAAAACAAGTTTTTCAAGATCCAAACTACTTACGATCTTATGCCGACTGCCATTAGGCGCCTTGATATTTATACTTCCGCCAGTTGTCCAAACATTAAAAAGTGATTTCGAGCCTCAAGAAAAAGAGCCTTGCGTCGTTTAGTGAGATATTCAGACAACACTAAAGAAGTACCTTTAAGTTTGGTTTTGAGCTTCCATACTTCATCACGTTGATTTGCGGCCGTCATACGAAATAATATGGGACGAATTTTTCCCCCAGGAGCATTGCCAAGCCTATGAGCTTTCAAAATAGCTGAAGAAGGCAGCCTCATATCCAACCTATTGTTTAAAACTTCCAAGACCAGACCTGGAACATCCTCGTCATGCTTTTCCTCAACACCGTTAAGCAACAAGAATTTTTTACGGTGACGCATCTCCATGATGTCTACTTGTTTACCAATTTCGGATACTTTCTGCTGAAGAAGTTGAAGAACACCTTAACATGACTACGGTAACTTTTGTGTCAGCTGGTCAAAATTATCTGTGTGAGGAGTAGCCTTCAACTTGGATTCGAAGTCCTGCATCATCTGCCTTACATTAGCTTCAATTGTTTTTTGTGTTTCAACGACATCAGAAAAAGTGGCCATTTTGAAATTTTACTTGTGATTCCAATAGCAAAATGTAAAGTCACCGGTAGGTATTGTAAATAAAATTTCTAGATCATGTATACAATTGTCCACAATATAGTTCCGATTAGCTAGAAGTGCAAAACTTTTAGTGTGCCCCATGTCTGTCCAGCACTCTTGGGCAACTTCGTCATCGTCTTCGACGAATCTGTTTATTTTTTGGTTAGTTTTTAGAGTAGACCTTTTTGAAGGATTAGGTTCTAAAGATTCTGTTTTATCTGAATCTTTAACAATTTTCTTTACGACATCAACCAAAAAAAATTTGGTGTTGTTTTTTTTTTCAGAAATACAAAACGTGGGTCGAGCAGAGACAGCGGCAACAATATTTTCAGTTACAAGAAAACTTTTGTTCATGTTAAGCAGTATTTTTATCTTTAAATTATTAAAAATTCTTCACCTAGCATCGACAGGAGTACTTCATTTATTTCGGACCTGAAAATGAGCCCGAAATTTAGAAGCCTTTTGCGACATTTTCACGGCCTATTTAAAAGTTTTGAGAAAATTTATTAGGTAGGTTTAGTAGGTAAATTTTAATGTACTTTGACCAATCTTAGTAAGCATTTCGTTTATTAGTACCGGGTTACAGCAATGTGCCAAGCTTTCGAGCATAATAAGCACGCTGTGCCAACGAGTCGGTGATGCCGTCTTTATACTTGGAACGTGTTTTGGATCTGCGAACAGTTCTTGCTGACCAAACATAGTTTTATCAACTTGTTCCTCGATTTCAACAGGAATTGGGACCCAATTAATGGGCCTTATCAATTTCCAAGTTTTGATCTGAAGACACGCACGCCAATAATATTTCTCTCTGCTCTTTTTAAAATCCTACCCATAACTTAGGCAGAGGATAACTTGACGTCTTTACAATTTTGAAACAAAACTTCACAAAGACACGTCGGAGCGGCGTGATGCGGAGCGGCGAATAGTAGCTATTGTGTGTATCGTGTATACCGTGCCGCAGACTACAGCGTTGCATAATATGTGACATATTGTCACAGATTACTAAATAGTTAATTCGTAACAGATAAATCACTCCAATCAAAAAAGTCCTACCTACTTTTATAAGTGCCTAGTGCCTACCGTTTCTAAAGGGTGACAGCTCCTTGTGAAAATGAACCTTAAATGCTCACACGCTCGATAAAATTAGTCTAGTGCGTAGTCGTGGCCTTGTAGTTTTGAGACCGAAGTCTGGGCATGTTAAGGTTGTTTCTTACAATTAAATATATATATGTAGGTAAATAAAGTTACGCATTTAAGTCTGAAATGTTTATTATAAAATATATAAAAAATGGGAGTGTCTGTTTGTAATATTAAAAAACTACTTTTTACTAAATACACATATAGCATAATAAAGACAGACAAAAATCAATTTTTGTCCGTCAGTCTATCTGTCTGTCTATTTGTTCCGGCTAATCTCTGAAACTGCTGGATCGATTTTGACGGGACTTTCACTGGCAGATAGCTTATATAATAAGGAGTAACTTAGGCTAATTTTATTTAAATAAAATCCACGCAGACGAAGTCGCAAGCATAGCTAGTTTTTATATAAAAAAGTTTTTAACATAATATATAATATACAAATAAATAAAATTGGAGTGTCTGTTTGTAATATTAAAATAACCACTTTTTACTAAATACATATGGATGTATACATGGTACATATACAAAAATAACATTATTTTACAATTTTTGTCCGTCTGTCTGTTTGTTCCGGCTAATCTCAGAAACGGCTGGATCGATTTTGACGGAAATTTCACTGGCAAATAGCTTATATAATAAGGAACATAACTTAGGCTACTTTTATTTTTAAAAAAATAACGCAGACGATGTCACTGGTACAGTTAGCTATGTATAATTTTAATTGCTTTTTTAAACAGTTAGCTGTGCCCGCGACTTCGTCCGCGTGGAAAAATTTCTATAATAAAAGTAACCTAAGTTACTCCTTATTACATCCGCTATCTGCCGTTGAAATTCCCGTCAAAATCAGTCCAGCCGTTCCTGTGATTACCCGGAACAAACAGACAGACAGACAAAAATGTTGTTTTTTGTATGTGTACCGTGTATACATCCATATGTATTTAGTAAAATGCGGTTATTTTAATGTTACTCCAATTTTATTTATTTGTATAGGTAATCCATACCAACATTATAAATGCGAAAGTAACACTGTCTCTCTGTCTGTATCTACTTCACGCCTAAACCACTGTACTGATTTTAATGAAATTTGGTACAAAAATAGTTTGAAACCCGAGAAAGGACATAGGATAGTTTTTATCCCGGAAATCCCACGGGAGCGGGAAATACACCGATAAAATCCCGGGACTGTCTATATTTTAAACCACGATAATGAAGAATAAATTTGGCTACTTTTATTTTTTTAATTTTTCCACACAGACGAATTCGCGGGCTCAGCTGATGGGTAATAAACTTCTTACCTTTTTTTAAGTTTCAGTTATTTAATTTTATTTTAGAAAATATTTTAAAACGTAAAAAAGTATTAGTATATTAAATAATAATCATTTCCCCATGAGGGGTAAACAGTATCTTGTATTGTATTGTATTGCATTCGTAAATGTGATTTGTACAGCGCCACCTAGTGGTAAACTGGTTTCTCACGTTTACCACTAGGTGCCGTTGTACAAATCACATACAAATTCCTAGTAAACTCCAAACGCGCTCACGATCGAATGCGAAAAGAAAATCTCACACTTAGCACTCAGCTAGCTGTAGGCATTTAAGGCGCATAAGAAAATCGAGTGACACAGGCCTGATATTGTGATCAAATACGAATAACTAGTCGGGAGTCAAGGAAATTGCGAACGAAGACGGGGATACAACTAGTATATAACAATTTTGCTTTGGGTAATTAAATGTAAGCTAGTAATTATTATCCCAAGTTCATTTTAATCTAACTTTTACTAGGTTTCAATAAAGCGAGAGTTTAACAAGAAAATCATAAATTAAGATTAATACCTAATATCGGAAATTCGGTACGGCAAGTAGGTACATCAATCCTTTTAGGAAACCTTATAAACTCAAACTAAATTGCGCGCGTAATTAGAAAGTACCTGTACTTAAATCTTAATAACACGTTGATTTCACTTCAGTACTTAATTAATAAATAGATCACATTTCGTAGATATTGTGTTAAGAGGCTAGTGCCCGACCGTTGGAATTTAAAATCGAACACACATATCTATATATTTCACTAATCATATATATCGACCATACGTCACACAAAGGCCTAGAAATTATGTATTCATTGCGTGTTTTCTTCTGCGACATACGCAATGACACTAATTACAAAAAGCGCAATGTTTATATTTTTAAAAGTAAAGGTGGAGCCATAGTGAACGCGTTCTACGTGTAGTGATAGACCATATTATTCACAACTGATAGATAAATGTATAATTTTGATTAAACTGCGATTATATTTCGGAATGAAATATAGGGTATGTAAATTAAATGTAGATTAAAATCGACCAAAAATATCCATCATCGTTCAATTTTTTTAACGTATCACAAATTTATAATTCCGATTAAACTGCGATTATATTTCGGAATGAAATACATGGTATGTAAATTAAATGTAGATTAAAATCGACCAAAAATATCCCTCTTTATTCATTTTTTTTAACTTATCACAAAATTAATCAAATCGGAACCGATCTTCCCGTGGGATCATAGTAATTTACGAGTATCTATATACATATGTACATATATTCTATAACATAAAAGTACACAGTCTTACAACAAATATCTGTGCTTATTTGTGGTTAAATTTAAGTTTTTATTTAATGTGAGTGAAGTCATGGGCACAGTATACTGGAGACTAACAGTAGTCAATCTACATACATATGATATTCGAGCAACGCACACATAGACACCTCTCACGGACGCGATATCTCGGAATGGTTCGGGACGGTTTGTTCTGCACCAGTCCGAGATATCGCGTCCGTGAGAGGTGTCTGTGTGTGCTATGTTCGGATATTACGTGTATGGAATATTAACTTCTGTTAGTATCTAAGTATTCTGTGCCACGGGTGCCGCTCTCTTATTCAAATAGTTAGCAACCCTGACTAAGCAATCATTGGGGCTAGGGTTTGATTACCCACAGGGTCAGGCATTCGTATAATGATCATAGGATTTGAATTTCTGGGTTTGGCTGTTTATTAAACATATTTGAATGTGTGCATGTGCATTTCTGTGTTGGTTCCGGGCTCCTTTGAAGAAAAGACCAACTGCCGTTCTGCCTGGCGGTCGTAAGAGGCGATTATTGGCTATGCGAGTCACTACCATCATGACTACTAGGTGGTAGAGTTCTGCATTGTCTCGCCCGGGTCTGGTACCACCCGCCTTACCTATTCCTGCCGCAATAGCGTTAGCTCTTGTCACTGTCGTGTTCGGTTTGGAGGGTAAAGTAGCCGGTAAGCTTATGCATGAAGCATTAGACCTCGCCACAATATAGCAACGCACTACGCCACAATGGTTGACTCTTTCCATCAAGACACCCATCTGCTTGTTTGCTATCTCATAATATTTAAAAAAATCTATGTATTCATATCATTGAGTAACACCCACATTATTAGCAAACAAATTGCTTATTTTGGAGTTAGGTCAATTTGTTTAATTTGTATACCGATATTATTTTTATTACTCTGATTTAAAGTTTGTTTGTTATTAAATATCCATCCAAGCGGCACCTATGCTTATAAGTATTTCATAATAAAATAAAATAAAATTAACCTCGAAATTTTGATCGATTCTTAAGTTTACTAGGACTTACCAGTTAGTCATTACGCAGCTAAATTAATTAAGGCTCAAAAGAGTAAAAAATATAAGCACAGATTTTTTCAGTTATGAGAAATATTGAAATGTCACAATTGCTAAGTCACAAAAGCAGCTAGAAAACACGAATGAACCAACGAAACAATCATACATGCAATCTCAAAACAATCATACATGCTATTTCGAAACAATCATACATGCTAACTCGAAACAATCATACATGCAATCTTTTTAATAAAATGACAGTATATTGATTTTTTAAAAGCTGTATATTTTGGAAATGATGATCGATTTTGATCTTTCAAATAGCATTCAACTTTATTTAAATATTGCTTTAGCTAAATAATCGGTAGGTTCAAAAATTTCGAAGCAATACCAAAAAACTTTTTTTTTTAATTTTCGTTGTTGATGTATCTCAAACAAATTGACCGATTTTTATCCAATTAACGGTACTTAACGCAGTTGTTAAAGGAGAAAAGCTGATAAGATTTTGAAGTCAATCGGTATATTATCCTGAAAGTTATTTCAAAAATATTAAGTAAATTTGCTATTAACCACGTATTTTAATATTTAAAAAACGCTGTAACTTTTGAAAATAAGATTCGATTTTGATTTTTAAAACGGCATTCGACGTATTTTTTTAGTACCAAAATATCATAGAATACTAAAAAATAATTGGAAAAATAAATAAAATTTTTCATCAATGATTACTTCCAAACGGATAAACCGATTTTGATGCAATTTATGCAGTAGACGTATTTTTTAAGGAATAGAGCTGATTAGTTGATGTACTGTAAAAAATCTGTTTCGCCAAAATTTTTTATGGGTTTTTGCAAAATTTCTTTGGCTCAAATTTTCAGGAAGTCTAAGTTGAGCGGAATCCAATCGAATTCCATCAACCACGTTTCGACCGGTCCAGCCGTTAAGAAGTTATGAGATGTTTACATACATACATACACAAACAAACACACACACACACATACATACATACACACACAAACAAATACATACATACTGACGTCATTGCGAAAATAATCTAAAAAGGTCCGGGACCTTAGAACCTGAATGTCTGGTGAAAACTCGAGTTTTGAAAATCGGAGCAAAATCAGTAAATTCCTTATCTACATATGTAGCGGGAAGTTAAAAATACAAGTGTATTAATAGATTAATATTTTATTAAAATGGAGTGAATGAAAATGAATTAAAACTACCACACCAAAGCTCTAACCTAAAAGTGCGATATTTTTTCAGTAAAATGTGTGGTACATTTTAAAAAGGGCATAATAGATCGTCGCCTAATATAGCTTTGTAGCATTTTAACTCGTTAGTTTTATAATAGATGGCGGCTAGTAGTAATAAAATTGTAACACAACACGTATCTTATATTTTTTTGTAAATGTTTATAAAATGGTATTATAATGGTAAATCACATCTTGACATGAATTTAAACTACCACGTCAAAGCTCAAACCTAAAAGTGCGATACTTTTCCAGTAAAAAGTAATAATTAAATTTTAGAAAAAATAGTTGACAATTCCTTATTCCTAAGCCACATTGATCTATTAATGTGGCTATTATAAAATAGCCACATTATACATGTAGCTAGTGTTATAAAACATGACTAGTTGCTACTCAGAAGGTACACATCTCTCACAAACACAAATAAATTATTTATTTTAGATTATAAATTGAGAAATTAAATTGAATACACCATATTTTAAAGACTGAAAAAAATGTAATAAATTATAATTTTTTTTTCAAAATTAAAATATAAATTTTAATTTTGAAAAAAAAATGATTCTCTAACGGCATCGTTAGATGTTGCTTGCAATGTTACTATTATTTAATTAAGCCAACAAGATATTTACATACTAAAAGGAGTGCTCCCACCACTGATTAATGTGAAATAGATTAAGTTGAAAGAAATAAATTATTATTATTAAAACATCTCTGTGTATGACATTATTATTTAAATAAAAACTTCTAGAAATTCAAATCGTTCTTAATTATATGACAACTACTGTATATAACAGATCTTCTGTATATAGCAGAACTTATAAAAAATTAAAATACCTAGTCTTACTTTTAACAAACTAGATTTTTGAACTATTTGAACTCAAAAATAGATTGCTGAAGTATAGTTTTGTTACAGCTTAAAACACCTTAATTTAGTGTAAGTTTCAGGCATGGCCTGCAGGCTATCCCTGAAACTTCCCACTAAACAGGTAATCGGTTTACAGATTTTCTTTCTAGATTTTATTTTACACAATTTTTATAATCGAATAATAAAAATTCGATTCAAATAAAAATTTTCGACAAATATTTATAATCACGGCTAATTACCGGTTTATAGCACTCAGATTTTCGAGCTAAGCTGTAGACAGACAGACGGTCGGATCAAAAGGGTTGTAGACTCTGGAACCTTATAAATACGTATTCGTTGTTAAAATGGTACCTAATTGCATTTTTAATTGAACTGAGAAGCTAAGAAGAGGTTATAAAAATATTGCACAATTATACGTGTTTATTAAATATATTGAAAAAAGGTTACACACATTTACCAACTTATTTTGCAATTCATGACATAGTGACAGTAGCACATATAATAATAAATGAAAGTTAAATATTTAAGATTCTAAACACATTGATCACACGTGATCATAACGGTTCACCATAAACTTTCACTAGGAATTAATGTACTTAAGTATATATAGTTCTGTAATATTTTTTGTTAATAAATCAGCGATAAGATATCATGATTAAGAACTTAACGTATTATGGTGGAGAAAGTTTTAAAAATTTGGTAAGATATTTAATGTTGGGGTTTCTAAAAAAATGAGTAGAAATCGAAAAAAAAATCTATATATTAATACGTGAAGGGAAAACTTTGGACCCCTTTTTAAGACAATTTCGCCAGCGGTAAAGTATGAAATTGAAACATAGTTCAAGTTTATGGTAAGGAGGACTGCAGAACTTTAATATTTTTTGAATAAAAAGCCTTGGAACTACATTAAAATAATAATAAAAATAAACATTACTCACACTACATTCTTGTGCAATACATGACATTATACACACATGCATAGATACTATTTTCTTTATGGATGTCAGTTATCAAACTTAAAAGAGATTTTACCTATGGTTTAATAGTCTATGGTCTAATTTCAACCACAGGCGATGGCTAATTCGTTAAAATCAGTGACATACGCACAGAATAATATTATATGACCGAATTTTTTTATAGAAGAGGGGGCAAACGAGCAAGAGGTGCACCTGATGGTAAGTGATCACCGCCGCCCATGGACATCTGCAATACCAGTTGCGTTGCCGGCCTTTTAAGAATGAGTAAGCTCTTTTCTTGAAGGTCCCTATGTCCCTATATAGATATGAATGTTCATTCATATCTATATAATAATACGTGAAATAAAAACTTTGTACCCCTTTTTAAGACAATTACGTGAATACTTCACCGTATTACATTTTGCACAGTTAGTTTACATTGTGGAAGAATGCAAAAACCTATTTATCTATATACATATATCGTAGGAAAGTCAATGTATGTCCGGGGTAAACTCAAAAAGTAATGCACGGATTTACTTCAAATTTTGCATGAATATTACTAATAGGTCGGGTCAACATATAGGCTACATATTATCACACTATCACCTACGGGGGAGGGGCTGTGCGGAGTAAACCATGTTCGCGCGAACGAAGCCGCGGGCAATAGCTAGTTTTTAATTATGTGCATTAGGAACAAACATCACACACTACATTTGTGTGACGTACTTACATGATAATATACACACATGTATACGAGCATACGAGGGTGAATCAAAAAGTTCTTAGAAACGAATATGTACACAATGTCCTTGGTGGTATTTTGACAATTTTAAGGGTGTCATGTAACATTTATGCAAACTTTTACTTGGTTGTCATTATTTCAATATAAAATATAAATTGGGTCTATTATGTTAAGTCAATTAATTCCTTTAAAAGGAAAGATGGACAAATAACTTATGGAAACTTTTTATTTTATCACCAACGTTCGTCAACTTTGTTGACTTCTTCAGGGCTCTTCAATGAGAAACATGTTTACAATTTATTAATTAATAATAATTTTTAATTATTAATTAACAATTAGCAAGTATGTTAATAATAAATTGTAATTATAAATTAATAATTTGTAAATATGTTAATAATCATTTGTAATTATTAATTAATAATTTGTAAACATATTTTTCATGGTAGAGCCCTGAAGAAGTCGACAAAGTTGACGAAATGTTGATGATAAAATAAAAAAGTTTCACATAAGTTATTTATCCATCTTTCCCTTTAAAATAATTGAATGTGAATCGGTTTTTGCGTTGACCCGTGGACAACTACTGTGATATGGAGAAAAGGAGTTGTGTGCTGTGACAAAGTACCCATGCCTGAAAAAAAATACTACAAGGGACATTTTTTCTAGACATTTAGCAGACGTTAGGAGATAGTGCGTTACCATATTCTATAGTCACTTACTGGGTTGCTGAATTTAAAAGAGAGAGAGAGAGATCGAGCTGTGAAGATGACCCCCGTTCCGGACGGCCTTTAACTTCCGTTACAGAAAAAAATGTAAAAAAGTTGAGAATTTAGGTTTGCAAGACAGAATGACCATAAAACATTTAAGACACGTTAAAGATCTAATTAGGTAGCATTCAATCAATTTCATCGGTTTCATTGATTTTAGAAAATCGGCAAGATGAGTACCACGAATGTTAACAGACGGAAACAAAGAACGACGTTCGGAAATTTCGACACGCAATCTTGGTTTGCTACAGTGTGACCCTGATGAATTTTGTCGCCGTTTTATTACTATAGACGTAACGTGGGCCCACCCATTTTGACCGAGAAACTAAAGACAAAGCATGTCTTGGAAAAGACCATCATCCCCGCTCATGAACAAATTTCGTGTTACTCTTACTCCAATTGCTGAGTTATGGTCTGAGTATTCTGGAGCAGTGAAAGATTATTTTTTATTGATATGTAAGTTTGATTCTAAAGTGCGTGAAGCAATCAAAGAAAAACGTCGCGGAAAATTGTCATCAGGCGTGTTGTTTCATCACGATAACTAACGCTCCTGCACATCGATCGGAAGTAGAGATCAAGGCAATATGCAAAATTGGCTTCAAAATTCTTGACCACCCTATTTTCTGGACTAAGTCTTCTTATCCTAATAATTTTCACTTTTTCCAAAACTGAAGGAGTGAAGAGGATTCGTGGGACTAAATTTGACAATGATGACTCAGTTATGGCAGCCGCAATGGAGTTTTGAGTCGTGAAAACTATTTTTTTAATGGAATCAGAAAGTAATAATAAGAAAGAAGAATAATAAGAAAGTTAGAAAAGCGTTGCTTAAATGTAATGAATTAGAAGATTTAGAAAAACAAAATATTTTTTGATTTATATTTCTATTTTCTTAATAGCGATTCCAAGAACTTCTTGATTCATAATTCGTCCTCGTATCTACTATTTACTTTATGGTTTAAGTATGGTCTCAAACTTAAAAAAGAAATATTATTTAGCCTAAGTATAGTCGAATTTCGACCATCGTTACGTATAAACGTACGAACATGATAGACCGATGGTGAAACTGAGTGGATACCTCATGAATGTTTTACTGCTAACAACGTTTACTCTTTAACAAATAAGAATAAGGATTTTTTTACGTGTATACAACTTTTTATATACATATTAGGATTATAAGATTTGGTTAGTATAATCACGGACGTGTTTTGCATGTTTTGTTTATTTAACGAAGCAAATTCTTTTACGAAACGAAGCAATATCATTAATTAGCAAACAACAAGTAACTAGCATACTGATGGAAAGGGTAACCATCGCCTGTAGACACCAATGATGTCAATATTATGTTGCCATCCTAGTGTCGGGAATCCCGACACTAGGATGGCAACATACCATTAGCAACATACCCGAATCGAAATAGCAATGCCCTTGTGTAAGTCTTGCTTTTGCCATTTTTCCTGTCACTATTTCAGTTGTTACTGACGTATTCCGGTGTGAAGATTGCCATTAAACTAGCTCATCAACGTACTATTAAGGTATATGATATATTATAGGGGTATGGTTTATCTTCAGGAATCGTCTGCTCGTTGGCTTTTTTTATATCATAAGATAGCAAACTAGCAGATGTGTCTCCTGGTGGAAAGAGTTAACCATCGCCTATAACCACCAAGGACGTTAATAGTGCGTTGCTATCTTGTAGCGAGGTCTAATGCCACATGCATAAGTTTACCGGCTACCTTACCCTCCAAACCGGAACACGACCGTGACTAGCACTGACGCTATCGTGGCAGGAATAGGCAAGGCGGTAGTACCAGACCCGGGCGAGACATGTAGAACTCTACCACCTAGTAGTCACGATGGTAGGGACTCGCATAGCCAATCGGTCGCCTTTTACAACCTGCCTGGCAGAACGGCAATTGGTCCATTCTTCAAAGAAGCCCGGAACAACACGGGGAAAAAATATGACTATACATATATGAGAAAATCGGCAGCACAGCACCTCTTTCACTCTTAATTTTTTCTTCTTAGAAAGTTTTTCTCTATCAGATTAGTACGATAACATTTAATTAAAGCGTCATGATTGAATATCTTTGCCCGAAATGCCATGGATGAGTAAATATCAGAACGCTGGCTTACCGTTGTGTGCTGGTAGGAAAAATCTGGTACGTGCGTGGGGCGCGTGGGAACTTTTAACCGGTTAGAGCGCCTGTACCCCAGCGATGCGCTTAGCCACTGTCAGTCTATATATACAACATAGACATTAAATGGCGTTCATTAAAATCGGTACTACGTAGTTCACATCAAGTTCAAAACAATTATAAATATAATATTTCAGATCAAATTAGCGAAGACGTAAGTTTCATATGACTTTTTGAATGGGCGTATAATATAAGGAAATGTGAACTGATACATAAAAAATACAAAATTTTCCACCATTTAAGAATGGTCTCCTAGAAAGCCTAATCCATAGCAATGTGATAAAACTAAAGAGATTTTTGTTTCTTTGAACACGTAAATTTCTGGATGAACCAATTGGATTTAATAAATTCTTGTCGCTAATGATACGCACACGAGGAAGGCAACTTTTTATCTGACTAAGTAAAAGGAAGTAATGTTTCGAATCACGCGAACAAAAAGTTATCCGCGCAGCTAACAAGAATGTAATATATGTATAATATGGTAAATCACGTCTACGTGTACAGTTGAAATTAACACTGATGTAAACTAAAGTATCTTGACCAAAAAGTTCGGATGTTGTCCGAGAATGCTAAAAAATTTCCGTAACCACCATTGTACGGCATGGCTTATTAGGATATAACATCTATTACGACGGAATCACCGGAAGGGACCGCCGCGTGATTATCACATTCTTGCTCTAACAAATAACGGTTCTGAGCGACAGAAAAGGACAGGGCGACAGAAAAAGGCAATTCAGTGCTAACAGGTTGGTACAAATCGTGATATTTGGCCTAAAGGTTGACTGGAGGAGAATGCCACTAGGCATTAAGTTACAAATTAATTTAAGGTGTACAATAAAGCTAAATAAAATTAAAATAAAATATTTGGCACTTGGTGCTATGCTGTACTCCGCCCACTCCGTTTAGAATTTGGTGGAAAGATATGCGTAAAATAAGACGACGCGTTAATTTATTTTATATTTTAAGTCAAGGCCATTGAAATCTGACTTGATTGAATGAACCATCACAGGAAATCGTGTCGAAATCTCTTATAATAATTATATTAGCTGTATTTACTCGTAGTAATGTTTATAATGGCCGCTTAACACGAACTAACAATCCTCAGTCTAATTACAAAATAGTTTAATGTCAGATATTTAACGTAATGATAGAAAAAAAAATGACTGAAAGTTTATGTTAATTGAAACAACATTAGCTGTTACTCACGACTTCGTTTCCGTGATCCAAAATCCTTATTTTTTATGCTCGGTCGGGTAAAAAATTAGCCTATATTACTTATTACTCTTGGATAGTTTAGTTTTCTAATGGTAAAATAATTTTCAAGATCGATCCAGTAGTTGATGAGTTTATCTGTCACAAACATACATAAATACAATTGTTTTATCCTTATTAGTTTAAAAGTTAGAATACGATATTAAATTTTTAAAAATATGTCTAAAAACAGCATGTTTGATTATTTAGGAACCTGAAATTAGCAGCTAAAAGTAGCAGGTATTTTAAAATCGTAAGGGGCGAAATTCTTCGCCACAATTTTTCGAATTACATCCACCAGGGTGATCGGGATTCTTTGAAATTCAGCCTGGCTCTTCTCTAGGATGGCCTTGAGATATCCTGGCACAAATTATAGCGGGACAACAATTAGAAAAAAATTGCAATGTATCAAAATTGCAAAATTAAAATCGGAGTTTTTTTACTTTAAAAGCTGCTGGCATGCTCAGAATCTTTCGAGTTTCGGCCTGGTTTTTCCCTAGAATGCCCTAGTGATATTCTGACCAAAATCACCGCGGAGCAACCATTGTATTTTTTTTTCAATGTATGAAACTTGAAAAATTCAATTTTTCGGTGGGTTTTTTTGCTTTTACAGCCGTCAGCATGCTCGGAGTAGTTTGAAATTCGCTTCGGCTCTTCTCTAGAATGACCTTAAGATATTCTGGCCTGAATCACGGCGGAGCAACTATTGTAGTTTTTTTTTTCAAAATATGAAACCTGAGAAATTCAATTTTTCGAAGTGTTTTTGCTTTTACAGCCGCCAGCATGCTCGGAGTACTTTGAAATTCGGTCTGGCTCTTCTGTAGAACGTCCTTATGATGTCCTGGCTTGAATCACGGCGGAGCAACCATTGCAATTTTTTTTTTCAATGTATGAAACTTAAAAATTTCAATTATTCAGAGTTTTTTTGCTTTCAATTTTTCGGAGTTTTTTCTTTTACAGCCGCCAGCATGCTCGGAGTACTTTAATATTCGGTCTGGCTCTTCTCTAAAATGTCCTTAAGATATTCTGGTCTGAATCACGGCGGAGCAACCATTGATTTTTTTTCAATGTATGAAACTAGAAAACCTCTAATCTTCAGGTTTTTTGTTTTTACAGTCGCCAGCATGCTCGGAGTACTTTCAAATTGACTCTGGATCTTCTATAGAACGTCCTTAAGATATTCTGGTCTGAATCATGGCGGAGCAACCATAGATTTTTTTCAATGTACGAAACTTGAAAAATTATATTTTTTTCGGAGTTTTTTTGCTTTTACATCCGCCAGCATGCTCGGAGTACTTTGAAATTCGGTTCGGCTTTTTTCTAGAACGTCCTTAAGATATTCTGGTCTGAATCACGGCGGAGCAACCATTGAATTCTTTTTTCCAAGTATGAAACTTGAAAAATTCAATTTTTCAGAGAGTTTTTGCTTTTACAGTCGCTTTTATAAGTTAAAAAGTAATTTATTAGCTGTTAGTAGTAGTATCATAACGCCCGGTTCCTTTGCGGGTTAGGCAGAGGAAACCGAACGCCTATAGACTTTTCAGTTCACCACGATTCGGTTGTCGAGATGAGTGGTGATCCCATCTCCGCATTTTACCAACCGTATAACGATTATCGACTATTTCTAGCGATAACCGGGACCAACGGCTTTGCGTGCTCATCTGAGGCACGGGAGTGGCAACACACCACCCGCCGGACTCCAAACTGCTACTGAGATTTTTAATTTTTGATAAAAACTTAGAAAAAATCTCAATAAAACTTTATCTGACCCGGAGATCGAACTCGAGACCGCATGATCTAAGCCGAATAGGCTATCCCTAGACCACGAGGCAGTCAAATTTATTAGTTAACTCTGTTTCTTTATATAAAATGGCTTTTGTTTTATAGACCCCAAAGACTTGTCCGTTCGGAAACCCGCCAACAATAATTGATTGAACAGAGTAGGAGTGCGGGGTACAAAAATGACTCGACATTAACACAATTATTGATTTCCAGTCATTGGGCGCGTTCCTTACGAATGTCTAAACTTAGACGGATAACAAGGTTGAAAGATGGCTTAACTAAGATTTCACCAGGACAATCTAAGCGCCAGGACAACCAGCGTAAGTCAAGGCGCTTTTGGATAATTCTGACAGTTTTTCTATAGGTTTTTAACATAGACAATCAGCCATTGATGACGAAGCTTCACATTTGAACGCTGTTCAAGATTACTATGCGTTCCAACTGAGAATAGGACTGTCAGGATGACATATTGCGCCGCATTTTGCAAAAACTTCATGAGTGATGAGTAAGGTGTGCAAAAAATTATAACAAAGAAATAATTAAAAAATAATATTTCTTTGTTAGAATTTGTTAGAAATTTTCATTCTAAATGGTATATTTTTTATTTGGATACCCATCAGATCATGTTACCATGTATAAAAATAAGGTGTAAAATAACTAACACGACTTATATATATATATATATATATATATATATATATATATATATATATATATATATATATATATACAATATAGATAAACGGCTAGACTGCTATAATTTACTGTTTTTTTTATTGATGAATATTATATCGTTTTTGAGTTGTCGTCGTCTTGTAAGTGGTGTAACTAATACGACTTAGTTACATATAATATATAGATGAACAGCTAGACTGATGTTATTTACCAATTTTTTATTGATGAAAATAATATTATTAAAACGTTATTTTTTTAACAAATATTTTTTCGTTGACATTACTAATTTCACACTTGTGGTATGAAGTTGATAACAAGCGCGATCCTATTCTTATTTGGAACGCATAGTACGATCTGTCTGTATATCTATATATTAATACGTGAAGGAAAAACTTTCGACCCCTTTTTAAGACGATTGCGTGAATTGTAGAGTATGAAATTTGACACAGTTAAAGTTTACATAATGGAGGACAGCAGGAACCTAATATTTTCAATGAAATTTATTAGAAATACATTAAATTAATAAAAATAAACATTACACACACTACATTCATGTGACATACATGATAATATACATACATATATACAACTATTTTCTTCACGGCTAGTCAGTTGTAAAACTTAAGGGATTTTATTGTTTAGTCTATGGCCGCATCTCGGCCAAAGGCGATCGCTAGTAATATCTAATGTAAATTCAGTCGTCACAGCGTGATTAAGTAACAGATAAACAAATTAACATCGTTAATGTTACATGGGCTTATAAATAAACAAGTTTGTACGCGATTCAGAAGTGTGACTTAAGTGCTCCGCAAAATACGATTTTTTAGATTAGTGAGCCACAGCTGCCTGATATCGGCTGCAAACTAAAACTGCGCCAAATATTTTATAAATAAAAATTTGGCCTATTTAATAGTATGTTTATTAGTCTGCGGGAAGAGCAACCTTTTTATTAAATGATCAATACAAATTTAAAACATCGTCGTGACTGGCTTCCTTTTTCGAAAATCCCGAGGACTATCACTACTAGTTCTCTGCCTAATATCTCGGATTTTGTAGCCTTGTTACTAACAGCGTTTCATAGGATAGTCCAAGTAGATTTATTTATTTTAATTCAAAGTATAGCACAGAATCAGATGGTTTTCCGGATCCCTAGTGTTGGTCCTAGGCTCCTTAAAAGAATAGGCCAAATGCCGTTCTGCCAGGCAGGTCGTAAAAGGCGACCGATTGGCTATATGAGTCACTACCATCGTGGCTACTAGGTGATAGAGTTCTGCATTGTCTCGCCCGGGTCTGGTACCACCGCCTTACCTATTCCTGCCGCAATAGCGTCAGTGCTTGTCACTGTCGTGTTCCGGTTAGGAGGGTATGGTAGCCGGTAAACTTATGCATGTGACATTAGACCTTCCCACAAGATAGCAACGCACCAGTAACACCTTTGGTGTCTATATGCGATGGTTGACTTTTTCCATTAAGAGACCCATCTGCATGTTTGCTGTCATATGATATGGTCGTTGCTATCCGTGTGGCGGGACTAAAATGTCACATGCATTAGTTTAACGGCTAACTACCCTCCAAACCGGAACATGACAGAACAATCACTAACGCTATTTTGGCAGGATAAGGCAGTGTTACCAAATCCAGTCGAGGCGTTCCAGAACTATACCTACCATTTTTATAACACAGGATAGCGATGCAGCAAGCAGATGTCTCTCCTGATGGAAAGGAATAATCATCGCCTAAAGACGCCACAGATGTTAGTGGTGAATTACTATCCGTATGGCAGGGTTGATATGCCATATGCATAAGTTGATGTATTCTACAAAAAGCGGCCCGATTAACACAAGGTATATGGATCTCCGAGTGAAAAATATCGACAACACCGAAAGGTATGTATGTTATCCCTAGTTTAAAAGTTGTATTTTCTTGTACAATATTCCTGCGTTTTATTTTATTCAAAGGAAATATTGCATTTTTCTGAAATAAAAAATATCGCTTGCAGGTTGGTTTAATCCAATCCGCTCGACCGTTTCTGGCAACAAAAATCATTCAAACATAAATCCTTCACGTTACTATGGGTAACGTTAATTGTAACGTTTAAACTGAAGATAATAACATTAAACTGAAGATAGTTTGCGATGTAGATTTTGTTCAAATCAGCGACCTTCATTTTAGTAGATTATCATTTACTTGTGATATCTATTTCTGCATAGCCACATCTTTATCTCCCTTTATCAACGAATGTACACCTGTAGTAATGGAAATATACAATACAGATAACACATTAAGGTCGCAAGTATTTTAATGTTAGAAATCTATAGTTGAATAAAATATCTTTTGAATAGTCAGAAACCAATATTTTTTATTCAATTAATCTTTTTATAATTTATATTTAACGCGTCAAATATTTTTTAAGCTAGTAACGGATCGGGAACGCAGCCTCACACTAAAGAGATTGGGTGGAAGAAAATCATAAGAGTGATAAATATTCTACGCTAATTAGGGATTCGGTAATTGGCGTGAACAATTGTATATATAAAAAGTCTGACATATCAACGCCAAACCAAAGCCCTTAGACTAAGAAGGCTGTAGTTTTTCACAGGAGTTGTTCATACGCTGTAGACGAGGAATAATAAAGAATTTTTCGAAATTTATCCCCTAAGATGGTAAAGTAGGGGGTAAAATATCTTATGAAATATATGCGTGGACAAAGCTGCGTGGGTCAAATAGTGCATAATATGATTCCCCTATAGGTACTTTAAACGAGCATACTTGTGTTATGTTTACATGTATGTAATTGGTTCCACCGAAACAGCTCTAATTGATTTTGACGAAATTTTGTATTTAGATAGTCTTTTCTACTAGTCTTGTCTTTAAGTATCATCTCCGTGACAATCCGGTTTTACATGAAAATATATCATCCGAGCAATGCTCGGTCGCCCAGCTAGTGTTAGTTTAAAAGCAGATCAAAGTATCAAAGTTTACAATGCCCATTCACACACACTGACTGTTGTTTCCATTTCGACAAGTGACTTCAAGCATGACATCAAATGAACTCACGATTCAAAACATAATCAAAGATGTGCTGCTGGCTGAGAAGTGATCAAAGACATACCTTTGTAAAGGCATGAAAACATTCATCTACATTAATATTATAGATGAAATATTTAATTGTTTGCATGTTCTTTATCTTCTATCTATCTATACTACTAAAGAGGAAGATTGTTTGTTTGTAAAGATTTAATTCAAAAACTACTTGACTGATTTTTAAAGTCCTTTCACTTTTAGAAAGCTATATTATCCCGAAGTGACATATGCTACTATTTTACCCGATTGAGAAAACGGAAGTAATGTTTTTTGATCACGCAGACGAAGTCGCGAGTGACTGCTAGTAATAGATAAACATATGGCTACTAATACTAATAAATACATGTTTGAGGATGATTCCGGTAAATAAAGATTTTTTATAGAAGGGAGCAAACGAGCAGGGAATGTACCTAATTTTTAGTGATCACCGCCCCGTTGGTTGAGTGGTTAGCGACTGACTGACCTGACTACGCAATCAACGGGGTTCGGGTTCGATTCCCGACGGGGACAAGCATTTGTGTGATGAGCATAAATGTTTGTATTTCCGGGTTTGGGTGTTTATTAAATATATTCTAGTATTTATATATGTATTTCTATGTATTAGTATCGTTGACTAACACCCATAACACAAGCAAATAATTTGCTTACTTTGTGGTTAGATCAGTAAGTGTAATTTGTCCCGTGAATATGTATTTATTTATTTATTATTTATCATTATATGTTTATATATTATGCACCACTACGCCAGACTCGAATTCCTACTGAGATTTTAGGTTTTCGAGAAAAACCTTGAAAAACCTCAATAGATGACACTTTTGTCCGATACAGGGATCGAATCCGGGATCTTATCTGAGCTGAATAGGCCACTAATTAATGGTCATATGTAATCAGTAAGAGAGAATACTGCTTAACTACGTGGTATATCTCAACGAAATTAAAAAAAATAACATGACAATAATATATTTTCTTTTTAAATAAGTATTGTTTTGTATTTCTGTGTGTACAAAAGAATAAATAAATAAATAAATAAATAAATAAATATTTATAATTTGAGATCGAACCCGGGACCTCACCATCTGAGCGGAGAATGTTAATCACTAGACTACGCGGGAAAAACTGAAATATTTAAATATTTGCATTATAACAATTCTGAACTTTCAAAAACAGAGACGGTTCTCAATTTTCTATGTTTCCCCAGAACTCGTTCATTTTTTAACTGATTTGAATTTTTTGTTTGGAAAGGTATATTTTCCATTTGGACGCATACAAAGGAGAGGGGGATTTTTGGGCCCAAATGTAAAGGGTTGAAGTATGGTTCAAAAAAATGATACTATTTTTCTATTTCAAAGTTCAAAATATAAGCTTAATCCACTTTCTGAGAAAAAAGAAATCACGAAAATAAGTTTGTGGTACTATAATTGTATAATCGATAAAAGTATAATCGATTTATGTAAATAATTTTAATCGAAATATAAGCTCGTAAGTATATGTAAAAGTGTATTTTTGCTTAATATTTAGTATAACCAACAGTAAGTACCATCAGTACTTTACAAACCATTTATAATATAAAAAGAAAAAATATAATCGATACATTTTATATAATCGATTGATTACGTTACTTCAAAGTTAATACGATTTAGTGCCTGTGGATTTAATACAGCTAAAATTGACCATTACAACTGACATCACTGACGGCTCGCAAGAATCGCACTCGCAAGTCGCGGACTTCACACTTCGCTATTTTACGTACCTATCTACAGAGAGGCATCCTTTAATTTGTGGTTTCCAAAAATCTGTTTTAGTTTGTGTCATAAACATGAAGCAAAGTTGCCTGTATTACAAGTATCATTTGTTTATATAATAGTAAACGGTTACAGTGAGTTAAACTATACCATAGTACCGTAACCTGACTTCTAGTGAATATCTTATATCTCTGTTCTCAGATTGCTAAAATCTGTAAAATTTTCAGTATCTATATAACGTTAAACAAGCTATTAATTAACATAATATTCATCTTATTACAAGGGGGCCCAAGTTTGTATGCAACGGTATCAGTCTCCTTTAGTGAAGATTTGATCTAAGGTTACAGAGATGCAGGAGATTGGAAGACGGCTGGTTGTATTTACAGCATGTAAAATGGTTACTACCTAATATTTTTATGTAAATGTTTGGATTTTCGTTAATCACGGACTTAATATTTTTGTAACGAGGGTTATCTAAGGCCCGTTAAGTTTTTTTAGTTGCAAATGCTCATTCGCGATTCATTCTGTTTCTAAATCTATTGCACTCATTGACCACTTAAATCTTTAACGAAAATGCACAACATTATAATCATTATTTCCGAAAGTGACCGGTCACATGTATCAAGTGAGCAGATCCAATAAAAATGAAAATAAAAAAAATGTTTAATCCCCGCCGAGAGAATTGTTTATTGGAGATATGGCATATTAAAGGGTTTTTGAGAGTTTTGAAGTGATTAGAAACTGCAGTGACATTTACAGTTGGAACTGCAAGAATGACTGTGACTTTTGAAAGTTATCGATTTACATATTCATTTTTTTAATACGTTTATTTATTATATTTTTAATCCATTCTTTTCGGTTTTCGAAAGCACTCAATAAGCACTTAATTTGATAATAATAAATTCCCTGTTTTTTTTTCTTATTTTTATTAAGGGTCTGCTAGTTATTAGAAGGATGGCAGACTTATGTTTCTTTTCTTTGTCGAAATAGCTTTTTAGCAAAACATGTAATTACTATTGTGGCTACCAGGTGGTAAAGATCTGCAAAATCTCATCCCAATTATTAATAAAAGCTTTGATGTCTTTAGGCAATGCTTGGCTCATTCCATTTGCTTATTTGCCTTATTATGAAATAAAAAGAAATACCTTATTATAGAATCTTCCAAGCAAATTAAATAGGTACTGCGATATGCAAAGCAAACTTACACATAAGGCATAAAATATATACTAACCACGAAGATCTAAGCACTCGTATTGCTATAAAACGACGAGGTGGTAGAATTCTGCATTGGCAAGTCCGGGTCTGGTACCTACTAACGCCTTCCCTATTCCTACCGAAATAGCGTCAGTGCTTATCACTGTCACGTTCCAGTTTAATGCGTAGTGGGCAAGTTTATGCATTAAGACGCGGGGTCACACGGAAGGCAGGGGAATTGATATCATTCTCCGTTTGGAAAGTCGGTTGAAAACTCTTTATATCGGTGTAAGTGTCAAAAATTGTGTAATATGTTGGATATTCCATATGCTGGAGCCACACTTGGATCTATCGTCCCGAAGTTATATGCGCGCTAAGGTACACGCATATATAATGTATGCGAAAATAGCCGGTCACATCTGTATTTATCATGTCATTACACGAAGTTTGTTACGATCATGAAGCTGTATAATATCTGGAGGCAGCACTTCTAATACCTACTTGAAACACCGTTTTAAATACTGCTGTCATCTTCTGAGGTCTTACCTTCTCTTTCTAACACAGCTGTATAAAAAGAGACGGAGAGACCTCATAGACAGAGATATAACGTAAATATTTGTTTCAAGTGTTTAATACGAGTGCTAGCTCCACCTATACCAATACTTCATGGTTACGATAGACGCAAGTGCGGCTCCAGAATTACTGAAAAACGTAAAATTGGCCACATTCGACTAAAAATTTCTAGACGAGTAATATTTATATACGTATACATAAATCCAACCTGACTTAAAATTTATGCTATTTCTTATACTTAAAAAATATTAATACAGTTGCATCAACTTTAACCACGTGTCGGGGCATGGGGTGCAACTATTAAAAAATAACATTACCAAACCAAACATATACTTACAGCAAGCAATCTGTTACCATAAAAAAGCGTTCAGCCATAAGTAGGGCACCGCATTAAGTTATTTACAGCCGCTATTCTGTCGTGAGTTGGAACGGAAATAGTACGTAGATCAATTACGAAGAACATCAGTAACATAGCAAACAAGGGCGATGCGGTATAGTCAAGAGCAACTAAACATACAAGGTATTTTATATACTACAGGCTTAGCAAAGGCCAGACAAATCAATCTATTCATATAATAAAATCGTAGTAAAGTCAAAACTGTACATTGTATATATTTTTAAAGAATACATGGGGCGTGATCCACAATCGATATCGAAGCCAAAAATATAGTTTTTAGAATTTTTGTCTGTTTGTCTGTATGTATGTCCCGGGGTAAACTCAAAAAGCACAACATGGATTTACTTCAAATTTTGCATGAATATTACTTATAGATCGGGTCAACATATAGGCTACATATTATCACGCTATCATCTACGGGGAAGGAGCTGTGCAGAGTAAACGAATTCCGCGCGGACGAAGTCGTGGGCAACACCTAGTTGAAAATAAAATGATTTGTTCAGATGAACCTTTACATGCACTTTTGTCCAGTCAACTTTTTAACACGCTTTACTAGCTTCGGTCATATAATTAATTTTGTATGTTAGTATATTGATATGCAAGTATGTAATGGAAACTTTGAATATAGATTTGACGTACTTAAAAACGTCGGATTAATTTAAACTTGGCAGTTTTATCAAAGACCGATGACAATACAATAATATGAATAGTTAGTCCTGCTATCCTTACCAGGGTCATCAAGATTAGCGATTTGTTTTTCTTTTCCCGCAGGTATATCTATCACGTATCCTGCAATGCACAATTAGCGTAATTGTTTAGTATAATGGTAAAAATATTTATCCATTCAATTCTCACTTTTTTGAAAACTGTTAAATCACAATCTTCATATTTTTTCTTAAGTTTTGGGAGTATGGTAGAAATTTAGATTCAGGGGGGTCCACAAAAACCAGCAAAATTTTGAAAGTGGTCTAAGAGAAAAGGAAGTTCTAAGTTTGGGAACCTTTGATTTAGACGATCATAACTCAAAAATGCCAAACTGTCCTTAGTAGGGAGCCCAAGATGCTAAATGGGTCTCGAGCGTCAAAGGGGCCTATTGGATTTTGTAGATTAAATTACAGGAAAAATAAAAGGCAATAATAATAATAAGGAAAAATAAATAATGTTTTTTTATTTCTTTGGAGGGGAGAAAACCTACAGATAAAAACATGTTAAAAAACTGTGACATGGAAATATGCGTCCATATTAAGGTATGGTGGATTAATTCCTAGCTAGAATTTAGAAAATCTGACGATTCAAGTTTATGGTAAGGGTATACTAGTTGCAACATTAGCCCGCTATTTTTGGTGAATCCCGCGGGAACAACTCATTTTTTCGGGATAAAAATTAGCCTACTAGCTATTCCAGACCGTCTTCTACTTGTGTGCCAAATTTCATCAAAATCCATTAGGTAGTATTTGCGTGATTGAGTAACTAACAAATATCCATTCATCTATCCATACATCCAAACTTTCAGATTTATAATTTACTAGCTGCAGCGTGCAGCCCGCTGCATTATAAATTTTTTGGTGAACCCCGCGGGAGCCGGGATCACCTTATTTATATACATACATCCATCCAAACTTCCAAACATCCAAACAATCGCATTTATAATATTAATATAGATATAGATGTCGGGTAGCGACTAGTTTGTCGCTATTTCGCTTATATTTCGATCCATATACTATTATTCTATAATTTACGGCACTATACCTAATAGCGATAGTCTCTCACTCTATACACTTCCCATATATGTATACTACCAGTTTCTCTAAGCCTAAAAGAATACATTTTTCGAGATTAAAAGTAGCCTATAAATTGAAGTATTTATCTAACTGTATAACAAATATCATCCAACTCTGTTTAGCCATTTTTGCATGATTAAGTAACAAACATAGAGACACCCACACTTCCACATTTAAGTACCATGTATGATAAAAATGTTAGTGGCGACTGTACTTGTTACGGTTAACGTGGTCTCCATTTTCACCTTGACATTACCAATGTCGTTTGAACAGTATAGCCGGTTTTCTTTAATAATTCCACAGTTTCCCGCAATTTAGCAAATTGTTTGGAAATTGGAAATATACAAAACTTTTACTCGCAACTATGCCTACAACTTCCTTTGTCACGATCTTTTTCAATAACTTAGAAAACAGAATAATTAGATATAAAATAAATTTAGTATTCGGTACCAATTAGTTTGAGTATCCGTTGTCAAATCAGTTTATTATAAAGACTATGTATATCTGTTTATTCAAGAAAATGAGAAAGATAATCAATGTGTCATTAGGTGGCCCCTACCTACTATAGAATACTCGTAACAAATTGGCAATTAATAATTAATAGAAAGGTACTATAATCATATTTTTCTACTCAAAATGTCATTTGAGAAAAGGATTACGATGATGACAATTTTATAATATTTGAATCCTTCCTTGTTCTAAAGTGATCTAAGCCTGTTCAGCTTAGATCAGGGTTTCTCAAAGTGGTGTACGCGTAACCCTGGGGGTACGCCATTGAGTCGTAGGGGGTACGCGATATAATTTACGTAATGGCGGTGGCTAAGCTGTATTGTGCGTACGTGCGAAGAGTGTAACGGCGCGCGGGGGCTAAATCACAGGTTATATTAGAGAATGTATAAAGATTAACGCCCGTATTCATAAACAACCCTTACCTAAGTAACGTAGTAACACTATGCGAAGAACGCTAATTTGCTATGCAATGCACACGACAAGCCATCTGTTTCATAAACAACACTTAAGTATTACTTGCCTGTGAGATATCATAGTGTCGAATACCCAGCTGTGATTGGTTGGCTTTAATGCAGCGTATTTCACACTGTATGTTTGACAAATGTCAATTGTCAATAGATCAAATTATCAAAATATTCTAACCACAATTCTATCCTACATTTCTCTTGCGTGTTGTTATTTTCAATTAGTTTTTGTTTATTAATTAATATATAGTGCCTGTTATCAATATTTTTTTTTTGGAATTTAAATATAACTTGGAATTTAATTAAACGTTTTGGAATATAAATATAACCGTTGTAAATATTTTGGAAGTTAAAAATGATTTTGGAATAACTTATGAGTTATGTTATTCTAATTATTCTTTGTTTGATTAATCTATTAAAAATTTATATAATTATCGAATTCTCCTTCACTTCTGTAATCCACAACAAACACAAACACCCGTATTCACAAACGATACTATGAGATTGCATAGTGTTAGCGAGCGCATAGGGTCGTTTAAAGCGTTTCATAAACAATACTTGAGTGCCGGTCGCTACTATGCGTCCTTTCAAATCTACGCACAGTAAAGTTGACCGCCGAGCTATTTTAGAGAACGTATAGTGTCCAGTTTTGGAATCTGGCGTCCAGATGTTTTCCCATTTAGTACCTATGTATTGTCCAGAGGGTTAATGTTAATATAATTGAAGTTTAGATCGACATTAAACTAATATAAGACTTGTATCTTTGCTGATCAACAAATTTTTGAACGAGGTATTTAAATATTATATGTATGTATTTTGGACGTACATATCTTCACGCCAACTCTTTTACGGGGTGCTATTTTATTGTAAAATTTTGAAAAACTTTATTGTTTATAGTATATCTTAGTGGACTCTTTTATTATTTATTGATAAGGGTGCATTGATATAAAAAACCCTAGATGCACAGTCCCGAATAAAACTGACACTCAAAAGTGTCCCTAATTTCATTTAAGTAGTTATAGATATGGCAAAAACATATGTCTTTGCATGTCCAACCTTAAGATCACGACTTATAGTTGTTTTTACAAAGCAGTGTACGAAAAGAAATAAAATTGACAGGTTCGCGACCGACGCGATTCTATTTGAAATGAGTGCACAATTTAAAATTGTGCACTCACTTTTGGAGGACGTTTTTGACACACTGATTGTGTATCTTGGTTTTTTTATATCAATGTAAGGGTGAAATTGTTTCCCAACGTAATCAGACTGTCTCAATACAGAGCATTTACTTAGTTTAGGACAAATACTTGTGCAATAAAACTTACCTAGACCTAACCCTTGACAAGGTTAGCAATCAGAACCATAAGTGTAAAAATAACTTCACGCCAGCCTATAAATAGGTTTCAAGAGTAGTATAAGACTTGTACATATAGACCTGCATAAATAAACCTTAATTTAAATCCCTATAGGGATAGGAAGGATATATTATACATACATAACTAAATCTTTTAGTCTTTATAGAGTGAATAAATATAGTACTATTGAAATTTAACAATCAAAAAATTTTATTTTATTTTTATTATCACAAAGTTTTATTTAGATACTATCAATATATACAATTAAATAAACAAATATACAATTTTAGGGGAGTCTTGGGATACACAAACACTCAGGAACACAAATATATAGAAACATAATCATTCAGGAACACAAAACACAGAAACATAAACATATAGAAAAACAAACATACAGAAACACAAACATACAAATAGAAATCCATCCAGAAAATGACGAATAGTTGCAGCAAGATAGTAACTGAATGAAACAATATAAATAAGTGTATAAAATATATATAGTGTTACATACTTTATGTAAAATATATATAGTGTTACATACTTTATGTAAAACATATATAGTAAAAAATAAGTCTTGCGGCACCTATATAAAGTAAACTTAACTTCACAGTCAAGAAAGCAATGTTAAATAAATATAGAAAAATGTACATAAAATAGATTAAAAATAGGAACGTAATGTTAAATTAAAGACTACAAATCACTTCTAAGTGAATATTGTAAATCGTTAGAAATAAAATATGATTAGACAATTAAGGTCTCTGAGAATATCTAGTCAGAGGAATTAGCCTAAGAATATATTGTATGATATTGACAATATACTCCCCCAGGGGGCGATTTTACCCTCCTGGGGAAAACTTAAAAAAAGAAAAACTCCGACCGGCACAGCGGTGATACTTTTTAGTTTTTCCATCTATCGATAAATACCAGAACTTTTAATGACTTTTTGAAATATCACGCTTGTCTCTTTAGTTCAGCAACCCGCCTTTAGGTAGCATTGGTTGTATTGGAAAACTACCGTAATCAGCTGTTTGTGAGAAAGTATATAAGTGTATAGGTATTTATCATCTACGTACAACAGTGAATATCTGTACTCGTATAATTTGTGTACAAAGTGCTTTAAATATGAATAAACAAAGAAAAAAATACTGCATAAATAAAATAAATATATAATTGTAATTGCATAAGTTGTTAAAAAATGCTATGCAATAGCTTTACCGCGGCAGTCTCCGAGTGCCACACGTCTTTTTTAACAATCTTGCAACGAGCGAGTGCCATGTAGTTGAAAACAAATGTGTACGATACGAGCCGCGCTTGTTTACGTTTTAGGTATGCAAAATATCTCCAGCACACTGCTTTACACGCGTATTTAGAAGTTAGAATACCAAATCAAAATAAAAGTTGCCTTGGTTGTCTATCCTATAGTAGGTTAGGTTAGGATATATAGTAGACTAACATTACACCAAGATTCTGAGATATTAAGTTATATATTAATTTATTATACAGTAAAGTGCACTGCTGAGCACTTGGTGTCATAAATGTTAGTTTTAGAACAAAATTAAAATATTTCAATAGGAAAACGTGACCTATCTTTCTTTCTTTATTCTGTGGTTAAATGCATCAAGCGATATATATATATATATATATATATAGATATATATATATATATATAGATATATATATATATATATATATATATAGATATATATATATATATATATATATATATATATATATATATATATATATATATATATATATATATATAGATACCGAAATATATTTAATAAACACTCAAACCCAGAAATACAATCTATGCATAGTCAGGGGCCCTAACTACTCAACCAACGGGGCAGCCAATTATCTTGAAATTTTGTATTTTATTAGTATTACATGTATAATAGCAGTTGAATTGCATTTATTTTCAAGGTTCAGCTCAAATGAAGATCATGTCAATTGTTCCGTCACCAAAAAAATATTATTGAGTTTTTTATAATTATCCTCTAAAATGGATGTCTTAGTAGCAGCTCAAAGTCTAGCAGTGCTCAGATGAGCATGCAGAACTGTCAGTATTATATATTGCTAGAAACTATAATTATTAGATCGATAAAATGCAGCATAGCCGTTTAATTGCACATTAGCAAATTGCAGCTTTGGAAATTGGGGATGCTTGCAGTGGGGGAGAAACCAATCTTTCCAGCCTGCAAATTGGCTACTGATGCTGAACCAATATTTATATTGACAGTCAGTACAGTATGCTTGCCGTAAAAGAGTATCGGGGTGAACACTTCTTTTTATTTATACAAGCAGTATGTACTAGTATATATGTCTTAAGATTATATCTCATATCTAGAAAAAATAAATTGTAGAATTGTCCAACCTAGGATTCGATTCTTGGACCTCTTGCATCTACATTCTGTACGAAGTCTCGTACCATTAAACAAAAGAAGTGACAATTTTTATACCTATTAAGATTTTCTAACTTTCCATAATTACCAGCGAAGTCTTGTTCTTGTAGATACAAAAGAAAAATAAACTTGCACAGTCATTGTCTTTCCTCCTTGTTAGAACATATTATTAAGAACTAGCGGTTTACACGTATAACGCGTAACACCCGATCCCGTGGTAAAATCGTGATTCAAGATTAGTTCAATAGTTCCAGAGATACTTCCCACAAACTTACATACTTTATCTGTATACGTAGGTCACACTATAAGTTTTGCGTAACTTAAAAAAACTGTTGTTTTTTTAAGTTACGCATAACATGTTATAACCAAAATATTATGTTTATTGCTTTTCTGTTTACATTTTAAACATTTTTTCATGTGATCGAACCATTTTTTAAAACAGGACGACCACAGACCTGAAGGCATGTTTTCTACGTGCTGATTGAACGCTATCACTGCCCTTTCGGATTTGGTAAAAGTAAAACCTCTCATCAAATCTTTGATTTTGGAGAAAATACAAAAATCACATGGTGCTAGGTCGGCGCTATTCGCAGGATGAGTGACGAGATGTACTTTTTCGGAAGCTAAAATGACTTCGTTTTGTTGGCCGTGTGTGAAGAAGCGTTATCATGGTGTAGGAAAAAGCGGCTTTAGGGTCATCTTTCGCGAACTTTTTCTAACACCCTGGGTAAACAAATGCTAGAATACCACTCGGCATTAACACTCTTTCGATCTTCAAGCGGAATTGTACAGATGGGACCCGTAGCTGAGAAAAAAACGCGATCATTTTTTACCAACGTTTCTCGCCTGTCACACTTTTGTTGGCCTGTTCTCATTTTCAAACATTCATTCACTAGATTGCTGCTTTTTTTTCGGGTTCAAAACAATAAATCCAAGTTTCGTCTCCTGTGACAATGTCATAAACAGCATTAGAATGTCCGTGATCGTACTTCAGTAGCATCTGTGAGCACCATTCCACGCGAGCCCGCTTCTGCTCCGCTGTCAGTTCATGAGGGATCCAACGACAAGTTTCCGAACTTTCAATTCTTCGTGTAAAATTTTCTGAATTTGGCTCATACCAATCCCCAATAGTCCTCGAATTGTCTCACAGGTAATCCGCGGGGTTTTCTTCAATTAACCGCTTAACAGTAGCCACATTATTTTTGTTGACGGCAATTGAAGGCCACCCTTCACGAAATTCGTCATGTAAAAAAACTCGACCTCTCTCAAATTCAGCAAACCATGCCTCACGGTGCTCGAACAAGGCGCTTCTCTCCCAAAAGCATTTTGAAGACGAGCGGCACAGTCTTGCGGAGAAAGAGAGATTTTAATATCATAAAAAAATCATCGCTCTAAAATCTTTTCGACATAATTCCATTTTCGTTACGTACGTAGAACGTTGATGTGTGATAAAAAACAATTGACAAATCATTTCCCGCCTATTGTTTTTTTTATTACTAAGGAGGTTGCAACGTTTTAAAAATATAACATTCGAAATTCAAATAGTTCCGATTAGCTAGAAGTGCATAACTTTTAGTGTGCCCCATGTAATATTAGTAATAGATAAGACAAACTAAGATATTATATTTTAATAACTTTTTGTGTCACAGTCCATCGTATGATTGTTCTTTGTTAACGAGAATAATTATTTTTTCCATATAAAAGATAGTCTGTACTGTCTAGGCATACTACTCGTATGCCAAATTTACAAATCCGTTTAGCCGTTTTAGTATGAAGTAGGTAACAGTCACACATACACACAAACGCAACGCATTCAAAAGCACGCATGCACACATACGCAGCACGCACACACGCACACACACAAACATTGGAAAAAAGCAAATCACCAATTTGAATGGGTTTCTATACAAAAGCATTGGCGCTTATGAATCACAGTTCAAACTGAAAACACATTCTATGCCGTATTTGTTGCGGCTACGTGGCAACAATGTCAATGCAGTAAACCGACCAACTGATATGATGTGCTATAACTCAATTATAATACATTGATATTCGGGTTACACCATATTATTCGTGTAAGGTGGCTATTCGGTAGTTGCTTTATGATTACTGACTGATATAGTTTTATTAGCCGACTTCGGAGGAACTAAGAGGAGATTTATGATTTTATTACGTATGTATCCTTTTTAACCAAAGAACAGCAAGAAAGCAAATGAACCATCTAATGCCGTGGTTCCTAATCTGGGGGTAATTACCCCCGCAAGGGTAATTTAGCTATTTAACGGGGGCAACAAAGAACCTAATTATAGGATCGTAAAATAATAAAAATAAGTTATAGAGCACTGCGCCACAATATTACAATTGTTATACTGTGACGCTGCTTTGTTCGTGCTCGCTTTATACCCGCACCGTGTAGCGTAGGTTGTCCACATAGATTACAGGGTTAACAATATTGAAAAGATTAGGAACCACTGATCTAATAGAACCATCGCCTATGGAAAACAAAGATGCTATGGGGCGTAGATATCCAAGTGGTAGCGTTGCAGTTTCACATTTGCAAGTTTACCGGATAAACATTGACATTGACACAACAATGACAAACACTGGCGCTATTGCGGAGAGGCGAAATGTTATAAATCTCTATCAAAATTGGTTTTTTGTTGTTGAGATGTAAATAATGTTTCGCGATGACTTAATATTAAATGCAGAAGTTTACCGACTATCTTCCTCGCAATTCACGTAATTGATTTAATGCGCTTAGGGCTCTCACAGGCTTAAACACGATAGAACATCGAGACGTACTACGACACGGCTTAATAAGTAAGAATATGTGTAAGAGTCTTACAGCCAATTGTACCAACACTATCTTAGCTTAGTAAAATCCTAAGTAGTATGCTGCCACCTCTTGTTTCAAATGAAAAAAATGTGACAGCTTGTCACTAAACACTGTCCTAAGCTAAAACGAGTTTATTGCAATTATCCATTAAAATATTTAACTCAATGGGCGTTTCATTACGTGAATTAAGCCCTTTATCTTCCAAATAAGAACAAGAAAACGACTATCTCTGAGGCTCTCGCAGCAGTAAAAATTAAGGTAAATTCGCAGCTAGCATTTTTATTGATCAGTTTTTGTATTGTACTTCCACTAAGATACACAATCTCGTTTGAACTAATATATAAATAAGTTCAGTACCAAACACGGATGAGATGTTGCAGAACTCTAAAGTAATCATGATAGTTTGGCCAATTGTTAGTCTTTACGAACGGCGAAACAACATTTGCAGGATCAGCTACTATTACGCACATTGGAATCGAACTGTTTTTTGAAGTATATGCAGCATCAGGAATAATAAGTACATATTATATTTTAAAGCATAACTAGGTTCTACGCGACTTCATCGACCCCAACTGACACAGAACACCAAGGCGATGTATAACATTTCATCCTTATACACCGAAAGCTGAGCTTTTATTTCACAAGCTTTGCTACTTGTTTCACTTATGACAAATTATTTATTCTGCCTGTTTTTAAAAATGTACATACACATATAACTTTTGTTTGTCTGTCATCGAGCATGTTTTTAATTTAACCCCAAAGTAAGCCAATTATTTTGCTTATGTTATGGGTGCCAATCAACAATACCAATAGAAATATGGTTATATACACATAATAAACATCCAAACCCAGAAATACAAACATCTATGCTCGTCACACAAATGTTTGTCCCTGTCGGGAAGCGAACCCGAGCCCCCTCGATTCGTAGTTAGGTTTGCTAACCACACGACGAATGGGCGGTCAAAAAGTCAGTATTTACATATTGCAATATATACATATGATAAAATCGTAGGAAAGTCAAAACTGTACATTGAATACTTTTTTAAAAGAATATTGAATCGATATCAAACCAAAAAATATAGTTATTAGAATTTTTGTCTGTTTGTCTGTATGTATGTCCGGGGTAAACTCAAAAAGTACTGCATGGATTTACTTCAAATTTTGCATGAATATTACTTACATATTGGATCAACATATAGGCTACATACTATCACGCTATCACCTACGGTGGAGATGTGCGGAGTAAATGAAGTCCGCGCGGACGAAGTCGCTGGCAACAGCTAGTAAATAAATATCGCTGAACAAATTACACGAATTGATCCAACCCCAAAGTAAGCAAATTAGTTGCTTGTGTTATGTGTGTTAGTCAATATATACATACATATGTTAACCCATTTAGTTTACGCTCCAAAACCGGAACAAGACAGTAACAAGCATGGACCCTATTGCGACAGGCATAAGACGGTAGTACCAAAGCCAAGCAGTGGTATCAAATCAAAGACTTTACAGAAGTCTACTAGTAGTTATTATGGTAGTAACAATTTTGGCCAATCGTTCGTCTTTAACGAAATGCCAGGCAAAATAGCACATGATCTATCCTTCTGAAAAGGCCCAGGCTCAGACTAACAGGGGCCAAATTTTAATAGCCGTTTCAGACTCAAGCAGGATATGAATTAAAGCGACTCCGATCTCACAATGTTCACAAAGACCAAGAGTTATCTGAGTGCCAAGTGTGAGTTTTTCTTTTCGCATTCGATCGTGAGCGCGTTCCGAGTTTACTAGGTATTTGTATGTGATTTGTACAGCGCCACCTAGTGGTAAACTGGTTTCTCACGTTTACCACTAGGTGGCGCTGTACAAATCACATACAAATTCCTAGTAAACTCCAAACGCGCTCACGATCGAATGCGAAAAGAAAAACTCACACTTAGCACTCTGTTATGAGACGTGAGTGGTGACTTTGCCTACCACGTAAATTTTGAGATAAGTAGGTATATTATAAGATCAATAGAAAAGCCTATTATCGTAAATAATAAACTCGCCAATGAATTATATTCAAATGAGAGGTTGTTATTGAGTGAGTTTATTGTAGAGCATTAAAGCAAAGCTTGAATTGTTCGCACAAAGTTTTTTGGTCGAAGTAGAGGGCTGCGCTCGGAATGCGATTGTTTGTTAATGCGTATATCTGTACTTCCGTTCGCAGCTAGCATTTTTATTGATCAGTTTTTGTATTGTACTTCAACTAAGATACACAATCTCGTTTGAACTAATATATAAATAAGTTCAGTACATTGTTATCTTTTTCTAACATAATACTGATATACGATATATTGCATACTAAAAACTTTCTATGCGATTTCCTTAACATTTATTATTAAGCAGAAAGTTAACATTTTTTTATATATTTATAATCTTGATATAAAATCTATAAATTAAATAATAATTATTAATTGTTTTATTTACACCTGATATTTTATTATTACTACTTTTGAGGTTAACTAAAATACTATATAATTATAATAATGTTAGTTATTTAAAGTTATAGAATTATGTAGGTATATCATCTCATACCTACGAATATCTATATCTTCACTATTTACATAAAAATTTGAACATATAGTGTAAAATAATATTGTCCGATCGTCAATGGCATTGTTTGGTAGCTTAATACAATCTTATATGATACTAGCTGTTGCTCACGACTTCGTCCGCGCGGACTTCGTTTACTCCGCACTGCTCCTCCCTCGTGTGTGGCAGGAATATAATGACACATGCACAGTCAGTACTGCAGCAGGAAAAATTAAGGCAGTAGTTTCAAAACTGGGCGAAACTTCGCAGTACTCTTCCACCTGTTAGTCATAGAGGAAATGACATGCCAGGTTAATAAAAGGCTGAGAGGTTGTATGAAATTTCTTATATCGATGATGTTACACTACATTTGGGCATAGCTGTGCGAGGTTGCCAGTGTTTAAATAAAGATCTTAAAATCTTAAAAATAAAAATGGGTTGTTTTGTTTTTAGTTTTAATTTGTAATTTTCCTGATGATGCTTATAGAAGCGAAACCGGTTGGATAATATGTATAATAGTTTATCGTGAAACAGTACAAGTGTTATAGATATAAAATATTGTATGAAAATGGAGTTTTACCAAGTGCCAACGATAAAGAGAGTAGAATATATCTTAAAGTCACTAATAACTACAACATAACAGCTATAAATAAACTAACAGCATAGTATTTAAATCACATTAAAGAACATTACAGCAATTGATAAATAAAAAAGCATTACAGCAATTGATAAACACAAAATCATTAAGTATATTTAATTGAAACTTAAACTAAAATTTAATTGTTTTTTTTTTATCTTTTTCAATTTGGATTTACTAACAAATTATTATAGTTTTTAATAGCATTAAATGGCAAAAAACATAATTTTCTACATAAGATTCTACATAATTATACTGGTGCAACCCGCAAAACAACGGAAACCATTTTTATGCATCAAAAGCCTAAAAATTACCATACATTTGTCCTAATGTAGTAAAGTATTTGAAAATTTGTATAAAAGTACAAATTTTCAAATACTACTATTGATTTATGTCAAAATTACAAGCTATAGAATGTTTAATCCGCTCTCCTGTGAAGTTGTGTCATTGCACTTGCACTAGTATACGTAGGACCCATCGATAAAACTCTCTTGTACAAAAAGGTGATTTTAATGAATAGCTATCTTCATGACAGTGATATAGAACAATATGTGCAAAGAAACCGACTAAACAACTGGAACACAATAACGACAAGCAAGCACCTATTTGGTGGCAAAAAAGTAAAGTTGTGTTGCTGTACCGAGCCAATTTGTCACATGGCATTGACAACTTTAGTGTTTATTTGTTTGCCTCTTATGAACTGCCTTGGTAGCAACAGAAAGGATCCGATACATCCTATTTTAGAAATGAGGATCTGACCAATTCTTCACTAAAAAGAATGTGTGACATACCTTGGAAATTTACACAATTGGCTTCATTTGTGGTTGATATGTGGTCAACTAAAAAGTATGGCCTTGTATGGTATTCAAATTAACAATGACTCAATTGTAAAAGAATAACATTTGTATATTGATAATCAAAACTATAACAAAACATATTTCATCTAATATAAAAGTTAGAAGCTTGATAAGTTTATTAGCTTACAAATACTAAATGAAAACATTCGCAGATGCATATAAAGATCGATTATAAATATTTTTAATAGACATAACTACTTAAGAAACTCCATTTTGGTTTCTAGAATAAGGATAGAGCAAAGTTTTAAAACTACTCCCTGGATTTCCTAGAAGTAATTTTAAAATTTTACCTTGTCCTTTATATTAAACTACAGTACAATTAGAAAAATCTATGCATTTTAAAATTATAAATATATGATAATAATAATTATTTATAAATATCCTTTGATAAATTACTCGAATTGATGTAATCCATCAGTAAACTAATTATTTGCTTGTGATATGTGCTTTAGTGAACAATATTAATACATAGAGAAATATATATTTAATAAACACTCAAACCCAGAAATACAAACATCTATGCTCGTCACACAAATGTATCTTCCTGTAGGAAATCGAACCCGAGTACCATCTATGCAAAATCAGGGTCCCTAACCACTCGACCAACGGGGCAGTCAATTATCTATATCTATATCTTGAAATTTTGTATTTTATTAGTATTACATGTATGATAGCAGTTTAATTGCATTCATTTTCAAGGTTCAGCTCAAATGAAGATCATGTCAATTGTTCTGTCACCAAAAAATAATTATTGAGGTTTTATATCCTTATCCTCTAAATTTGTGTCTTAGTAGCAGCTCGAAGTCTAGCAGTGCTCAGATGAGCATGCAGAACTCTCAATATTATATATTGCTAGAAACTATAATTATTAGATTGATAAAATGCGGCATATTCGTTTGATTGCAGATTAACAAATTGCTAGCAAAGTAGGGGAGAAACCAATCTTTCCAGCCTGCAAATTGGCTACTGGGGTTTAAGCAATATTTATATTGACAGTCAATACAGTTTGCTTGCCGTGAAAGAGTATTGGGGTGATGACTTCTTTTTATTTATACAAGCAGTATGTACTAGTAAATATGTCTTAAGATTATATCTGTTTTTATCCAAAAATTGGGCACATGTTGATATATTTTCTGCAACAGTGTATAGGATAGAAATCTGTTAAGTATACAATCGCAAGCATTTTTATTTTTTTTATTATTTCTATACAATCAATATGAATTACAGTTTAATAAGTTATAAGTTGACATATAATAATGCCTTTTTTAACAAAAAATTAAACTGATGAAAAGTTATGCTTAGTCACACATTAAAATCAGTGAGTAAACAATCATCCCTTGTTTACATACCTTTATGTTTAGATTTTTTTATTTAAATGGGACCACCCTTAGGGCATATCCATTCCAATAAAAAATAATTATCAAAATTCGACTACACTGTACCTATGTGGCCTGTTGTCTGTGGTCTAACACAAAAAATATATATACATGTCAAATTGAGAAGCTCCAATTGAGAAGACAAAAAATGGGTGTCAGATGAAAATTACCTATCTTATATATTACACATTAACATTCACAAAATTATTATTGTCATTATAATTATGACAACCTTTGTTTTTCTGTATTGAACTGGACCCCTTAGAAGAGTAGACCAACTGTCTTACTGCTAGGTATTTTGTAAAAGGCAAGAAAAGATTACTAGTTATATACATATCACTAACATTGTGAGTACTCATCAGGTGGTAGAGTTCTGCAATATCTCGCTCGGTTTTAATACAACCCCCTGGATTATTCTGCTGCAATAGCATTAGTACTCTTTGCTTTGTTTTGTTTGTTCCAATTTGAAGCATCAAGTTACCAGTTCATTTATATATTCCAACGGCATTACCCAGACAGTAGTGCACCATTTTCATCTTTGGTGTCTTCAGGTGGAGGTTATCTTTTTCCTTCAGAACTATCTGCTTATTTGTTATCTTATAAAATAAAAAAAACTGAAACAAAAGTCACCTATTTTCTCAACCTTGTATCTTTTTTAAAGTTTTTTATTATTTTGCTGTTAATAATTTGTTGCTGTGTTTTATGTAACTACAGAAAACTCATATATTGATGCAAATTATATGTGTCTTTATATTCGCAAAGCAATTATATTAATGTATATAACTCCTCATAAAGATTTGACAATTGCAAACAACTCTTTAGATATCATATTGTTCAACTATATACCATACAATAATCTAATAAAATAACAATCTCAATGAACAACATCCTAATTTTACAAACAGAAATATTTTAATGTGTCATGGAAAATTATATAATGTTGGAACCAGTGGACAAGGGTCTAACTTGTCACCGGTTCCAAAATTAACATGCTTTTGGCAAAAATAAACACTAATGCAGGGAACATATAGTTCCCAGGGGGAACGAGTAAATGGTATGGACATTTGCAACATAAAAGGTTAGTTGCTTCTAAGGATTTTATTGACCCTCTTATGAATTCCAATATCAAAACTACTTGTAAAAACCGTGACAGGTAATCTGTTCTATATTTTAACTGTTCTTATAAAGAAGGTACGACCAAATCGAACAGTTGTGGACGACCAATCATCATTATGGTGTGGAATGAATCTCTCACTATGGCATATGGTGTGATGGCAAAACGTGTATGCTGGCACTAAATTAAATAGCTAAACAGAATCTCAATGTATTTCGAGCCTTGTGTAAATATTGTTGCTAACCTTCAGGTTGGTTTTCTGTTCTAGCTACAAAATTATTTGTCATTTTGAAGCTAGAACAGGGAATGTCAGAGAGAGAATAAACGTGAAATGGAGCTGATCAAGATTGCTAAGTAAAATTTATGGTGTCCACAAACCATAAGGACAAGGGCAGTATTTTATTGTAATGACTAGTAGGAAAGAATCAGATTTATCCAGTTAATATTACATCATTGTTTATCACAGTTGTATTTGGGCTTCAACTTAGTATCAGGATGGAGTGCAGTTTTAAATTCTAGCTATAATGACAAAAAATATATAATCTTTGGTATTTATAGGCAGGGCTTATTTTTTACCAAAATGAGAAAAATTGTGGAGGTCAAATTTGAATAAAACGTTAGGTAGCATGTAAACTTTCAAAAGGAATTTTGAGCTTATGTACCTAAATATTGTTTAGTAGGTATTTATTACATAATAAAAATTAAATGTTATCATTAAAAAATTTTTGTGACCATAATATATGTATAAAATAAAAATTATTTCTTTTGCTTTTATGAGCAAAGCAAAGCTGCATATTTTTCATATGAAATATGATAAAATGTATAAACTGAAGTCCAGATAATAACTATGCACTTTATTTTTCAATAGGTACTGGAAAAAACATTGGATTTGAAAAATGCACTTCTTGTATAATATCTATTATAATAATAGATTTGACTGTGCTTAAAAAATCATTATAATTATTGAAGTATATAATGTGTATCAAAATAAATGGAATCTTATAATATTAATAAAAATGTCAGTGGACAAATTACACCAATTGACCTAGCCTTACAATAAGCAATTTATTTGCTTATGATATAGGTGTTAGTCAACAATACTAATACATACAAATAGTTAATGTTTAAAGCACAAAAGTCAATCGCTATAGCTAAAAACTTAAATAATATTACTAACTAAGTAACAACTAATGCCAATTTCCTATATGAATAAAACGACTCATTTAAAACATGAGTAGTTAGATACATTTTCTTATGAGGCATAAGCTGAAACTGTTCCTAAAAATGGGAAATTACCAAATGTCCAAACAATTTGTGTAACACTTCATTATTGTTTAATTGGTTGCTAATGGTTACTGCTACAAATGAAGGATCATTAACTAAAGGAACCCAGCATAAGTCAGTTAAATTATAACTGTACAACATAAGAGTCATCATAAAGATAAACTTGGATTTTACTTCAATAAATTCACAAGTAAACCATGAAAATGACCAACATAAACATGAAAGTATATATTTGATACGACTTAGGGACCTTCAAGAAACAAACTTATTCATTCTTGAAAGGACGGCAACGCAGCTGCAAGAACCCCAGTATTGCAGTTGTCCATGGGCCGCAGTGATCACTTACCATCATTTGCACCACCTGCTCGTTTGCCCCCTCTGCTATAAAAAAGTATATTGTATGAAAACAAATTAAATAAATACTATAATCCCTTTCTCTTGTGGGGTAGGCATTACATTTCACTTTGGTTTGAAGAAAGAAGAAATACAGTTTTTATGAGAGAAGGATGGTGATCACCATAATGGCCATTGTATTTTACAAGCCTAACATGTAACTATTGCTTGTTTCTTGCAATACCCGATTCAATAGCTTTACGCGTCTTTCCAAAGAGACCATTCAAGTATAATGTAAGAAGATTTTTTACACTAAAGTCCTAACCACATTGACTCTATTATATTGAGTTTTGTTTCATGAATTGAAAGGCATATCATAAATTTTTTTTTAACAAAAAAAAATTAAACAAATGAAAAGCAAAAAATAATAAACCATTTTTATTATACTCTATAAATCAATCTTAAACTCACGTTTTATACACCTAAGTAATCATGTTCCGTGTTGGTATGTGTTAATTCAGGTTCCTTTTTAATAATTGGCCATCTGCCTTTCTACCAGGCAGTTCGTTGAAAGCAAACGATTGACTACACTGTCAGTATAATCATGACTACCAGGTGGTAGAGTTCTGTAATGTAGCGCCTCGATTTACTAAGGCATTATATATTCCTGCTTGTCACTGTCTTGTTCCAGCTTGGAGGTCATGGTAGACGGTAACCTTTTGCATGTAGCATTTAAACTAACCACACGGATGGCAATGCACCATTCAATATCTTGGCTGTCTAGGTGATGGTTGTCTCTTACCATTAGGAATCTCATCAAAATTCCCTGTGTTGGTCCGGGCCCCTTTTGAGAATAGAGTATCTACCAGTCTGCCCGGAAGGGCGTAAAAGGCGACCGTCTGTCCCAATCAATGAATGAATACCACCAAATTATCTTAAATTGGTCTTCCCTATTTTCTCAACTTTAGGGTTGTATTATTTTCTAATCTAAATAAAGGCATTGATAGGTCACACAATTCAGCATTAAAATCACTGAGTGAAGTCATTCATCTCATAATTATTTTGTTTCATTGTCGAGTACCTTCCTATACCTACTTATTTTACAACAGCTCCGAAAAGACAATAATTTATATGTGTAACATCTTGTAATGAAATTAATCTTGTAATAATATTATACTTATATATAATATTATAGTTATAGTTATAATATTATACTTATATAATATTATCTGTATTACATATAATAAAATCGTAGAAAAGTCAAAACTGTACATTGATTATTTTTTTAAAAGAATACTTGGGGCGTGATCTACAATCGATATCGAAGCCAAAAATATAGTTTTTAGAATTTTTGTCCATTTGTCTGTATGTATGTCCGGGGTAAACTCAAAAAGTACTGCATGGATTTACTTCAAATTTTGCATGAATATTACTAACAGGTCGGGTCAACATAATACTTACACATTGTCACGCTATCACCTACGGGGGAGGAACAGTGCAGAGTAAACGAAGTCCGCGCGGATGAAGTCGCTGGCAACAGATAGTAGTTCATAAATTTGTATAAAAGTATCCTGCAGTAGTTCAGTTTCTTACATCATGTTACGTTTATTGATATAGCTCCTATAGTAATCATTCTGTGTAGCACATCATTACTTGTCCATGAAGTACAGTATTATTTGTGAGACATTTTAACATAAACAACACAAAACTACATGGGTGTCGATCTGTCATTGAGAAAATAAAGAAATGGAAATAGTATACCACTTTGTTTGCCTTTTATTAACTACTAACTTTTATTAACAATGGGATCCCACAGCTAATAAATGGCATGATGAAGTTAGCTATCATCATGATGCTAGTGCACATCAGCTGTCAGTGACATGAAGTTGACTGATATTATGATGGGCATAGACACGGATAGCTAACAAAGAGTTGTGAATGATATAAGTATAACTTCCTATGTGCGTACATAAGTATATACATGTTTTATTGATACTTTTGTGACTCATTTATTTTAACTCCAGGATCACATTAATGGTTCGTGGAGCACTGTTGCGCTAAAACTTCATTTATATGTTAAGGAGAACTATGTGGCCATAAACACATTGAAGACCATAGTTTGGTTGAATAAGTAAATTATAAGATCTATCTGATTTCAACTAGTAAGGGGCACATTACTTAAAAGTAAAAGTAATATGAGCATATTTTTTCTAGTTGTCTCTGTAGAAAACCGACAGAAGCTGGAAGCCCTTGATGCTAACCAAGAATAATTTGCTATTCAAGCAATTTTTTGGCCCCATACACATTTTACAACATGAATATTCTCCATTGCTGATATCACATGCACACCAGCAATTTGTGACACAAAGTTGGCTGATATTATGATGGGCATGCACACTGACAGTAAAAAGGGTTCTGTGTTTCAGAGTGTTCATGTATGTTATAGCATAAAGTGCCCTAAAGTCGGCCGTCGCCTAATGTCGGCCACCTAACATATTTACGGTGGTAATTAAGTTTGAATTCCATTTAGGTTTAAATTTGTGTTGGATATTACAACTTTACACATATAACTGTGTACTAACACACATTTTAACCAATTTGTGTCATACACTTCAATATTATACCACATAGAAGCCAATGGGTCATCACACAGAGCTGTATTGTCTCCGATTTAGCTAAAAAGGTTAGAGGGACCATGCACGAGTATTGGTTTTTGACCACAAAAATGTCCCAATAGCTTTTATTTCTCTTCTGCATAAAAGTGAAAGGGTATAGAATATTAGGTCTTGCAATGTTGTTAAATATTTCCATTTGTTATTAAGAAATAAAAGCGGCCGAGATTAGGGCACTCATTTTGACACAAAATCCTAGCCAATAGATACAAATTTAGAACTCTACAAAATTTCAAGGTACAGTTATATTTTGTTCAATCATTTGTTTTTATGAGCGTTTTGAATCAGTTATTTTAATAACCATTTTAAATCATGGCGGACATTAGGGAATTCAAACAATATAATGATAGCCCCCTTTAAATATTCCATATTTTGGATACAGGATATTAAAAAATTGATTATAAAATAATGTCTCTATTTATATTTTTGTTTAATATATTATTAATTCAATACGTCAAATTGACTGCTCTGTTGGTCGATTGTTTAGCAAACCTAACAACAAATCAATGGGGCTGGATTCGATTCCCGGCAGAGATAAGCATTTGTGTGAAACTACTTGGTTCTTTTTCGTTGCAACTTTTGATTTGATTGATGTTTGCATGACCCAAAACCATAACTTTCTTTTGCGTAGTCGAGTAAAAACATAGTCTATGTCACTCCTGGATAAAGTAGTTTTTTAAAAGAGAAACATTTTTAAAATCGTTAAGTTTCTTTAGTTTAATCGTAACAAACAAACAAAAAATAAAATATTTCCTCTTTATTTTATTAGTATAGATATAGACTGCCGGAAGATTTTTATTGTCTAAACTGATTGTGGCCGTCTTCAATTGTGGCCAACGTTAGGGAAAAAAGAGGCCAAAATTAGGGAAACACTGGCCGAAAATAGAGAAATAGACCATTTGAAACTTAAAACACTTATATATTTGTATTTCATTATTGAAGTGTAATTATTCAAATCATCAAACCTGTAAAATTTAAAAGTTAAATAATAGGAAAATGCAAATTGATATGTTTTAACGATAACAGTTTAAGCCTAGTAAGGTCCGAAAGTTGCGTTTTTCATTAGGGGGATGACATTTGGGTACTTTACACTATCTTTTTTATAGTTGATCTCAGCTGATACATCTTAGATCTTTGCTAGTATTCAATACATTACATAACACTTCAGTCTCCCAGGCTTGCATCTATGCAGTGAAAGATTACAAAATTAAAACCTTCTGAAATTCATGAAATTGAAATTTTTAGAAAATAAAATAATATTCCTTAGTTTTTTGTATGTTATATAGAAGCTTATGGGAACTTACAGTACATATTAAGGCTAGCTAAAGTAGGAGATAAATGATTAGAAAACTATTTTAACTCTCGCATCAATTCAATCTGCTATTTCTAAAATATTTTCTTTCTTGAACAAAAAGATTAAGGTGTTTAATATCATATATACATATGAATAATATTACTGCAAACATTTTGGATCAACAAACAGAATAGATGTTGACCCATTATTTTAAAACAAACTGAACATAATAGCCATATTGGTAACAAGTTGTTAGATTTCCATTGAGTAGAACATAAACAAGATATTGAACTGTTTTTACATTCAATGGAATTCATGTCTTGATGACTTGTTTAGGATTTTACACTTATATATTCATAAAATAATTATGTACTACATAATTCGCAAACAAGAAATACGTATAATAATTATTATTTAATAATAAAAAGGAAGCTATAATGTATCTAATTATGACTCACCGCTGTGTTCGGTGAAAATGTTGGAACCTAGCATGCGGGGGTCCTTAGGCACCCGCGGCTTGTTTCTTGCGGAGCGCATGGATGCACCGCTGGCTGTACCGCGTTCTTTAGCCTGTTGAGCCCCCATCTTGCAACAAAGTCGCACTTTTTCTCACAATCCTACCCCAATAACAACCCTCGATCCTTACACTAATCTAATATAATACACAATAGTCTCAAGTATACAAACCCCATTCTGTATACAAGTACAGATTTTTAATAAAACTTTTAAATGTCTATTACAAGTACTGAAGAACTGATTAAGTTACAAAGTAGTCAAATTACCAATTCTAAGCATTTCTTAAAAAACATAACCGGATTGTTAAATGATTAAATAAAAAACACAACCACCGCCATTATGTGCCACTGACATGTTTGGTTTGACGTCGATTTTTTAATTTCATATCGTAACCAAGGAGGGCAGCACGTTTGAATTTAGTTATCTATGTTTTTGCAGACTGGTAAGGAAGTTACATTCTATCCGGAATGTTCACACGCGCTTCAAAATCGTTCCGAAGAGTACCACGACATGGATTTGCAAACTACGCATGGCCGCACTTATATGTGGCGATTGGCGCCTTATTAAGTAGAAAGAGACACACTCCACCCATGTCGTGGTACTCTTCGGGAAGATTTTGAAGCGCGTGTGACATTCCAGGTAGAATGTAACTTCCTTGGTGGAGTGTGTCTCTTTCTACTAAATAAAACGCCAATCGCCATATATAAGTGCGGCCATACGTAGTTTGCAAATTACTACTAAGCAATTCTATACTATACTAAGCAGTTTTTGCATTGCATAAATAATTACGTAATAATTAAAATAAGCACATTTTAGAACTCACTGTGTTAATTAAAATACATTTTATGCTAATGTATTTATGGACGTGTATGAATAAAAGGGATTTAACGATTACCGACTAGATATAAAAATCTACCATCAGATAGTTTTATTTACACTGGCAATTGCAAGAAAGGGACAACATCCACTCTTGTCATTGTCTTGCTCAGAACGTTTTTTCCCTCTGTTAAGTAAGAAACAAATGTCAACGTTATTTGTAACGAAATAAAGTATATTTTTATTTTTCAAATATTGCTTCGTATTAATTCTAATTATATAAGTTCCTTGGTTACACCCTTTAAGTCCTTTTTTATATTATTTTAAATTTTAATATTTTCTAATATTTTTCCCTTGGAGATGGAACTTTTTTGAGTCATCACTTTTTCCAGATCAGTGGCGCAAAATATGTACATATTATGTAGATAAATTGTATTGTGTTATGCTAAAATTCAAAATTTCACTATGTTCAGAGATCTGAACATATGAAATTTTGAATTTTTCATGATGGAATCCACAATCATGCTATTTTAGAGGCGTTTTACCATACACCACATTTCTGTTGATGCAATTTGGAATGCTAAAATTATTCTTTGTTAGGTAGGTACTATTTTTAATATTTTTATTAACATAAAGCAATCCTTTTTAGGAAGTCGATCGAAAAAAGCTCTATTTTAAGTAAAAATCAGAAACTGAAATTAAAAAGAAGTGGGCAGGAGAACCAAAGGCGGAATATCATTAAAAAAAAAATTTAATGGTTAAAAGTTTTTTTTCTTGAATTTTTCTAGTTTTTCTGATGTTATTTGCAAGGAGAAGAGCCACAGACTAGTAAGGATAACTACGTTGAGAAGAGCTGATTAGATTTTGGAATAAACCGGCGTAAGGCGCCCCCTAGACCTACAATAATATTGCGCAATATTACATATTGTACAGTATTATTGATCGTTTAGAGTTAATATTGAAGATTGCACAATGATTGAACAAAAGTTTGAGCGGGTTTGATTTTTATTGTACAATATTTTTTTCTTGCACTGTGTAGGTTTAATATTGCACAATATTTTTCACTTCAGAGCTTGAAACGGTCGTAGTCGGTTAGTCGCGGTGTTTAATGTATGGTCGTGTCGTAAATTTAAGCAAAATGCCGTGCAAGAAATTTTCGTCATTTCGCGGTAATTTTATTCATCTTGTTAATTTAATAGTTCATTACTAGAATGGACCAAAATTTTGACCACTGGCCGAAATTCAACACTCGATCGAAATTGAACATGTGACCGAAATACGTCATTCCGCCGAATTTTGACATTCGATCGAAATTTAACTTTGGGCCAAAACTCAACATTCGGCCGAAATTCGACATTCAGGCCAATTCACTAATCAATATAAGTGTTGATCGAAACAAAACCAATCAATAAAAGATGAAGAACGAGAATATTTACTTGAGTGTATAGAATTGTATAGATTTATTAAACAAAATCACCAGGATGGTTGCCGCCAAAACTTCGTCGTCAGATATGTTACTCACACGAAACTATTGATCCGACTAGTTTGTCAATTTTATTGAGTGAATTTATTGAAAGTCTGGAAACAAAGGGGTATTCAATATTATTGCACAATAAAAGTATTGCGCAATATTATTGTAGGTCTGTGGGGCACCTAAGTCTGAAGATTACTATAAAAAAAACATTGTTTAGGTAACTTTTTATAAGATTTCAGTAGATTAAAACAGGGATGGATTTTCGAAACGTGAGTTTTCATCAGATCTCGACATTTTAAGGTCTTACGATGCTGTTGTGACTGTTTTTAAGATGACGTCACTAATTATATGTTCATGTACGTCTATGTGTATGTGACGTGTGAAGTTGTGTGTGTGTATGTGAGTGAGTGTGTGTGTTTTCGACCTATTCCAATGACCCCGATACATCAACTGACACAATTATTTACACAACACAACACTGCACACCGAATTTAGGTCTTGACGACGAAGATTTCCCTATCACTTAGTGCGGGGCGCAATGCCAATACTGCAGCCTTCACATTTAGTCCGAACGCCACAGAAAGACGAGGACCGGTCTCACAGGAGACAGTCCTTAACGCGGTTGTTAGGAGCTCAACTTTAAACATAATATCTGTGCGAGCACCATGCTCACCCTAAATTTCCAGAGAAGGCCTGCAGGTCAATTGTAAATTAGTCATTTCGAAACAATCGGTTTAAGCGAACAAAATGCAGTTCACAGCATTTGATTTGATTCAATCAACCTTAGATTTCCAGAAAATTAAAATTGATGCAATCTAGTAAATTTAGCAAAATTTAAAAAGAGAACTCAAAGAAATGCTGCAACAATTTGTGCGACCTTCAAAAGTTAAACTTCTCAAAAATTAAAATAGGGACTTTTACAACAAGACTAGATTTTTTGGGTTTTTGAGCGCTACGTTTTAACCTTTTTGAATTCAAAAATCTAGGCTTAAGAAATTTTAGTCTGCTTTAAAATTTGAGCATAGCGAGAAGATTCAGGAACGGCCTAATGGGTCAACCGATTTATTGTGTTTGGTTTTGGTTTCTTGTCCCACCCTAGCCCCAAAATCTAACGACGTTCCTGACAAAATATGTCCAAATTTGTTATGATAATACCCCCCCCCCCCCAGAAAACTGTTTAAAAAGAAAATAGACTGTTAAAACTTAATATTTACTAAATATTAATAAATTGTCATAAGTACCATTGAACACTAAACGCCTTTTAAAGTAATCTTCAATAAACAAACAAAAGAGAGTTTATTTACTACTTCCGTTAACGTATAATATTTGGTTGACCGAGCTTTGCTCGGTTTTTCACATATTTTTGAAACCGATCTTTTCTTGGACCTTGAAACTTGATAAATCGATTCCTATAGAATATATAAATTATCATTTTTTTATTTCTACCTGGTTGACCGAGCTTTGCTCGGTTTTTCACATACCCATACCTTGGGAACCGAGCTTTTCTTGGACCTGGAACCTTGATAAATCGATTCGTTGACCCAAAAAACCCTTAATTTGTGACTTTCATGATCCATACTAATATTATAAATGGGAAAGTTTATATGTGTGTTTGTTCGTCTTTCATGGCAAAACGGAGCGACGAATTGACGCGATTTTCTAAGTGGAGTTAGTTGAAGGGATGCAAAGTGACATAGGCTACTTTTTGTCTCTTTCTGACTCCACTTCTCTAAAATAAAAAGTCGCGGACAAAAGCTAGTAGAGTTATAACTTCAAACAAAAATATATCTTTGATAAACGGCCCTACGACTTTTTTTCTATTATCATCACAGAATAATGATTGGCGTTATGATCGATGTTTGTCCCTGATTGGGTAAGCATCATAACGTAATAATTAAATCATTGCCATGAAAAATAAGCAGGAACCATGATTTATTAGGAAAGGTGGAGCTAGCACTCGTATTGATCAATCGAGACAAATGTTTACGTTATATCTCAGTCTATGTGGTCTCACCATCTCTTTTTATGCAGCTGTGTTAGAAAGAGATGGTAATACCTCAGAAGATGACAGCAGTATTTAAAATTTGTGTTCAAGTAGGTATTATAAGTGTTGCCCTCGGATGAATATAATAGTCTTGGATGAATAATATACATGGATGGATGAATAATATAGCTAACATGTCAATTGAACTTTGTCAATACTATTTATGCTTTCCTGCAGCGATGTCAGTATTTTTTATATATATGTAGGTATGTAATTTGTGTGTGTAAGTGTGGCATAAACAATTGAAACGCGATTGACGGCATTCTGTTGAATTCCGTCAAAATTAAACTTGCTGAAAATTTAACCTATTCGACGCAGTAGATTTAGAAAAGTTTAGAAAACCTAAAATAGTAAAGAAACGATGTTTTTTCAAAAGAACTGCCAGACTGCATCGTTTGCTGCAAATCGGATCAAACTCGGTTGATTCGTTAGGGAGTCACCTAGTAATTGCAAGTATTTCTGGTAGACAAAATTAATATGGAGATTTAATAAAAGAATGTCAAATCTTATTATAAATTTGTACATTTTATTTACTAGAATATTTTGTTAGCTATACATAAAAAATAATGAAGTGTTTTTGCAAATAAATTATCTTTCTCTCATTTTCAAACATTCATTTGACCATTGATATAAAAAACCCAAGATACACAATCAGTGTGTCAAAAACGTCCTCCAAAAATGAGCGCACAATTTTAAATTGTGCGCTCATTTCAAATAGAATCGCGTCGGTCGCGACACTGTCAATTTTTTCTTTTCGTACACCGCTTTGTAAAAACAACTATAAGTCTTGCACTTAAGGTTGGTTATGCAAAGACATATGTTTTTGCCATATCTATACTTAAATGAAATTAGGGACACTTTTGAGTGTTAGTTTTGTTCGGGACTGTGCATCTAGGGTTTTTTATATCAATGCATTTGACTAAGAGTATTTATCATCAGTGTAGTCGTTGAAATTCCTAAGGGACTACTAGTAAAACATCAAAAGATGTTATCGGCCGTACCCTTTTTCTTCTTTCTTTAATAGCAAACGTTTGTGAACATCAATGCCAATGACAAAACAGACTGGGAAAACTTTTGGTAAGTAAGAAAAACCTAAAAACGAATTAATTTTTTTATACTATTGTAATGTAAATTGTAATGAAACACATCCTCTCCACATGCGCAATTTGGATGTTCTAAAATTCTTAATTTAGCGAGATCACGAAATAAAGAAAACAACGGAATTGGCAAGTACAAACATTTGTATCAGGACCGCGATCGCCACACTCACACATAAAATAAGCATTATTTCATATAAACTACTAATGCAAACATTGTTTCATTGGTCGTTTTCATTTAACAACAATAATCCGAAACACACAAACAGAACATTTAAAAATATACCAACTGCGTTACAATAAATTTTATTTTGCTACAAAAAAAAAAGAGTATTTACGTCCTTTTGTAGTCTATTCAAAATAGACTCATCTATTTGTACAATAGTGAAACTTAAGATCGTAATAGTTTCGCTATTCTACAATAGATGGCAGCATTGATTTTTCCGTAGTTTTCAGTTGATCATATTTGAGTAGAGAACTTTCTAGAACGATATACGTAATGACTGTTATTACGTATATCTTTCTAGAAAAATTAGGTCAATCTAAAATGAACTTTATATGTAAGGTGTACGGCTGATTTTAGCTTGACTTTCTATTATATCATTAGAAATTATATTAAATCAGGAATTTAATTAAAATAAAATCAAAATTGTACTTTCGAATGATATGAAATATCTCCATTTTTAATCATCTGTATTCTACTATCATTTCTGCATTCAAGGATAGAACAATACGGCATAATTCAGTGTATAATAGATTTTCGCACGACGACTATCTCCTAATGATATGGTAAGTATCACTAAGGCAATTTAGAGTAAAAGCGCATAATAGTGACGCACGCGGCACGCCCACTCTTCACTTCCCCTTGTTTTCTTTATTTCGTGAGCGAGATGATAATGAGTACTTGTGTGTCCTAGTCTTAATCTTGTTATTATACTAGATCTTTTTCTATCAAATTTAATAGTAAAAAACCAAGGTTTTTGTGGTCTTGTTGTTTAAATATTAAAGTAATAAGAGCCCTTTTGTTTGCTATTGTGATTGTCTTGAAAATGATTTTAAATCGGGGCTATAAATCAAGTAAGGAAAAACGTCGCCATTTAGAATTGCATCATTTGCAAGTTCGTCAGCCTTACAATTGCCATAAATACCACTATGACCTGGTATCCAGCATAAATATACGTCATATTGTCTTTCACGACACCAGCTTAGCAACTTCTTAATAACATCGTCAGTGTATCTGTTTGTGTGTGCGTGTGTGTGTGTCTCAACTTAGACATTTTGAAAATTTGAACCATTTCGATTTAGGAGATTTTGAGAAAATTAAAAAAAAACAAAAAAATCATCTCTCATCTGAGCGTTGGAGCTTCGCGTCGCTTCACAGCGAAAACTGCTTTTAAAGTGTAGCCTTGTTTGACAAACTTGTTGGTACGTGTGCACTGATGTTTGATAAAAACGTACAAACAAAACGTAAAGTTTGGCAAACATGTTTGAGCGTTTACAGCCTGCTTAAAACTTAGAGTAATCAGACCACGCACACAAGCATGGTTGGTGTGCCCGCTCTAAATTTTTTGGTTACCCTGTTTTCAATATAAAAAGTAAAAGTTAAATTTAATATTATACATCAGTACTTTATTTAAATAGATACAATTACAAAGAACGCATATAAATAATTATACGATTTTAAAGTTGAAGTTGTTGCACGTTCACATACGAGAAATTGGTAGGTAGGTGTAAATAAATAAATACAACACGCTCATTCCAATGCGAGAGTAGATGTTTTGATTAATCAGGACTTAAACCGATACTTTTATAGACACTTTTGACGAGTCGACATTTTTATAATTACTACCGAATCGAAATGAGGCCCTACACTGAGTCGATCCGGCGGAAGAAACTTAGCAAGCTTATCTTGTCTTGTTGGAGGGGCATGTGTTATTTGCTGGATGATCTAGACGTACGTTGCTGACTATAGCTGAAGGCGAAAAGTGAAAGTTGTTTACCCTAGTGTGAATGCGGAGATGAGCACTACTATGAGCCCTATACCCTATGAGCACGTTAGATGCTCGCAGTCATCTGCTTACTTGGTTCACTAAAAATAAGGCACAAAAAACTCTCATTATTTTTGATTTAACATTTAATGACATAAATTATATAACATTATAGTAACTTGAGGCCTTATAATATAGACTCATAGTTTGACTGGGCAATTTGTACCAGACATTTAACTCTTACTTGAACTAAATTAAAAACTGAATTACAAAAGTGTAGTTTAAGTACTAATCAACTTATATTAATATAACTTTATTAAGTATATAATACTGTTCTAGTTGTACAACAAGCACACTACTAGAATTTGAATATTTGTGATAGAAACCAGACACTTTTTACTTTTCAATCTAATTTACATATACAATATTTTTAATAGGTACTTAGTATAATGTAATAAAAGTATTGTATGTGTAAAACAGTATGTGTTTTAATAACGTAACTCTAATAAATAATATTTATTAAATAACTTATTATTAATAAATATTATTTAATTTATTAATTAAATAATAATTATTTAAATGTTTGATATATTATATTAAACAAACCTATCTACACACGTGTGCGTCAAACCAAAAACCAGGTTAACACATTCAATGTTCCTAAGCTAACTTCTCAATTTACTCACTCTATGGTGTCGCACTGTGATCATTTGTGATTGATTACTATAATTTACTTAAGATGTTTTAATGGCGCCAATTTCGAGTATTATATGCTGGGTCCATACACGGTTAGCACATTATATAAGAGCGCGTGTAGACGTATAATATCGGAAATACAATTTCTATTTTTATTGATTACCATGTCATATTAAAAATAAGTATTTTAAATAAATCAAAAAGCTTTCACGTGAAAAGATTTCCGATCACTATCACTTTAGCGACGAGGCGTAACTGAATAATATAAGAGATATAAAGAAAGAGCTGGAAATTCGAGAAAAAGTTTTATGATCAAAAGCTTTTTTCTCGCTTGCTGGTCAAAATTTCCAACGAAATAATTAGTATGTGAGTCATTATCGAATAGCACTGTCGAAATATATTTTTTATATATACTTTCAGCAGTCTTTTTACGGAATAACGAGTAATTCATTAAAATAGAAGAGTATTATTTTCTTTCAAAATGACTTTAAGGTTTACTGACGGTTACTTTACGTTACCGGTCAGAAATGGTCGGCACTGATTCTACTAAAGAGACAATAAGCCATCACCACGGATTAAGGGGTTACGCCTTTCAAAACAATTTCTTAGTTTGTCAGTGTAGCTTGCGTTTACACACAGAAATACCGAGTTATACTGCTCACCGATGAAATAAAATCATTTCAAGGGTAATTTTTAAATTTCTCGTCTCATTCTGTACGATAAAACAGTACAACATGGTTTATTTCTATTTTTTCACAATATAGCATAACCTACAAATGTATGCAATTTTAGATAGTAATAGGAGCGTTTACTTATATGCGCGGCGAAACGTTTAGTCCCAATGGCGTGTCTATTAGTATTCATGTGGACTGTGGTCATCACCTATCTGTTAAGTACTAGGTACTTGTGTAAATTTAAAAAAATACAATTACGCCTATGTTGATTAGGATTGATTTTTCTATTTTGACACTTGTAGATGACACTAGGGAATAATATATTTGAGTGTGACCATTTTTGTAATATTTTTTTTAAAAAATGATACGATTATTTTGTTACGCCTCGTAATATTTGCAGATGCTGGTAACAAATTCTAGTTTCTCTTTGGCACTCATGCTTTGGCTAATAATAAAACAATAATAACAAATTAAGTATTATACAATTATACAGGTAGATAAGCATTTATAGAAAAATAAATATAAGTACAACTATAAGCCGCCTGTAGCCTAGCTAACGTCTACTACGCCTAAATATAGGCTAATGTAACAATTAAAAATAAATACACTTTACATTCTCACACTGACAGCCCCCAATTCACTTAACAAAACGTCAATCGAGTCGAAGCGCTTAGGGTTTTTTCACACATAAACACTACACCATCACGTCGTGCTACGACAAGGAGTAATGTGTAAGGAAATGTGTAAGAGCCCTAAACCTCAAAACAAATAGGTACAGAACCTAAATCTCAAAACAAATAGGTACAGAAGTCAATTTTATCCGTGTACTACACTTGTTATACTTACGCTCGGCGATCGCGCTAGGGCTATCAACGAAAACAGAAATGTGAACCAATAATAACTAAAACATTTTAATGTTATTTTTACCTATTACAAATTTTCTGCATAAAAGTCACTGACGTGTGTCTAAGCGGGTGGCACTCGCGCTTACACTATTCCCGACCATTCCGAGATATCGCGTCCGTGATAGGTGTCTTGTGTGCGTTGCTCGAACGCCCTTTGTATGTAGATGGGCTTCTGTACCTACTTGTTTTGTGTCTAAACGATTCAACTCAATTGACATTTTGTTAAGTGAATTGGGTTCAAGACGACATGGTCAGAATTTAAAAAGTAGCGTCACGTTATAATGCAAAATAGGTTGTCAGTGCAGCCACGAAAGACTAATTTTATTTATTAATAACTAGCTAACTTTTTTTAACTAGAACAGTTATTCTATTCCAATTAACGCTAGTAAATAAATAGTTTGAGTCACTGTCTCGATTTGATATGCATTGGAAACAAGTATATATTTCCATACTTTATTTTTATAAGGTTGGTCAAGTTTGTAGTTCAGATAGGTTTATTATAAATGTTTCAAATCACCTGTAACATCACTACTTACATAAGAGAACGTATTTTAAATAGGTACATAACTAATAGTTTTTTTAATGTGAATATACTATAATATATAATATGTAGGTATATGTATAATATATCCACTTTAAGCCAAGAATAGGCATTTAAATTCACGTATCTTCTTATAAAACTTAGCACAATTCCTTATTAAAAGGTAAACATAGGTACTTAAATGAACAAAGGAAAACAATTAAAACCCTAAATTTTTTTGCAATTCTAAAGAAAAATGAGAAATAAGACTATTTGTACTTTTCAATTTACGTTTCGTTTAGAAAATGCCTTAATCACCTTCTATTATATAAACTAAATTTTATGTTTTTTTTTAATATCACTTTTTATTTTATCACGGTAAATGTAGTAGAAATGGTGCTATTAATGTCGTTGTTAAGCGACTACGAATATACCATTTTTAATAGTAGGTCGGTGTGTAAGCGCCTTTATTTTTCCGATATCTAGTAATTAGAATCTTAACTAGAATCTTTTTCACAATCAATGGAACTTATTCAAATTAATCGTACGTATACATCTGAACGTAAAACAGCCGGATTTTAACCTTATAGGTATTCGTATGTAATGGAAGAAGTAGTCGAATAGCACCATTTAAAATATGCATATATGTCCGGTAAATAATAGGGACACTCCATGTTATAGAATCTTCATTTATGAAAAAAAAACTTGTTAAAATATTATCAATAAATTTCGAAGCCAAACTTGTTTTTAAATAAAAGGTTTCGTTGGTTAATGAACAGAAAATAACAACTTTAACCAATCAACTCATAGTCATTAAAAATAATAAAGATGCGTTGAGCTAACATTTGTCAAAAAAATATCATCTGATCGAAAGAAACTGAAACTCATTCACAAACGGTAAAAACCGTTAGTGATTAAGTTTCAGTTACTTTCGATAACTAATAGTAGTAGTAGTAAAAGTAATTAACACATTTAATTGAACATACTATTTATACGCTTTGACGTTGCTTGATTCATACACATTAAACATTTTTTAATTATTATAATTGAATATATGTATGTCGATACGTAATTAACATTAAACAAGATGAAGTAAATCTCACTCAAATAGACATGTCTTTTTAGTATAATATGATTTGTGTAATAGGCACGATAGAACACGTTCATGCTCGGACGTGTTATCACACCATACGCGTAAATTATTAGTATATAAGGTTAAGGAAATTCACACTAACAGCCGAGCCACACTGTTGGAAACAAGCTACCAACACGGGTGACCTTGGTGGGAACCTTGTGGAGTTTGAATTTTTGTTACAAACAAGTGTTTACACAGTTGTAAACCGCCGGTGGGGACCCATGTTGAAGGGTTGTTTCCAACAGTGTGGCTCGGCTTTGGAATAGGCACATAGTTTAATAAACACATTTACTGACTTATGTGTGACTGTCATTTAACCGATGTAATAATTTGATTCCCTAAAATGTCATATAAATTAATTTTCTGCACATAAAATTTTAAAGGTAAAATTTATAAAAATAATCAATTTAATTTCGACTACTAAATTCGAGAATTTCTACTAAATTTTTTATTTCTTTATTATATATCGGCTTTTATATTTACAACAAAAATAATTGTTTTTATAAAGTTCAGACAGAATATATTTTATTTTAGTACATATATGAAAACGAGACATCTATACATTTTATTCTTAAATATAATAGTACCGTTTTAATAAATTTTATCCTTAGTAACAATATTGAAATCTCTCTAAATATGAATTTTTATTTTCCTCTTGAGTTTAAACAAATATTTAAACAATTTAAATACCTAAATTAGTAGACCTAAGTTTTTCGACCCAAATGTTCTTAGTCGTTTTAAAGTTTTAAGGGAGGGCATCGAGAATAGACATATTATGATAGTTTTAAACTCTAATTAAAAGGTAACATCGTTACAAGTATCAACATACTATATATTTGATATCACACCGATATTGTCACAACTTTATCAGACACAATCGTCCATTAGACGATACGTTCCTTATCCGTCAATTCCAAAAGCAAAATTAACGATAGTTAAAGCAAAAAGTATGCAACATAACTTCACACCAACATTAGCTAGGTTGAATATTTCATAGTACTCATGTTGCGAAAGAATTTCGATCTTTTTGAATTTAACATCTAAATTAATTATACTAATAATTAATTTAGTAAATTCACTTCCACTATACATCATTAATGAATAAATCATCTGACGTATACTAACATTAAACATATTCAATTTGAAAAAAATCATATTTCAGTATCATATATTTTTACTGAATAACTGGTAGGATTAAAATGGATAAATTATATCCAATAATATTATTGGATTATTGGATGGTAGGTAAGACTTTATTTTCATAGTTTATCCATAATAATGCTACTCATATACCATGACCGCTATCAATGTTTCTTTAATATTCCTTTTTGATTTTGAAAGCTGAATTGCCATGCGGGGTATCAGAGAGCCTCTTAGTATTATGCGGTCTAGGTTTATAAGAGCGTTGGTCGTTCATCAGTCCCAATGTTAGTATATAACTCGTAAAACTGCCACCAAATTGTTGGCTTAGTTACGACGCAAGAATACGAGTTTAGTTCGGATTTTAATTTTATAAATAAATGCTATCAAGCTTATGTCATCGAATAATCGTACACAACTAGTATGCTCAAGATTTGCTACCGGTATTAAGTCTCATATTGACTATCATGTATTTGGGCAAGTATTCGTTCTCGAATAAATTAAGTTTTTTTAGAAAAATAAAAACCTCATTTAGATTAATATGCCCAATCTAAGATTCCCAGGGAAGATTTTCCCAGAGAATTCCAAGAACCCAGGGACTTCAAAACGTCACCAAAGTACCGCTAAATCTACCAGGCGACCATACTTCGAAATTCGAACGAAGACTAAAACAAAAAAATCTCATAAGTTTGACAACACACTTTAGCCCACTGACGTCTAATAATATTAGATTAATCTAATAATATTAGACGTCAGTGCTTTAGCCGTAAAGAAAATAGTATACATGTGTGTATATTATCATGTATGTCACATGAATGTAGTATGTGTAATGTTTATTTATATTAATTTAATTTATTTCTAATATATATTATTTAAACATTGCTGCTCTTCGCAATTTAAACTTTAACTGTGTCTTTCATACTTCATCTTTCGCGTAGTTGTCTTAAAAAACTTGTATCATTATGCAAAGTTTTTGATTTACCTTTTAATATAAAGATTTTCTTTATAAAACAAAATCCGAAATTGCACCCGCATCTTTGAATTATACATTACAGGAAATGCTTTTATATGATCATTAATGATCAATATTTAAATATATGATACTATATGAATCTAAAACTTAGGCATCTTTGAGAAAAATGTCAATATATTTATTCTTAGAAAATACAAGTGTTTTTAGTACATTCCTATTTCAATTCTCATTTCACAAATCCACTTATCAATCTAATAGGCCATTTAATTGTAGTTTCAAATATTTCAAATTTAAAGTAAATATCACAAGTGATATTTTGAGCAAAGTAGTTCAAATAGATAATACACAAGATATGTGAATTACATTTTATATCTAAGCACATGTAAAACGTCAATAAATAATTCGTGCTAAGACGTACCGATTGTACGTTAAAATCTTCGCATTTTTTTCATGCATTCATTTTAAACTGATATATACCTAGATGTGTAACAATTTTATCAAGGTAACGGAGCTTCTTCGTAGAAGTCTGGTTCGTCATCCTTGTCAATGTCTTTTTGGGCACCGTCCAACTGTTGATAAAAAAACAACATTAATCTACCTTGATTTTTTTAATCGTATTCTGTTATTTATTTCTATTTTTGATACCAGATGTAATCTAATATATTTTTTAAAATCAGGAATTTTCTGTTTGTTTGCTAGTCAACTTGGGTGCTACGTAAAGTATAACATCTCAGACATTTGAAATTAGATTTCTTTTCAATTCGTAATGTGTATTTTATTATCTAATATATCATGAGATAGCAAACAAGCAGGTTGACTTTCTGATGTATCGAGGTAACCATCGTCTGTGGGCAAGAGATATGGTAATAAATACGTAAATTTACTACTTGCTGGGATGTAAAACACTCAGGGCTCACAAGCGGAGCCTTCGAAATACCCTATTTGGTACCTAAATTGAAATAAACTTAATTGTGGTTGTAAAATAGATAGGGCGGACCTGTGGGGCGGACTCTGTTCTTGAAAGAGTTGTTGCAGAATTTTTTCAACTAAAGAGATTAGTAGCACGTTTACCTCGCCTTTAAAGAACATTAAGCAAGATGGCATGTCTTTTTCTACATAACAGGCTTGGCTTGAACGAATACTGAGATAAATTGAGAGGTAAGTGGATTTGTATAGCCTTTACCGAGCGTATCCACTGCGTTTAGTTGGATTGAAACAAGCCACTAGGTTAACCTATTGTTGTAATCAAAAACGTTCGGAAAGTTTAGATATTATCCAATAATTATTGTTAATTTATAACTTATACTGTTTCACAATTCACAAACTACATATTTTTAAATTTGACATTTCCAGTGTTTTCGTATTAGGTATGACATATTTTATTAGATAACAAAAAAGATGGTTCGTCTGATGGAAAGACATAGAAGATATCAACGATGTTCAGGGTACTTTAGTATCCATTTACCAGAGATGGAATGCCATGTGCTTTAGTTTACTGGCTACATTACTCTCCAAACTGAAGTATGACAGCGATAAGCCTTGCGCTATACCGACAATCACAGATGCTTTTGCGGAAATAATTGGTAATGCGCTGGTACTGAACCCGGAAAGGAGGTTGCAGAACTCTACTATCTAGTAAGTAGTCACGGTGTTAGTTACACGTATTAGCTTTATACCGCCTTTTACAAGACGCCTAGCAGTTAGAAATTTGATCTTTATCGCGTGTTTGCGATTTTTTCCACATCTCTTGTATATTTTAAGGATTTATTATAGAGCCACTATACAACAGGCTCACAAACCTCCCCGCCCCGTTGGTCGAGTGGTTAGGGACTCTAACTACGCAATCGACGGGGCTCGGGTTCGATTCCCGATGGGGACAAGCATTTGTGTGATGAGCATAAATGTTTGTATTTCCGGGTTTCGGTGTTTGTTATGTATTATGTATGTAAAAGTATTTATATATGTATTTCTATGTATTAATATCGTTGACTAACACCCATAACACAAGCAAATAATTTGCTTACTTTGGGGTTAGATCAATAAATGTAATAAGTCCCGTGAATATTTATTTATTATTTATTTATAAAAAAATGAAAATACCTTATATCGAGTGCTATTCGATTTTATGAATAAACCTTATTATACAATTTAAATTAAATATGTAATGATGTTATCTTACCGCTCGTAATTGCAATGGTGTGAAGACATAGACTAGAGACATTCGAAGAGGAATCATGAGCACCAGGAAGAAAGGAAGAGCAAGCGAGAACCGCGACGATTTCACCGCGTACAGGATGCATATACCCGTTAATTGGATCAATGTGAACATGTGCATTTTCAATGTTGGTACCTGAAAAAATAAAATGGTAAAATTAAATAACCAGACAAGCGCGAGTCGGACTGGCCATCGAGGGTTCCGAACAAATTCGTGAGTACATATTATCAATAGCTTAGGAATCGAGTCTCATAGATTTTTCAGAGCTTACCCCTCAGAAGTACTCTATAAATTTTGATTCCGTGAGAGTGTCTTTATATGTTGGTCACACTATAAGTTTTGCGTAACTTAAAAAAACAACATGTTATAACCAAAATATTATGTTTATTGATTTTCAAAATAATCTCCTTCACATTTTAAACATTTTTTCATGCGATCGAACCATTTTTTAAAACAAGAGGACCACAGATCTCAAGGCATGTTTTCTACGTGCTGATTGAACGCTATCACAGCCTCTTCGGAGTTGGTAAAAGTAAAACCTCTCATCAAATCTTTGATTTTGGGGAAAATACAGAAATCACAGGGTGCTAGGTCGGGGCTATGCGCAGGATGAATGACGAGATGTACTTTTTCGGAAGCTAAAAATAACTTTGTTTTGTTGGCCGTGTGTGAAGAAGCGTTATCATGGTGTAGGAGAATGCGGCTCTTGGGTCGTCTTTCGCGAACATTTTCAAACACCCTGGATAAACAAATGGTAGAATACAACTCGGCATTAACGCTCTTTTGATCTTCAAGTGGAATTGTAGATGGAACCCGTAGCTGAGAAAAAAAAGGCGATCATTTTTTACCAACGTTTCACACCTGTCTCACTTTTGTTGGCCTGTTCTCATTTTCAAACAGCCATTCTCAAGATTGCTGTTTTTTTTTCGGGTTCAAAACAATAAATCCACATTCGTGGTCCAATCCATGGTCGTACTTCAGTAGCATCGTGAGCACCATTCTACGCGAGCCCGCTTCTGCTCCGCTGTCAGTTCGTGAGGGATCCAACGACAACAAAGTTTACGAACTTTCAATTCTTCGTGTAAAATTTTCTGAATTTGGCTCATACCAATCCTCAATAGTCCTCAAATTGTCTCATAGGTAATCCGGTTTTTTTTTCAATTAACCGCTTAACAGTAGCCACATTATTTTCGTTGACGGCAGTTGAAGGCCGCCCTTCACGAAATTCGTCATGTAGAAAAACTTGACCTCTCTCAAATTCAGCAAACCATCACCTCACGGTGCTCAAACAAGGTGCTCCTCTCCCAAAAGCATTTTGAAGACGAGCGGCACAGTCTTGCGGAGAAAGAGAGCCTTTAAAATCATAAAAATCATCGCTCTAAAATCTTTTCGACTTAATTCCATTTTCGTTGCGTACGTAGAACTTTGATGTGTGATAAAAAAGTAATTGACAAATCATTTCCCGCCAATTGTTTTTTTTTATTATTAAGAAGGTTGCAACGTTTTAAAAATATAACATTCGAAATTCAAATAGTTCCGATTAGCTAGAAGTGCAAAACTTTTAGTGTGCCCCATGAAACGGTCGTATCTTTTTAGGATTCCGAAGTAAACTAGGAATCCTTATAGTTTCGCTATATCCGCCCGTCCGTAGTATTATAACGCAGAGATCTTTAGTACCTACTAAAAAGTTGTTATTTGGAAAGAATATACATATTAGTCACGGCAACAAAGTGGTGACATAAAATCTTGAAAATATATTTTTAGGGTAGCTCCTTTATATGTATACTGAGGATGTTAAGTTTTTTCTCGTTTACCTCATAGTGTAGGATATCGTTAGATTAGTTTTAAAAAAACATTGCAGGTTTGTAAAAACAATTTTTTCGATAAGGGACTCGTTTGTGTAATATTAAGCTTTAAAGCGCTAATTTTTGTTAGATCCAAGTGTCCCTCCTCTCCTGTCAGCTAAACAGTTGGTTTTGGGGATGGAAGAAAATTCATAGTCGTAGCAAATATAATGGAGTTAAAAGAAAAGCTATCACGGCTTAGAAGGCTTTAAAAGTTTTTGAGTAATAGTCGACCAACTTATAAAATGAACTTGGAGAATTTTTTTATAGCCGGTAAACATATATTGTGGATATATTCGTCATTGACGTTAAATAAGTTTTGTGATGTGCATTATTGTGATGGGCAATTTCGGAACCCTACATTGCGCGTGGCCCGATACGCATTTTACCAATTTATTTTTGTTAGCTCAGAAGTTCGATTTTTTCACAAGTTCAAGGGACTCTAATAGACCGGAGCATATGGTTTTTTTTTTATTTCAACTCAATACCTCCACGCATTCTCGAAATAAACGGTCTTGACGGACAGACGGATAACTAAGTTTTCCTATAATATATAGTTTTAGGGACTACTGATAGAAATTAATACTTAAATAACACCCGACGCTCTGTTACCTAAAACTGCACAACAGGTAACCTAATGATACAAAATACACGTTTACACACGTATACAAGTTTTCCCCGTATTGGTCCCGGGCTTCTTTGTAGTATACTGGGCCAACTGCCATTCTGCCAGGCATTTTGTACGAGTAAAAGGCGAGTGATTTGTTATGCAAGTCACTACCATCGTGGCTACTAGGTGGAAGTGTTCAGCAACGTCTCGCCCGTATCTGGTACCACCGCCTTACCTATTCCTGTCGCAATAGCGTCAGAGCTATCGCTGTCATGTTCCGGTTTGGAGGGTAAGGTAGCCAGTAAACTTATGCATGTAGGATTAAATCTCGCCACAAGATAGCAATTCACCATTAACACCTTTGGTGTCTATAGGCGACGGTTGACTCTTTCCATCAGGAGACCCATCTGCTTGTACAAAAAATACACATCCAAATTCATGCTGTTACAAGATGTTTGTGAAGCAACCCTATCAAAAATCGTTCGAGGCGGTCAAAGATTTACTACAAAAATATCACCACGGGCATACCACACACCGTTTGCCTTTGTGCCAGGTGGTCCGTAAAAAGTAAAAGAAGGTTAGACATATCAATAAGTACCATTGGAACCACCAGGGCCCTGTTTAATAAACGTTCTATTTTTTTATAAAATTGTACTTGTGAATATGTGAAATACCTATTTGTTGTTACAATTATGTAAGAATTGTACATGAAAAAAAACGAGATTTGGCACGGTTAAAGTTTTCATTGCGGAGGACTGCCGAATATTTTTAAATAATATACATTGAGGTATTATATTACTATGGACATCGGGTCCGCGCTAAAAATGTCCGAGGCAAATGAGCTACAAAACGAAAAAAGAGCTACAATTCCGCGTTAGTTGAAATGAAACCTTGATATAATGATTTAGTCTTTAAATTACCTCGTTAACATTTCTATTCTTGTGATGTGTAACTGGGACTTTTTTTTGTGATTTTTGTACGAGACCCGATGTCCATAGTAATAATACGTCAATAATAATATATATTAGAAAAAATACATTGAAAATAACATTATACACAGCACGTTCATATGACATACATGATAATGTACACACATATCGACGGCCCCTACGTATAAACAGACATGTCAAAAACTGAGGTTTACAGGAGAGCGTAATTAATGTTCGAATCTCTCTTGAAATAATTCTATGCATAATTATAAACATTTTTTTTCTACAATGAGTTATTAGATTTAGGGAGTCTATAATAGTATTTAATTATTTAATTTTTTATAATTTCCCGAAAAAACTGATATGTGACAGCTTTTACATTGACGTTCATATCAGAAAAGTCGGTGATACCTCTTTATACGCTGGAAACAAAATAAAAACGGAAAACATAATTCGATGAATTCATAAAATATATTTTTTTTTATGAAAAACAACAACTTATTTCATTTGCATACCATACCTTAAACAACTTAAGATCACCACCCAAAAATATTAAAAATATATTAATAAAGACATGTCTCTTTCTACAGCTTTTTAAATTTTTAAAACACCGTCTGCATCTACGACACCTATTGTTTGTAATTATTACACTTGTTCTCTTATTCGATTTGTATAAGTAGCGCAATACATAAAATGAAAAAAATCTTATATAGATATGAGCGTTTGGACAATTTAAAATTATCATTAAAGCATCGACATAGAATACCTCTAGACTCGTAACTTCAAAGTTCAAACAAAATGTCTTTCATAAACGGCCCCACGACGTTTGTTTTCTTTAAACAGCTAGTTTGTTTTTTATTACCATCAAGTAATAATGATTTTGTTGTATGTTGTCATTTGTTGGATTTTACTTTCATACAAAAATTAATATGAATTAAATTTTTCGCTTGAACGTTCTTAATTCTACGTGCATCGCAAAGATTAAGAGGTAAGAAAATACTATTATTACTACTAGCAGCGCATCCGAATGAAGAATTAGAAATGTCACGACAGGACAATGAAAACTTAAAAAAACATTTTTATTTAATGTATTGAGTTACGTCAAAAGTCATAGAACAAATGTTGTTATTTATAATGTTAGGTATCTAGTCCTGCGAGCTTGCTGGTGTTTTAGATGTAATCCTGTGTTTATTGATGGAATCTCTTGAATATAATTTGGGAGATAATTCCAGAGACGTATTGCTGTAAGCGTAAAAGATTCCAAATAACTTTCTGTGTTGTGGACTGGGACCAAAAGGGCATTAGTGTATATAGAACGCTGAATACGACCCTGGGTATAAAAGTAATGAAACCGTTCACGTAAATATGATGGAGAGAAAGGATCATGCGTATTTAAAAAAGCAATATAATAACATGATCATTCCGACGGTTACGCAAGTCCAACCATTTTAATTGAGATCGAAACTGACTCACGTGACCATAACCTAATAAATCTTCTTCATATTTTTAAAATAACTTTAAGACTTCACGTTTTTCAAATCTGATTTTAAGAAACTGGTCAAATAACATAAATTTAATTTACTTGAATCTTTTGCTTTACTTAATTCGTTCGGGATTTATTTACGACATTAATTTTTTAAAAAAAAATCTTTTTTACGATATTTTGTTATTTTTCAACTAATCGATTTTTAAGCTAAGACAAAGTTTAAGAGCTCAAATATTGAGTTGAGTGCCATTCAAAGGATCAAAAAAATCAAAATAGTTTTGAAAATACACAAGTTACTTCACACCTGTATCCCCGAAGAGGTAGGTTGAGGTACAATTATGCCCACGATTTGCCGAAAATATTAAGTTCCATAACGTAACAGGTAGCAAGCCTATAGCCAACCGAATATTATCCAACCCCGGGCATTGTTCTTTTTATCAGAAAATTGAAAAAAACACATTTTTCGAATTGCTCGACACGAGAATTAAACCTAGTACCTAATGCAGTCAACATCCACACCAGACTATTAGACCACAGAGGTGACAACTGTTCAAAAACGAAAATAATTATATTTTTAATAAATTCTAGAGTTATGAAATCTTTGAGTTTCAAAAATCTATGTTTTAGTATACTTTTCACTCCCTGAGCTTTAAATACCTAGCCTAGCTAGTGTATTTTGTCGGAATCTATTTAAAAGACCAATTCATTTTTAATGTAGCAAAGAGAATACACAAACATCTTGAACATCAAACTGGAAAAAATCAACAACAATCAACTTATTTCATTGAGCATAATACCATTCCTTTAGAGGCACAATTGTATTAACGCGGCCCAACAAAAATTAAGTCAATTTTGAGCGCTAGGAATGTTTCTATAGATTTTCGTTCACCGCATATATGTAATTTAAAAAAATGTTACATTTTTGACATGTTTTTATATACGTAGGAACCGTCGATATATACTATTTTCTTTACGGCTAAACTCTTTTGTCAAACTTAAGAGATTTTATTGTTTAGTCTATTGTCGAATCACAACCACAGGGCGATTGCTAGAGTGAAGAACCTCCTTTTTTCCTCTTTTTTGGAAAGGCGTTTGAAAAAACACTTAACAAAAGAGTTAAAATAATTTGTTGCTAGTGATCTATATGGACTAAATCAATAGATTGTACTTACTCGTCTAACATATGGCACTTGAGGATGATGTTTCACTGGTTTGAACAACAAGATGCACCGGTCCCAGAACTGAATGCCACCGAGGGCTGAAATGCCCATGTAAAGGAACACGCCGAAAAGAACTGCCATTGGGACTAGTCGCAGCCAAGACGCGGCCAACACCGAGACACCGCACAGCAATGCCACAAGGAAACCGGTAAGACGTTGTTCTGGAAAATACAAACAGGAAATATATCATAATTATATTATTTATTTATTTAATCCTTTATTGTACGCAACAGAACAACAAACAAAAAAATTACTGTAAGCGATATTTTTAAAAAAGGTACAAAAGGCGAAAAAAAATCTCTTAAAAAAATTATATCTAAAAAAGTATTTCTCACAGTCAACCCTGTAAAGTGAAATAAATACTTAACCATATTAATATTAAGTCGAAATGTACGATATACTAAAAATTATAAACGAAAACTTTTTAAAAAGAATTTAGAGTAGGAAATGTAAAAAATATCTTCACGTCCGTATCGGGGATACGGGCGTGAAGTATTTTACATACGTCGGAAAGCAAAAACGTAGTAATCCACAAGTTACGAAAAATGTTTTATTGAACTATTCGATTTAAAAAAAACTAGCAAAAAGCAGAGCTTTGTAGGGGCTCGCAAAGTTATACTATCTAGTAATATTGTTAGAAAAGTATTTTTATGAGAATTACATCTTTTAATGTATAGACTTTATTTATAATAATAAAGTCTATAAGTCTTTTAATGTATAGAAAAATAATAGTAGTTTGTTCACCAAGGCGAGAAAATGACCGATACCTTACGAGTTAGGTATCGCATTTTCTCCCGAGTGATACATACTGCTTTATACTACACCAATGAGGAAAATAAAAATATTTTAGTTAAAATTTATATTCAAATTATTACAATTATTGAAACTCCATAAATTCTTCATATGTTTTGTTGTACTTGTGCTTGGACTTTTCTGGCAAAAGGTTAAACCTTTTGCCAGAAAAGTCCAAGCATAAGTAATTTATAAGCCTTTTGGTTAAATGACTGTTTGAGCAGCTTGTTTTAATTCAGGCGCCGTAAATAAATCTTCATTCTCGCTACTAGACATAGACATCAGAACAGAATGTAAGAAGAAGATACAATAAAAAAGAAAATTCGCGCGTACAATCTTTTTTTTTAATATTGAGGAGGCAAATGAAATAAAGCACATACTGCCAAGTTTCCTTAGTAAATGCTAGTGGCCAGTAACATTTTGATGTGCTTCGAGATACAAACTTATGAATTTAAAAAAGTTAAAGGAGGGGAGAAATCCCATACATTTTTGCCGCCCGCATATTGGTTCGCTTGTAATTAGGTACTTTCTTCTCGTTTTTCAAGTAAGAACTAATGTGCTTTCCGAATAGGTGTAGTATAAATAATAAAGTATTTCATCTCTCGCATTGTATATCTGTTTTGTTAATCTTTCACCTACCATTATTTCTACATGTCCGAACCAACGGAGCATGCCCTTTCTCATCTTTACACCAACACTTTCTTTCAAGCATAACTTCTCTCTCACTTCAGCATTACGAGCCCGGTCCACGTGAGTTACGCGACATATTTTTCTCTGTTCACACACTGTTCCCCGCCAGCCAGCCAGCCCCCTCTCCCCCCTCTCCCTCGCCTCCTCTCCCTCTCTCCCCCATCTCTCTCCCTCTCCCTCCCCCCTCTCCCCTTTCTCCCTTTCCCTCCCCCTGTCCCCCCTCTCCCTCTCCCTCTCCCTCTCACCCCCTCTCCCTCTCTCTCCCTCTCCCCCCTCTCTCTCCCCTCCCCCTCCCACTCGCCTCCCCCTCCCCACCCCCTCGCACTCCCCTCCCCTCTCCCTCACCACCTCCCTCTCCCTCTTCCTCCCCCTCCCCCTCCCTCTCTATTTTTATGGTAGATAACATATCTAGACATGAATTTAAACTACTACGTCGAAGCACAAACCTAAAAGTCCGATAATTTTTGAGTAAAATGTACCACAAAAGTGCATAGAAAGTGGCCTAGTTGTAAATAACATACAACTCGCTCTCGTAGATATAGAAAAATTACTTTAGCTCAAAATCCGCCGCAAAGTGACTTTTTTATATTCCAACTTGTGGACTACTGTTTTCGCTTTCTACCGTCGATATATATATATATATATATATATATATATATATATATATATATATATATATATATATATATATATATATATAAAATTTACCCTGAATAGGCTAGCCACTAGACCACTTTTTTTTCTATTGTGTACAACTTTTTTCTTTATGTACAGTTACTCCAACCAACCTACCTAAGGTTTACGAAAGTAAGCGAATTAGTACCTTTAACTTCAACGATAAAAGGCTTGTCACCAGGCGCATGTGTGGTAGACATGACGGTCAACGCTGAGACATGGCTGACTGAGCGGACGGTGGCCACGCACTGCCACGGCCCGCCAAACATTCCGCACAACGCGTTCACAAGTGACATCACAACGATATCCATATGGAAACCGCTACCTTTCTTCAAACGCCTCTCCGGCTTATCGATAATTAATCTGTTAATCACAAGGATGGGGTTTGGTGTTTCACCCTAACAACACAATGTATCAACAAATTTCTCTTAGCTCCAGCTTTATTAAGTGGCAGTTGATTGCAGTGGCGTAGCGTGCCTTGGCGGTTGTATAAATTTGTTAGAGGACTCTTATGAAAGAGATTTCTCACAAAAGAAAAAAAAAATGTTTGTATAAAATTAAAAGAAATATTTATTCATCATAATTATCTGTCACTTTTAATATTCAATTAAATAAACACTCTCCTTGCCTTTTTTTTAAAAAAAAGATATTGCTTTTTTTGACTTTTGCAGTTTGACTTGTGAAGTTTTTATTAATTTTTGCTTACGCACGTAGGGAGCCCCGTATAATTGATACGGCAGATACGGCGGTAGCTACGCCCCTGGTTGATTGATTTATGGATGGTTATATTTCAGTAATTATATTATGTCAGTTATTTTTAAGTAATGCTGATTACGCTTAGCGAGCAGTAGCTTAAGTTTATCCACAAATTTGAAATTTGCTCAAAAAAGATTATTAAGCTAAGTTATATTTCAACTCTCGCCTCTTGCCATACCCCTCTAAAACAGGCCCCATACACGCTAAGGTGTACCTGACAGGTTTGCCTGCATAGTTTAAATGCACTGGTATATCGAAGTGTGTATATTAAACAACTGTGCATATTTGGTTCTTTACTCAAGTATATCTGTACAACTAAACTGTACAAGCAAACCTGTCCGGTATAGGCGTAATATCGAATATATCTGAAAAACCAATACACGTATCGTCTGCTATAAATAATAGTATATTAAAACTCAAAGCTAACTATGGCGTATATTCATACTTATACATTTATACTTTCAAATTTAAATTAAAAACTCGATAACTTCTTATTGCGCAAAAACAAATTATATAATCAGTAACATCCTCAAAAATTATGACGAATAGGTTTATTTTTCTTGTTATGTATGGACAAACCATATTTATAATTTGTGTAATACCTCTCAAATTTATTTTGTTCTTTCGACGTTGCTCTTGTTTATATGGTTTCATATCAGTAAAAACAACATACCTAATAGCATGCATAATAATAACAACTTAGCTTTTAGATGGGATATCACCATTATATTTGATATTTAATTCTTCAATAATAATTAATCAAAATGTAGGAACAGTATTATATTCAAAAAATATTTATATGTAATTCACGACATTTTAGACAATTTTGCAATCAACCACCATTTTTTTTAAATAAAATCGCTAATGCAATACTCAAATAGCAATTCGCAGTGCAATATTTTTCAACACAAAGACAGCAAACATTATTTTAATATTGTAAATGTATTATGAGTACTCATACATTTTTGACTCGCATCCGTAAATTTTATTTTAAAAGTTGTATTTGCCAATAATATTTGTGATAATTAATAGATACCAGTGTTGTTTTGGATGCAAAGCCATAATTTAAAATTGCATATTAAACTGCTTTAATTTCATTAAATGAGTTGCAAATATTTTTATTACAAAAATAAAATATTCATAACTTTAGAAACTTCTGGTTGCATATTATCATGTATATAATAATATGATGTCATTTATTTTAAAAGCAATTTAAATAATTACGGATGCGATCAAAAATTTCAAATCGCTCAATTATTCATAAAAACAAAATCTTACTCAGCTATATGCGTCTCCATGAAGACGATAATGTATACCATGAGAGCCGGTAGAACCATTGCAAACGCAGCCCACATGGGAATTGTTTCCAGACCTGGATTAAGTGCAACTAGCCAGGAACGATCAGAGGTTGGGCTCAGTCCTTCGGGTACTTTCAATGTTTCAGTCCAAACTGGTACAAAGTAGGAAATCCCTACCATCAATATAATAGCAATCGGCACACCAAAGTCACCTAGAGCTCGCCGAGCCTGAAAATAAATATGTTAGTCATTAACACTAAATATTAAGAGACCAACGGGCAGTTTCCGAAACGCAAATTAATTTTAACAAGCAATTAATCTGTATTTTACATATTTTTTACAAGAAAATGATCTGTTAAAGACAGATTAATTGCTTGTTTAAATTAATTTGCGTTTCGGAAACCGGCCGTAAAGTTGCCATTTTTTATATCGTAAGATGACAAACTATCGGAGCGTACTCGCAAATTTAAATTCTAGTAACCATCGCTTATAAATACTAAAGATTTTAATGATGCATTGCCATCTGTGCGACAGTGGGATATCCCCATTCACAAGTTGCCTGGCAGCAAGGAATTCAAGCTATTCTTCAGTCGACTTCGGATTGTTTAATAAGTAGATATGTAATTCGTGTTAAAATTGTTAATTTTTTTAACTGAACATAATAAAACTCATAAGTGATTGAGCAGATCTCTATTACGTACGATGTTTACTGTATTCAATAGGGATTATTGTACTATCGAGCACGATTAAAAAATTCTAAGTTTCACCCGAAAATAATTGTCAATCTCAATCTGTCTCGAACATATAGTTTTTGAATAGTTACTTTTATTTATTATACATTTTTTATAATCTTAACTGCCCTTTCGTCTATTAGTCAGTCTAATCTCCTTTAATGTTAAGGTTAGTTAATCAGGTTCGATCAATTAGGCAAACAAGCTACTTATTGGTATCATGGATTTAAAAAAAAATGGGATTAGCTTGGAATTTGACGGTAGTGTGGTAACATCGCCTACTATGCTACGAATGAGCTTTTAAAGCTGTCTGTCCCGTTTATCGCAAGAAGCAAGTGATAGTCCGTAAAATATGGCGATTGGGATCACCACTCAACTGGCCAACTCACGCGCCCTTGAATCGTGGCTAACCGGAGTGTTTTATTATTTGGTGCACCTTGCAATGGGATTTAAATTTTTTGTACAACATTTCGCACACCCAACTAATGTCCGGTCCCTATATTATTAAAAGACTCGTTTTAGTCACGAGAAGTTCATTTTATGTAAGCTAAAACTATTCATATAAATGTAAAACTGCCAAAATTTCCAAAAAACTTGTGGAACGCCTCCGTAGTTTTTAAAATTATATTAAATTGACTTCTAAAGGTTATTGCTTCGAATGAAGGATCGTCGATCATATTAAACAGTCATTAATTAATCATTGCAATAAGTTAACTATGACATTTAATCATTAATAAGTATACTTACGCTACGGCCGAGGAATTTCCCATTACGGAAGATCCGTAAGTAGTACGCAATGATAAATGTGGAAAGTGTCAGCATAGTGCAGAACAATGCAGTGTTGGGTTGCGGTGACAGTACTGTGGGGACAGGTGGAGCTGGTGGAATAACATTTGTCTCATTACCTGCAAAAACAAAACTATTAAGAAACTGAAAACCAAGAACCTTACCTTACCTATTCCTGTCGCAATAGGGTCCGTTCTTTTCGCTATTGTGTTTCGATTTGGCGGATAAGGCAACTGGTAAATTTACGTATTTGGCATTCTATGTCTGCCATATGGATAATAATGTATCATTCACATCTGTGGTGTTCACACTCCACAGTGATGATTTTCTCTTTGCATCAGAAGAACCATCAGCTTGTTTGCTAGCAAATAATATTAAAAAGTACGCAAACTGTTGTTAGGTATTTTATGTTGCGTATTTAGGTAAAAAATATATCATCTAAAAATAATCGGTTATCGCATTCTCAAAATAATTCAATAAACCGTGTCAAAACACTTCTTTTGTAAACTTTAGTTGAGTTTTTGAGGACACACACACAACACAACAAGGAATTTTGATAATAGTTCTATGAAAAACTTATACATAAAATTATCTTTAACTATGAATATATCTTAGTTTCTTATGGTACTTCCTTACTATAGCTACAGTCAAAATTCCACGCACACATCTATTTATTGACTATTAAAATTACCATTTGTTTATATTGTATATTCGGGTTGTGTTTTCATAGCTATAAGACTTTAATGTTATTTGCTTTGATTTATTTCTTTATATTATCCAGAGAATAATCTTTATTTTTACCATATATAGAGACGAAAAAACTTTTGCCAACGACAGTGAGTAAGATGGCTCGACTTTTTCACTGAGAAATAATGCTGTTCCGCTAGCTAACTTAGAATGTTTTTGACAAATTTTGATGGATTTAAGTTTGCCTATTTATAAGTTGACGATGTTGTATCGCATACTGAAAAAGTATGGAGAAACAGAAAATTCTCTGCGATGATATTGCCATAAAACATAAAATCTGAAGGTCAGTATAATTGATTAGATGACAAAAAATTTCGGTTATTTTTGTTTTAAACATTTTTTTTCATTTTATGATGACAAGTAATAGGAATAAATTTATAGACAATTTAATTTGCTATAAATAATGTCTTGCCAAATTTTTTGTAGGGTTGCTAGTTTACGAGATACAGCGCGAAAACACTTTGCAGCCTTTTTTCTAAGATGAAGGCCGGGGGACAAGGGTGGTGACAACACAAATTTGAAGTTAAGTTTGTACTATTCTCCCCTACAAATCAAAAAATAAAATTGTGTCCTCTGAGAAACGCAACCCTAAATGTAACATTTCAGTGGGATATAACTAAATTGACTTCCCTATTTTTACGCATCAAAATTGATTGTTATTCACAAGACTCAGATGTAATTTAAATTTGCTGTGAAAGCAAGGGAAAGCCTTAAGTCTAATCTTCTTCGACTAACTTCCCACTTCCATTCCAATATATGAGGGTGGATTAAAAGTACTCGGCCTAACACAGATCCATTCAATTCTAAAAATCACATATTTTCTGCAAATGGGCAAAATAAATCGAGCAGCGTACCGTCATTTAATACCTCATAAGAAGGGGCTATCATCGAAAGCCATCCATGATGATATGGTCAGTACATTAAGGAATTCTGCTGTCTTATTTATCCGTCCCCAAGTAGCACGTTAAGCTGTATATAGGCTGCATTTAGGTTCATTTTTAAACTTAAAGCTGTATATGAAGCCGTACAAAGGCTGTAGAAGCGCTTCTACAGCCGATATAACACCAAAAAGGGCCCCAAGTTATACAGCTTATTGCGTTATATAGGCTGCACAATAGCTATACAAGCTGCTATAAACTGTACAATGGCTGTTATTTGGTGTATAAAGAAACTATAACACTAAAGATACTCTCTTGTAACTGTCTTGTACAGCTAAGAGTTAAATAGGCTGCACAATAGCTGTACAAGCTGGTATAGGCTGTACAAAGGCTGTTATTCGGTGTATAAAGAAACTATAATACTTAAGATACTCTCTTGTGCAGCTAAATGTTCTTAATAGGTGTTTGAAAATGATAAAAAGTAACTAATCTGTTTTTGATATTGTATAACATTATATCTGCAGACGCCATAATTAAAAATATATTAATATAAACGATAAATTCTTGGACTTGGAGCAGTATTCAAGTGTGTATTCAAAGTGCAAACTCAAATTTACTGTCAAATGTAATATGTTTTCCCTCAAAATATTCACGCGCCAACGAAATAATCAAGATAACACAACTAAAACAAAAACAAAATACGGTAAGTGTTTGTGTTTAAGGTTAGAATATACAAGTATTTATGGTACAATATTGTATATAAAGGCATAATGATCATAATATAAGTTGCTTGTCAAGATATAGCTTTAGCTATTGCTAAATATATCTTTTATTTTACAATATATTTCTTTAATGTTGTTTTTAATACACAATAATGGCGGCGTTTTGTTATACAGCCTAAAGTGTATTTGGAGGGTGATATACTGCAAATAGCTGTACTGAATCTCTTTTTTGTTCTATTATACGGCTATTGGCTTTTAATTACCGTCCAAATACACTTTAGGCTGTACTAAGTCCCTATATAAATCTATTGTACAGTAATTGGCTTTTAATCACTTAACTTATGTTTAGAGATGCGTACAAAAATCGAAGAACCCTAAATACAAAACATATGTTTGTCACTTGATTTCGCTATTGTGTTGTATTGACGTCGGTCGTTTGACTTTACAACTAAACCAACTTATTGTTAACTATAACTTATGAGACATGTATTTCAATCATGTTTTACTTTGTTTTTCAGGGAAATATGCCTTATAAAATAATAAAAACAATTGAGAGAAGCCAAAACCGTATTTATATCGTACCCAGTTTGTGGGAGGATAAAGGTGAATTATAATGACCAAGAAAACAACTTGATATAACTAAGTTGATCAAGAACGAAAAATCAAGCCCTTTAAATATTGGTCTATCACAAAAATATTTTTAAGAAGAATACGTTATTTCGTGCTTGTGATTTAATATTATTAGTTCTTCAAAGAGAAACACATACTCTTTTGCCTGTAATTGTATCTAAGTATATAATATTTTTAAAACGATTGTAAGCATACATATATACAGGGTGTTGCAAAAGTGGTACAGTAAGCCGCAAGGGGGTGGCTCAGGGGGTCATTCTTAACAACTTTTGTTTAACGACTTTTGGAAAATCGCGAAAAAAATATTGATTCGCCATAGAAACTTTGTTGGTCACGTGACTTTTCACAATAGAAAAACAAAATTGTTTTTCGGGAATTTTCACAAATCGTTGAACAAAAGTTGTTCAAAATGACCCTCTGAGTCACCCCCTTTTGACTTACTATACCGCTTTTGTAAAACTCCGTATAGTAGCAAGTTAAAAATAAAAAAATACATATTTTCTCAGTGTAATGATTTTTATTTCTCTTTTTAACTCTTTTTTTTATATTCTTTGAAGAATAGACCAATTGTCTTTCTGCCAGGCAGGTCGTAAAAAACAACCGCTGGGCTATGCGAGTCACTTCCATCGTGGTTACTAGGTGATAGAGCTCTGCATTGGCTCGACCGGGTCTGGTACCACCGCCTTATCTATTCCTGCTGCAAAGCGTCAGTGCTAGTCACAGTCATGTTCCGGTTTGGAGGGTAAGGTGGCCAGTAAACTTATGCATTGGGCATTAGACCTTGCCACAAGAGAGCAACGCACCATTAACATTTTTGCTGTCTGTAGGCGATGGTTGATTCTTTTCATCAGGAGACCGATCTGCTTGTTTGCTATCTTATGACATTAAAAAAAATCAGTTATTATAAATTACCAACCAAGCAACCTTAATGAAGAAGATAAGCCTAAAAAATAATAAATCAGATAACCTACAATCACTTTTTAATGTTTTTGTTACGGAACCCTTTTCCTTGAACATTAATAAAAATGACGATTGTAGGTTTACCTGAATTAGTAATTTTTCAGCTTTATCTTCATCATGATTACTTGGTTGGTAATTTATAATATTTAAATATTCCTTTTCAATATTCCTCTTGATTTTTTCCACATGATATCAACTATGTAGATATAAAAACAGCAAACAACAATTTTCTCAGTAATACAGCCTTGAGCTGTACTATAGCTGTATATGCAGATTTTTTAACACCATTGGCTGCAAAACAGTCTACAATTACGCCATAAATATTAGCTGTAGAACGGTGATTGCATATCCCATTTTACAGAAACAAGCGTTGAGTGATACTATAATAACACTTAAAGCTGTAATAAATTCCCGTGCTAAACAAAATACAGCTAATGTACAGCTTTAAGGGTTAAAATCAGCCTAATGAGTTACAAATTGCTTAAAACTGTACAGTAGTGTATTAATATTCAGATATAACGCCTAAAGCTTACGCGGAACTCTAAGAAAGGCCTTGTACAGCATTAGGCTGTATATAAACTCATAAAGGTCTCTTATACCGATAAAAGCATCTTTTTACACCATTGTACGGCTGCAATAGAACTTTAAGTTCTATATGAGCTGCTTTATGGGTATTAAACATGCTTGATTGCTGCTTGGGTCAAAACGTGGATAGTAGAATTCAAGCGTGACAGAGAGAGTGTGAAAGATGAACCCCGATCTGGAAGGCCTTCGACGTCCAATACTGACGAAAATATTAAAAAAGTACTTGATTTAATTATGGGAGACCGCAGATTAAAAATTAGAGAGATAACCGAGATTATAGGCATCTCGTATGAAGGAACTCAAAATATCATAGTCAACGAATTGGGTTTCCACAAAGTGTCTGCGAGGTGGGTTCCACGACTGCTTTCTCAGTTGAATAAAAAAGGACGTGATTAATTATTTCACGTGAGTGTTTGGAGTTATTTGAAGCCGATGCAAATGATTTTTGAATCGTTTTGTTAGAATGGATGAAACGTGGGTTCATTAATGTACGCCAGAAACAAAACAACAATCAACACAGTGTAAAAGACCTGGTTCACCACCCCCCACAAAGGCTAAGGCGCTTCTGTCGGCAAATAAGGTAATGGCTTCAGTATTCTAGAACTCGAAGGGTGTGATTATGATTATCTTGAAAGGTGTCAGACTATAAACTCAGATTACCATTGTGTCTTACTACATCGTTTACGAGAGGAAATAAAAGAAAAACATCCAGGAATGCTCACAAGAAAAGTCCTGTTTCATCAAGTTAACTTCCGTGTTCACACGTCTGTGCAATCAATGGCTGAAATCCACAATTGTGACTTTAAACTATTACCGCATCCGCCTTATTCACCTGATCTGACACTTGATCAGACTTGTTTCTGTTCCCTAGCCTAAAAACGCACTTGGGAGGTCAAAGATTTTCGACAGATGACGAAGTCAAAACAGCAGTAGACCGAGACGCATATTTTGACTGTAAGGAAGAATCTTTTTTTTTTTCAACGGTCTAAATGCTTTGAATGGGAGATGGCAAAAGTGCATCGAACTTAATGGTGATTATGTACAAAAATAAGAATATAATTAATAAAAATATATCTTATTTAGTATGTGTTTATTTTCTTGGTTGGGCCGAATACTTTTCAATACCCTCGTATAATAAATTCAGAGAAGATCTGAATCAGGGTTACGGAGACGCAGCAAATTGGAAGTCCGGTGTTGCAGTTATCCCATCGAAATTATTTAGATTGGTAAATAAGAGTCGGGCTAAAAAACATAAAGGCGGGAGACTAAAAGTCCTTAAAATGGTTTAACATGTTTAAGACAAGTCACGGAGCGATTACGTTCTACATCCGATCTAAATCACACCCACGGAGCAGGTACAAACAGAGCGGTGATATTTCCATGCTGTCTATGTATATAGGTACGAGTGCCACACGCAGGTGTGAGTGTGACATTTTTTATATCATAAGACAACCAACAAGTAGATAGATATCCTGATGGAAAGAGACAACCATCGTATATAAACTTACACCAAAAATGTTACAGTGTATTGCTGACCGTGTAGCGGGATGTTAATGCCGCATGCATATACTTACCGTGTACCTTACTCTCCAAACTAGAACACCGGGCTACCATTGCGGTAGGAATAGGTGGTGGTATCTACCAAAACCAGGGCACACGTTGCTTTACCACCTAGTCACGATGGTAGTGACACGTGCATCCAATCATTTGTCGCTTAAGAACTATCCGGCAGAATGGCATTTGGTTCATTTTCAAAGGCCTGGACCAACATGGGAGATTATGATGTCATAAAACTCTACTTAATCGTCACGACTGTCGTGATATTTTTAACCTTCGATTGCCTTTTTTCTACTTCTGGGCAGGCCGGCCACTTCATAAAAGCGCAATATGAGGAAAATTAAATAAATTGTTTACCTGATAACGTTGAATTTAGAATTGGTGGTACATTAGTTGAGTTTTCTAGAAGTGATTCAGTTTGTTGGCAATAGTCGAAGCCAAGAGGATGAGCTCGATAAACGTTTATTATATTAGTAATTGGCTCTGATATGAAAATAAGAGATATCAAGAAGGCAAATATGTCTTCTGTAAATCTGTAAAAAATGACATTACGATATAATAACATTGACAATATAAATGAATTAAACATTTTTGTTTATATGTATAAGTAGTTGGCAATCATGAAAGAAACAACAATCGCCTATAGACGCCAAAAATATCATGGTATATTGCTTCCGTGTTATGTTTTATGTGCATTAGGTTTTCAGCTACCATGTCCTCTAAACTGGTTCAAGGCATTGAGAAGCACTGACGTCATTTGGCAATAGTGAAAGCAGTAGTATCCAACCCTGATGAGACGTTGCATACCTATACCTCGTAGTTACGATATGATACGTTTTGGCGATTAATTATTCGCTATCTTCGAACTATAGTATTAAGTAACTATAATTGAAAAAAAAACACAAGCCCGCTGAGTTTCTTCCGCCGGCTCTTCTCAGTGTGTGGCCGCGTTCCGGTCCGGTAGGAATTGTAAAAAAATCGACTCACAGCATTAATTATTTTATAATAAATAATTATAACTTTAAAATATTTGCACACCATATCATGGTAGAATATGCCGGTAACATAATTAATAACTTGTAACTCCCATATTCTGGCAAATAATTTCTTCCTTCTTTCTTTCTAAAACTTCTCTTTTGGTAAAAAATGTAAATAGCCTATGCTTTAAAAGAGATTGGAACAAACATAGGACGAATAACATACAAAATCGAATATTCTGTTTGGGTTTGGAGCGTTACCACATAGAATTGTATGTAAAACTTTTGAAATGTGTTTAATAAACACCCGGTTTATCTTACAAATACTTGCCTCTGTCTAGGCAGGCATAGAATCCAAGTCGCGTCTTTACCGATGCCGTCAAACATACATGCTACCATTCATAAATGAAAAACGAAACGAGTATTTTTTTATTAGGATAATGGTTATCCGTACTGGCTTTTAAAACGGTAGAATATAGTCGCCGTTTTTAGTCTTCTTTCCACTATCAGATATTAAAATATATATTATATAATTTTAATAACATCCGCCTATCTTATTTATGTGCCAACCTCTACCTCTATCCTACCTCTACCTAGGTAACAAGAGGAACAATTACTATGTTTACTATATTATGTCCCATAATGCAGAAGAAAATTAGTTCCGAGCAAGTTATGACCTAATAATAATAAGCATTATTTTAGAAATAATGCAGACAGCTTCAAGATATTAGTGATAACGACGGAAAATGTATTTTAACTTGCTTTTCCTTACTCAGACTAAAGCTTAATATAGATCAAGAGAATCTGACAGACTTCGTCCTATCTGAACACAGAGCAAAACGGGTCTAATTGAAAATCTAAGTCACCCAGAAATCCATTTAAACATGCATAAAAATTAAATGCAAAAAATGAGTGATTTATGTTTTTCGAATTCTACGAAATTCTGGTATATTGATCTCATGTGGTGACTTTGATTTTAAACAATTTTTTAGCCAAAAATTCTATTTTAGCCCCGTTTGCGTGATTGATTAACAATAATAATAATTATTAAGAATAATACAAACTTTCACATTTGTAATGTTAACAAAATATCTGAACGTCTAGTTTTTGTCCAATGACTTATGATTTTTAAAAACTTTACCGATAAAGAATCCAACAATTATCACACGTGCAATTGTAACTTGCCTTGTAATTTTCTTGACGGCAACGCTACCCTCAATAGAAGCCACGCAAAGTGCTATAACAATCATCCAAAGCCCACAATACATCCTCGCGGCTAGGAAATGAAATCCATAAGATCGGCAAAAGGCGAACAGCGACTCGTCTAGTAAAAGTAATGGCCCTGTAGCACCGGTTATCATCATAGGTTGTCCAGCTACCAAAGCGAAAAACAAGCCACCGACGCAAGTAAACACCTGAAATATTAAAATTAATTTATTTGCAAAAACCTAAAACTATTATAAAAAATTGTATTAAAAAAAAGAAAGTTTTGAGTAATGGATTCCCGTAAAGTAATGTCTGAATCTACAAAAACATGTAGGTCTAATACGTAGGTCACACTATAAGTTTTGCGTAACTTAAAAAAACAACATGTTATAACCAAAATATTATGTTTATTGCTTTTCAAAATAATCTCCTTTACATTTTAAACATTTTTTCATGCGATCGAACCATTTTTTAAAACAGGAGGACCACAGATCTGAAGGCATGTTTTCTACGTGCTGATTGAACACTATCACTGCCTCTTCGGAGTTGGTAAAAGTAAAACCTCTCATCAAATTTTGATTTTGGGGAAAATACAAAAATCACAGGGTGCTAGGTCGGGGCTAAGCGCAGGATGAATGACGAGATGTATTTTTTCGGAAGCTAAAAATGACTTTGTTTTGTTGGCCGTGTGTGAAGAAGCGTTATCATGGTGTCGGAAAACGCGGCTTTTGGGTCGTCTTTCGCGAACTTCTTCTAACACCCTGGGTAAACAAATGGTAGAATACCACTCGGCATTAACACTCTTTTGATCTTTAAGTGGAATTGTACAGATGGGACCCGTAGCTGAAAAAAACGCGAACATGCTTTTACCAACGTTTCTCGCCTGTCTCACTTTTGTTGGCCGGTTCTCATTTTCAAACACCCATTCACAAGATTGCTGTTTTTTTTTGGGTTCAAAACAATAAATTCACGTTTCGCTTGCAGTGACAATGTAATAAGCAGCATTAGGATGTTCGTGGTCGTACTTCAGTAGCATCTGTGAGCACCATTCCACACGAGCCCGCTTCTGCTCCGCTGTCAGTTCATGAGGGATCCAACGACAACAAAATTTCCGAACTTTCAATTCTTCGTGTAAAATTTTCTGAATTTGGCTCATACCAATTACCAATAGTCCTCGAATTTTCTCATAGGTAATCCGGGGGTTTTCTTCAATTAACCGCTTAACAGTAGCCACATTATTTTCGTTGATGGCAGTTGAAGGCCACCCTTCACGAAATTCGTCATGTAAAGAAACTCACCTCTCTTAAATTCAGCAAACCATCGCCACACTGTGCTCAAACGAGGTGCTTCTCTACCAAAAGCATTTTGAAGACGAGCGGCACAGTCTTGCGGAGAAAGAGAACTTTTAAAATAATAAAAACATCATCGCTCTAAAATCTTTTCGACTTAATTCCATTTTCGTTGCGTACGTAGAACTTTGATGTGTGATAAAAAAACAATTGACAAATTATTTCCCGCGAATTGTTTTTTTTATTACTAAGAAGGTTGCAAAGTTTTAAAAATATAACATTCGAAATTCAAATAGTTCCGATTAGATAGAAGTGCAAAACTTTTAGTGTGCCCCATGTAACAAAACTACAGCTTTTTCGTTATGTAGGGTAATAATACACGAGCAGATTTTAAAGAAATACCATCACTTATAGATAACGCGAGTTTTGTCATTTTTCGTCAAAGGTATGTTAAAAAGCACACGGTTTACGCAGAATTAGATCAATGTATATGTAAACTTTCATTTTTTATTTCAGCAACACAGCGTATACACACACACCACAAGGATTCTAGTAAATTTATAATAATATACCAGCTACAGCGCACAGCCCGCTGTATTATAAAAGTTTTTGGGGAATCCCGCGGGATCACCTAATTTTTCCGTGATATAAAGTAGTCTATGAACTATTCCAGGTCATCATCTACCTGTATGCAAAATTTCATTCAAATCCATTAAGTATTTTTTGCGTAATTGAGTTACAAACATCCATCCATCCAAACAAACAAACTATCGTATTTATAATATTAATTAATTTAGTTGATTTCAATTATATTTCGTCGTAAAGGACACTTAGGTACATTCGAATAAATCAGTAGAATAAACGCAAAAATAGACCATGTCCCCTTAACATCCTTAAAATAGCCGAACTTAAGGATGTTAACGATGACATGGTCTATTATATAAATAAAAAACATCGGTACAGTTGGATATGGTCTTAAAATAATATTATAGTGAATATTTCATCTCGTAGTAATAAATTTAAAATATCACAAATCAGTGTAAAATGCTAAATGGTCATAAACTCAGCGCTTGGAATAGGATGTTTGACAACTTATAAAGAGGTAAGTTAGTGAATTAAAAAAGGTGAACAAAAAGAAGATACAATAAATAATCGTCTTTTTGTCCGGACCATCGGTGAGTCTTATCCTTTTATTAAACCGACGTCTTTCTTTTCGGTACCATTACGGAGGATACATAGAACAGTTCGCGGATAATAGCAAATTTAATTAATTACACCTTTTTTAATACTGGATTTCCGCAAAGTAACGCCTGAATCAATAAAATAGTTAGTGAGTTTGTTTGTAGAATGCACTGATTAAATGGATACGCCTTTCTTACAAAACTTTCTTCAAAACAGTTTCTTACGATATCAATGTCGCTTGCATTTACACACAGAAATACAGTTTTTTTATAGAAAACGGGGGCGGACAGGAAGCTCACCTGATGGTAAGTGATCACCGCCGCCCATGGACAACCACAGTATCAGAAGATTTGCAGTTGCGTTGCCGGCCTTTTAAGAAAGAGTAAGCTCTTTTCTTGAAGGTCCTTAAGTCGTATCCGTTTGGAAAAACCCCTGCCGGTAATTGTTTCCACAGAGGAATAGTGCGGGGGGGAAGAAGTGCCTCGAGAATCGCACAGTTGTGGATTTATAGACATCGAGATGGTGAGGATGAAATTTTGAATTTTGTCGCGATGTCCGATGGTGAAATTATATAATATACTTATATAATTATATAATACTTACAGATGAAATAAAATCACTCCAGAGGTATTCCATAAGGCTTAGCTTTTTATTCGACTCGATAAAATAGTGCAATATGGCATATCTCTATTTTTTTACAATATATCATCTATAAGGGTTTGAAATTTACGTACATTTGCTCATACGAGCATCTACGCATTTTACGCCCAACGCTGTGTCTATCAGTATTTGTGTGGTCTGTGGTAGAAAGACTGAAACCACTGAACCAATTTTAACAATTCTTTCACCAGTAAGAACTACAAAATTATTGCTATAGAGATTGACCCTTGTTATACCACGAAATGGTCAGTGTTTAATAAAGCTAGTTTTTAATTATTTTTTTTTTTTGACGATTTTGATTTTTTTGACGATGGTTTACCTCAATTTTGAGCAATTTGTTTTATTCTAATGCTCTTCATGCCAATTCCAAAATTAGTAAAATTTAAGGATATACCCAAAATAAGCAATGAATTATGTGCCACACATAGTGCAAAATAAACTGCTGGTACGAGAATTTCACGTACGCGACGAATCCAGTAAATGTACCTACACTTTACATTGTGAAAGTGAAAATATGATAAAAATCATAAAATGCAAAGTTTGCATTTTTCGCAACAAAAGCGCTAAAAACATTATTAGCTTAATACAGTTTCCTATTATGTTTATTTAGTGGATACAGATATATAATTTTTTACCTATCAAAATAATTAATCTTAAAAGATATTCAAAAAATATTATGGCAACACAAAATTTCGACCATAAATATCGGCGGACGCAGACGCGGCTACGAAATCAAAGATACCGCATCCGTTGACTCACTGTGGTGTAGTCTAGTTTAAAATATTATCGCTAAATTATGGCGAAACTTATATGTAAATACGTACGCACTTTAAAGTACCATAATATTTTTGTAATTAGAAATATTTCTTTATTTTTTTGACAATGTCATCAAGCTACCGAAATGCCGCTTTCGGGTTTTTTTTTATATCACAAGATAGCAAACAAACAGATAGATATACGAATGGAAAGAGACAACCATCGCCTATAGATACCAAAGATGTTAATGGTGCGTTGCTATCCTTGTGGCGGGGTTTTAATGTCGGCTATCTTACCTCCTAAATCGGAACACGACAGTGACAAGCACCGGTAGGCCAAGGATCTTTTTACTCGCTATTTTGATTTAATACTAGCTGCAGCGTGAGCCCGCTGCATTATAAAAGTTTTTGGCAAATCCCGCGGGATTATAAAATTTTAAGGGATAAAAAGTAGCCTATGTGCTATTCCAGGTCATCATCTACCTATGTGCCAAATTTCATTCAAATCCGTTCAATGGTTTTTGCGTGATTGAGTAACAAACATCCATCCATCCAAACATCCAAACTTTCGTATTTAAAATATTAATATGGATAATATTAATACAGATAATATATAGATGTCGGGTATACAGATTGTATAAAAATGTCGGTACAGTGAGAAAATTATTGAACTGATTTTCATAGGATAACTCAATAATTTATTTATTTATTACGAGTATATCTATGTAGGTGAGAAAATAAAACAAATAGTCATAGTGTTGCAGCAATACTGAAACAGAGACGTCTCCGTTGGCTAGCACACGTGTATAGAAGGGCACCAGAACGCCTTCCTCGTGCAATGGCATTAAGCCAAATTGCGCTTATTAAAAAATCTGTGGGACGTCCGATGCTTAGATTTAAGGATTGTTGCAAACGGGACATGGAGTTTCGGCATCGATACCGGCAATTGGGAGTCGTGTGCCGGCGATCTACCTAGGTGGCGCTGCTTTCTAGAATGAAGAGACACGACAAGCTCTGGCTAGATATGCAACTTTCAACTTTGAAACATTGAAAATTTGTTGTCTGTGGGAACTTAAATATAAATATTTTAGACAAATCTTCGTTATCGTGCAATTTTCTTAATCTATTAGAATAATATTAAGAATAACTGCCTCTAGTGCTACTTGTATAGATAATGTATTTGCAAATATAGCTCCTACTAGTAGTTCAATTATAAGTGTACTAGATTCAGACCATAGTGGCCAATTAGTTAAGTTCCCAAAAGTGACAAACAAACCTCAAAGAAAAGAAATTGTTTTTGTTCCAATGAATACAAAGCCGAGTAGAACGTTTTAAGGCTAACTTAACTGAAAAATTGCCAATGCTTCCTTATCAATATAACCCAAATGTTTTATATGGTTCTTTGTTTAATTTAATTGATCCAGAGTATACTCGGGTATTCACTCGAAAAATATAATCGTTAAGTAACCAAAGAAGTTTTAGTGAATGGGCTATAGTAAGAATTTTAAAAATTAGAAAACACTTATTTGACCTATGTTATGAAAATTTTTATAACCACAGCGTGGACTTTCAAGAATATGTAAAAAAGTATTTAAAAAAAATTAAAAGGGTCTGTAACACAGCAAAATTCCTTCACATAAAAAATATTATTAAACAATCAATTGCAACTTAGAAACCACCAACGTAAGAGGGTCGATCTCACTCCTCTAGATTCGCGCTTTACATGTGACCGATGTGGAAATATCTGCCGTGCAGCAATTGGTTTAGTAAATCATAGAGGGAAATGTTGCTATACTGATAAATGATGGTATGAATTACTCACAGGCACCTAACTATTATCTGTCATATATGATCGGCTATATGATGATCTTACGTACCTAGTGATAACTTTTTCATAAACCATACTGCGACAGTTTAGATAATGTAATACAATTTGTAATATTTACTACATAATAAGGAATTATTAAAAAAACTTACTAATGTCTCCGATATACCAATTTCTCGTTGGGTTTTTTCGGCTAAAAGTCCACCAAAAGTGATTGCAGAAGATAAAGCAGCAAAATACATAAAGATAGTCGCTGCAGCACATTGTCCATTTAACGCATCACGAAAATCAGTCAAGTAAAATGGATACCTTCTTTTCATGTCACGGATCACGCCTGAAAAAAAGAATTTGTTAATTTAGGGCATTTCTCAAATACAGGCTTCAATTTTTAGTTAATTATCACAATATCGAACCTCCAAAAAGTCTTCCTGTTTTAGAAAGTGGATCATCCGGTTCTTTTTCTGGAAGGCCGCCAGTTTCTGCAGCCAATAGTGCTTTTTTCTCATCTAAAGCTGGTGTTATTGTCTTTTCAGCTGCAGCACGTTTTCTTTCAAGTGCATCAAGTTTGCGGCGTCTGATCATGGCACTTTTGGCTCTCAATTCTTCAAAAGGTAATAACGCTTGTCGTTCCCAATCACCCGGTGGTAAAACAATCGAGTCATCTAAGAATTCATTAATTGCAGACAATAATTCTCTGCGATCGTCAGCCTTGTAGGCGATTGAATGAAATGTTGGATTAGACATAAGTGTAGATATAGATCGACCAACTTCATGATAATCAAGTTCAGCTGTAGTTGGTCCAAGTAAGATGAACATGAATCGTACAGGGATCGGTACCTCAGTAATAGAGGGCATAAGTATTCCTTGCGCTAATCTTACAAATGCAATCGTCGGTTGGTCTAGAAAACCAACGGCACCGACTAAAACTGTTGTAGCTTCAGCGTCACCGGGAATTCTTTTCATTATAGAATCGTTATGACCACGTCGTAGCTCATCTTGAGAACCCACTGCCGCAGCTGCTGTTGCTAAATATTCTACCTCACGCATTTCTAAAGCCGCTCCGGAAGATTTCTTCCGTGCTTCTTGTCTATCCATAGGCAGAGCATGTGAGCTTCGTCTTCGTTTTTGATCTGATAAATTCTGTGCACAAAAAAAAAATTAGGAATTTCTTAGTCATTTAACAATTGAATAAATACTATATTTGAGATTGAAATTTCAGAAACTAATTTGTGCCATTTCAAAATTATAAAAAGTTAAATATTTGTGAATTCTACTGAAAATAAAAATAGATAGTCTTTTAGAATTAAAAAAATATTATATAATATATTAATCGTATTTAGTTCAGAATCTAAGAGCTAGAATACAACGGGAAGAGTGAATTGAACATCAATATAGGTTCCGGTTCAACGCGATTTGCCGATTCTCCACTAGAGAGATGGATTGTATTCCTGTGGTTGCATTTCACCAAACAAATAACAACTACAGCTTAGCAGTAACCAAGAAAGAATAGCTTTGGAGTACTCGCACAGATTAGTACTCGTTAGTACACATGCACCAGACCCCGAGATGCTACTAAGATTTTAATTTCCGAGGATTATCCCATAAAAACCCAAGTAATACTTGCCCAATCAGCGGGTTGAATCTAGAACCTCATGATCATAGCCAAATAGTCTAAACACTAGATCACGAAAACAATCACAACTAGACCGCGAGGAAGTGGATATGATAGATATTTTTACTAGGTGTTAGTGTACTGCATTGTCTCGCCCACGTCTGGTATCACCGCCTTATCTATACCTGCCGCAATAGCGTCATTGCTTGTCACTCTCGTATTCCGGTTTGGAGGGGAAGGTAGCTGGTAAACTAATGCATGTGACATTAAGACTCCGCCACAAGGAAACAACGCACTATTAACATATTTGGTGTCTAAAGGCGATGGTTGACATCTGTTTGATTGTTGAGTGGTTAGCGAGCATAACTGCTAGGGGATTGGGCTCGAGTGCATAAATGTTTGTATTTCTGGTTTTGGGCGTTTAGTAATATGGTTCAGTATCTGCATATGTATTTCTATGTATTATTATCGTTTACTAACACCCAAAACACAAGCATATTAATTGCTTACTTTAGGGTTAGATCAATTCGTGTAATTTGTTATTATTTATTTATGATATTTATTATTATTTATTTATGATATAAAAAAATAACTATACTTTTGTAATCACTAATTATTATTTATAGTTATAGTATGTCAATACTTGTCTTTCTGGTTACATAAATATATTTACATTCAAATCATTAAAACGCTCCTTATTATTACACTTTTTTTAGAATTTCAACTTCCTAATTACGAATACAGTTTGCCAATCCATCTCTCGTGCTTTTAATGATAAACATGATGTTGCTTACATTAATTTTAAGAGAAGCTTATATTATGCATAAAAAAACGGATAACCTGGAGAATCATACGACATAGAGACAAAACTGAAGTTGTTAATAAAATTGTATTCTAAACTTTTAACTGTTTAATAATTTTGCTTAATAACAAATTTATTATTAATACCTCTTAGATTTTGAACTATTTAATTTATTTATAGCAATTGCATTTCATTTACAATCACGTTTATTAATATGTAATCTTTAACAGGTTTCCAAATAAATAATTTATAGGTTCGTAAATAAATACTGACAGATTAAATTTTACCTACTGATTAATGACAAACTTACTTGAATTATCGATCATCTGTGGCCGAAATCCGACCAAAAAACCAAACAATAAAATCTTTTTAAATTCGACAACTGACTTATATATATGTGTATATATATATATATATATATGTATATATATATATATATATATATATATATATATATATATATATATATATATATATATATATATTATATATACACCACAGGTGTTAATGGTGTGTTGCTTCTAATATTATGGCACGGTCTAATGCCACATGTATAAGTTTACCACATACCTTACCCTCGAAATCGGAACACGACAGTGACAAGCACTGACGCTATTTCGGCAGGAATAGGTAAAGCGGTGGTATCAGACCCGGGCGAGAAAATGCAGAGCTCTACGACCTAGTAGCCACGATGATAGTGACTCGTACAGTCAATCGGTCGCCTTTTACGACATGCCTGGCAGAACAGCAGTTGGCCTATTCTTCAAAGGAGCCCGGAACCAACACGGGGATAAATGATAAATGACTTTAGCCGTAAAGAAAATAGTATTCATGTGTGTATATTATAGTACATGTCACGCAAACGTCGTGTGGGTAATATTTATTTATATTAATTTAATGTATTTCTAATAAATTTTATTTAAAAATATTAGTTTTTTATAGCTCTCCACAAAGTAATGAGTTTAAATTATGAAAATTGTCGGTTTTGTTTTATGCTATTTTGTTTTTTATCAATGAGGAAGCTTTTATACTCATAATATCATTTTGTTAAAATAATGACGAAGGTATTTAATATTAAAGTTCATTTTACACATATCTTATTAGAAAATTTTCTATCTATGCAAGATACACACACGTAGATATAAGTGTAATAAGATATAAAAGTCATTAGACGGTAACGCTAGTGTTGGCGCAGTGACCTTGACCTCGAACGCATTAATTATTATTAGCAATTATGCGACGCTTAATTTATAATTTGTGACATTTTTTAGTTAGGTAGGTATTAAAGACACGCAAAACATATTTTAATGTTAAAGATACATTTCTTTGGCAAAAAACTGTTACGTAGTGACCAAATTATATAAACTGGGTATAGGCATAAATCATTCTAGCAAAAGCTTCCTAGCCGATTAAAAATATAACTATCGTATATAATCAGTTTCACTATACAACACTTCTAACGTGATGGATAGATATCCCTGAAAGTGATGAAATTGAATACTTAAAAAGGAATATTTGATTTTTGTTTGAAACGGATAAACACAAAAACGACTAAGACAATTTTAATAAATATTCTTATAACATATACTAAAAAGCTACATTACCACTATGAACATAGACTACGTTTTACTAGATTGAATAAAAGGAAGCAATTGCATGTGAGTCACGTGAATGCAGTCGCCCAGAAAAGTTGGTATCTATTGAATAAAGTGATACCTATCCCCGTACTTAAATAAAAATTTGAACCACAAAACCAAACCAAAATTTCCCCCCGTATTGGTTCGGGGCTCCTTTGAAGAATAGACCAACTGCCGTTCTGCCAGGCAGGTCGTAAAAGGCGACCGATTGGCTATGCGAGTCACTAACATCGTGGCTACTAGGTGGTAGAGTTCTGCATTGTCTCGCCCGGGTCTGGTACCACCGCCTTTCCTATTCCTGCCGCAATAGCGTCAGTGCTTGTCGCTGTCGTGTACCGGTTTGGAGGGTAAGGTAGCCGGTAAACTTATGCATGTGGCATTAGACCTCGCCACAAGATAGCAACGCACCATTAACATCTTTGGTGTCTATAGGCGATGGTTGAGTCTTTCTATCAGGAGACCCATCTACTTGTTTGCTATGTTATGATAGTAAAAAAAGCACTTTATAAATAAGCATAACGCCAACTTGAGTTTAATTGACAAACACTACGTTTCTAAGTATTACGGGTAATGATATAAAATTTCTAAGTAATACTTATTGGCATCTGTACTTGTGTATAGATGCCAATAAGTAAATTATACACGAGTTCTGTCAGTTCAAAAATATCTACATAAGCAGAAAAGAAACCTGTTGAAAGTTTACATATTAGTATACACGAAAAATAATATAAAAAAAAGAGTAGTAAAGGAACATGAAGAAATCATTATTGACAACATGCTTAAAAATAACAGTATGACGTGAACAAATTATACATTTTAATACTTTAATTTGATAAATAACTGTCTTGTTCGTACAAAATACTGCAAAAAACTAAATACCTACAAATCATAAAATAAAACTAATACCAAAAAAATATACTCCTAAAAAACACATATAAATGATATAAATCAAAATATAATGAGAGATGACTTTCAAGACGAAAAAATGAAACAGTTCAGGAAAATTATGACGCTAATGTTCCGATGGAAGTACTGGCGAATGAAGATATAAATGAGAAACTGCCAGATATATGGATAACGGCGTGCAATGGTAGGAATAGGATCACACGCGCACAGGGGTAGTCCGTACGAATAGATGCACACTGTGGCGATGGCAGACGCCGGAGACCCTGGCACATTGCCCGCACATTTCACGACCGCCTGCAGCTAACCCTGCTCCTCCTTCCTCCATCCACAGCGACTGCACAATACACTACGTCACCCTACCACAATATGACCTTGCAGATGCAATCTACTACCAAGGTATATGAAGAACTTTGGTAATATATTCCATGTATCATAATATCAGAGATATTAAATTATATTTGGGCCAAGACGTTGTACCATAGAAACACACTGAATACATAAAGAAGAAAAGGATTCAACTTGAAAGTTTCCGCAGATCTTCATGTGTGACTTCTGCGATGCTATTACAATGGACAAAAAAGCAGTGTAAGAAATGAAAGTAGAAAGTAGGCCCGGAAAATAAAGAAGATCCCAGTGGTACAATTATCAATTTTCGATCACCACACTTTCCAGTACATCGGTGGCAATAAAGGCATGCAGTACACGGATTTAATGCACGTTTTATTTCGCGACCGAAGCATCTTTATGATAAACTAGCTGTTGCCAGCGACTTCGTCCGCGCGGACTTCGTTTACTCCGCACTGCTCCTCCCCCGTAGGTGATAGCGTGATAATATGTAGTCTATATGTTGACCCGACCTGTTAGTAATATTCATGCAAATTTTGAAGTAAATCCATGCAGTACTTTTTGAGTTTACCCCGGACATACCTACATACAGACAAACAGATAAACAGACAAACAGACAAAAATTCTAAAAACTGTATTGTAGATCACGCCCCAAGTATGCTTTTAAAAAATATTCAATGTACAGTTTTGATTTTCTTACGATTTTATTATATGTATAGATAGATGAACACTACTTTATTCAACCGAAGTACACAATATCATATAATATACTGCTGACTCGGCAAACGTTGTTTTGCCACACAAATTACTTAGACTGAATATTTAAGTGTGGTACTTGAGGATGGAGTGGAGGGGGGGGGGAATACCCGGAATGTTCACATGCGCTTTAAAATCGTTCCGAAGAGTACCACGACATGGGTGGAGTGTGTCTCTTTCTACTAAATAAAGCGCCAATTGCTATATATAAGTGCGGCCATGCGTAGTTTACAAATTACTACAAGTAATTCCACTAATTTGGGAAACAGCTTTGCATGTGTGATAATATATGTATGAATAAAAGGGATTTAACGATTACCGAATATATAAAAATCTACCATCAGATACTTTTATTTACACTGGCAATTGCAAGAAAGGGACAACACCCACTCATGTCGTTGTCTTGCTCAGAACGTTTTTCCCCTCTGTTAAGTAAGAAACAAATGTCAACTTTATGAGCAACGAAATAAAGGACATTTTTACTTTTCAAATATTGTTTCGTAATAATTCCAGTTATCGTATATAAGTTCCTTGGTTGGACCATAAATATCTACAAAATATAATTGAAATCGGTTAGGAAGTAGTTAGTAGATAGTAGTTTAGGAATCTATACCGAACTATTTTTTGAGGGGGGGATTATTGAGATAAAATCTAACCTGTCTTTTAAGTTGAACCATAAATATCTACAAAATATCATTGAAATCGGTTCAGTAGTTTAGGAATCTATAGCGAACTATTTTTGAGTGGGGGGGGGGGATTATTGAGATAAAAACTAACCTGTCAAAGATATCATATTTTCTAGATATTTATAGTCAAAAGACTATAAATATCTAGAAAATATCATTGAAATCGATTCACTAGCAATAATTATTTTGATGGCGTTCTTGGGAGCAGGAGGGGGGTGTTAAATATATATATATATATATATAATTATATATATATATATATATATATATATATATATAATTAAATAATAAAAAATAAGATTAAGATTATAATAAGTTTGCAAATTGAATTGTTTTCTTCTTTGAGTATGGATTCAATCACTGGATGGAATAAAGTTTTTATAGCACATTGTGACGTAAACACACAATTTCCGCATGCTTTTGCGTTACCTAAGCAGATTAGATTTTTTTACACCGAAAAGCGTGCGTAAATTTCCGCTTTACTTCACGCTGAGCTATAAAATAATAAATGACACGTGTGATCGACGCGACGATTCGTGGCACTCGTTGCGCTAACGCACGCTGTATACTATAATTAGCAACTTAAAATTCACACGTATCGTAATTTACTATAATATATAATTCGATTCACATTTATTGTATTCTTAGTCAGTGAATCCTTTATGAAACATAATTATTACATTAATATATTATATCAGGCTTAAGTACAAAATCTTGTCTCAAAATGTATTTTTTTTTAAATAAAATATATAATACTTTAAGATAACATATATTAAGCCATATTGAGAGTAGAGTATGTAAGGTATTTCATTTAAGACAGGCTTCACCTTTTCAACGATATTTAGACCCAATTTAATTTTACTGTTACATTTTATCAAAATATTCGAAAACTTAAGATTATTCATAAATACTTATTCCATTTCGAATGATTTTCGACTAAATTCAGGTTTTTATGGTGAGGTCTCGTCCTTCATAACCGTTTAGTATATAAAGGATGTTATAAGGCTTTGAAATTATGTATGCTGCCATGGGCGTACCGAGGGGGGAGGGGGGGACGACGACGACGATGACAAGGAGGGGCAGTTGCCACCCCCCTGGAATTTGTTTACCTCAAAAATATAATAGGATAAAAATACAGTCTTACATAAATTGTTGCGGTTGTCCCCCCTGGCCCAGAACCTGGGTACGCCCATGTATGCTGCATTTCAGTCTTAATATAGGTACCTACTCCGCAAACTTAGGTGTATTTGCTGCATAGCACTTCTGCTAGTCAAATTGCAGTACATCATTAAAATTTTGTATGCGTTATGTATTTAAACTAAGAAAGCCATCTACTTGTTTGCTATCTTATGTTATAAGAATTCAAACGCAGTTAAAATCCAACAGCTGACTTCAACTTCCTTTTTTTAACTAAATACATTTGGAACCTTTGAAATTTCTACGAAAATGAATAGATACGTCTTTCCAAACAAAAACAAAATTTAAATCGGATAATAAGTGACGAAGTTCCGAAGTACCAAACAGAAAAATACATAGCAATTTAAATTCTCCTCAGTTTTGGAATTCTGTTGAAATAGCGTAGATTATCTGGGCTCTAAATCGTTACACCTTAATTTGATTATATTACTTCACTTTATTTTGTAAATCTATTTATTTCGTCTTATCCGTAGTGACGTTTGTACTACAATGATAAGGGCACATAATCTATAAATCTTATTATTATTAAGTTCAGTAGTAAGTTGGTGATAAATGTCAACCTTGAATTTCTTTGCTATTTTCATTACATACGTACATACGAAAAATTATCGTAATCTGATAAACGTGACGGACATCGACTTTATTATCATACAATGTATCATTTTTCCAATTTCCACGTGAGACGATTCTAAGCACTTATGAAAAATACCATTATTTTACATTTTGGTAAAAGATAGCATGCCATTCATATTTTATTTTGTATATTATTGTTGATTGTATAGTGTATGTTATACATTAAACAGAACTAACTTATTAATTCAACAATAATATTAAATATCGATGAATAAAATAAGCGAATCAGTCTTGATCTGAAAACCAAAGAGGATTGAGATTTCGGAACGATTTAGATATGATTAACTTTTGTCAAGTATTTTATTGTCATTGACGACATTAGCTCATTACTGTACGATCACAATATGTCTAGACCTCATTGAAATACGATCTTCCTGCACTTTCCCAATCGTCACAATCTATTCGTGTGCTGATATGACGTCATAAACGGCAGGTCTAGACAAAATGTGACAGTTTTGTAATATTTAGTGTTTACAGCCGTTTACAGCCAGCGCTTACAGCTGTTTATAGCCGGCGCTTGATTTTTTCCAACAGGAGAACTATCATCATTTTAATTCTAGTTCTATGCATACATTTTCTCAAAGGTTATATAAGGAATTTTGTCAAACTTGCGCGAAAATATTACTTATGATTGAAGAGCACGCAGTGTTTCGTATTTAAGTATACAGAAAATCAAAAGCCATTGTTTGCTCGTTTTTGAATTTGGCGTGCTGGGGTGTCATTAGAATTTAAATCTCATTCATCGATATTGATACAATTTGCATTAATATGGCATTATATAAATACAGCATTATAGCCTTCCGGCACTAGCGACAAAAAATTAAATTTATTATATATGAAACCTTTTTTATTTCCTTGCATTTTTGCGAAAAACACTAAATATATGTTTCGGCAGAAATTTAAATGTGCCCTCGCCTGCGGCTCCACCTTCATCTCATACTCGACCTGCAATTACCTATTTCGCGGCTTACGTGCTATATTTTAATATATTTACCTGTAGGCTGGTATAAGATTGTTTGCGACTAGCACCGCTTATGGAAAATCGAAATCTCTCGTCGTGGACGTGCTTGTGTCGTAGCAACAGTGATCGCATAACAACGGGCTTATCATCTTCTTCAATCAGCCCATCGCTTACCATACTTTCTACCACTCTGTAATTAACAAATTATATTTAAATAAAATTAAAACCTGCCAAGCTGGTGCGGTGGTGAGCATGTTTGACTTAGCTTATTAGGGTTATTCAATGTCCCGATCGAAAAAAATTTTAGGTATATTGCTATGTAGAAAAATTTAACAGTAGGCCGAAAATTGATGGCGATAGTATGTTTTTTTTTAGTATGGACAGGAAATAAATAAATAAATGTTAAAACTTTAATACTACCCTATATTTTAAATAAACAATTATTGTATAGGTACATGTATGTACTTGGTTCTGCCAAAACTGCTCTAACGGGTTTAGAAAGTCTTTTACTAATAAAATGGATAGGTAAGTGTCCGAGATAATTTGTTTTCACATGAAAAAATATCATTCGATTGATGCTCGGTCGCCTTAACTGAGATTCTTAAAATAAATAAATGAATATCACTAAATAGATTTCAGAAATCGATTTAACTTCGGGTTAAATCAATATAAGTAATCAAATATTTGCTTGTTATTTAGGTGTTACTTAACAATACTATACATATCACGTAGATAATATCTTAATATATACAGAGTGTAAAGAAAACCCTGTCGGATAATTAATGGTGTTATTTAGTACCGTAATACGGTTACATATGTGTAATTATTTTATGGAAATTAATTAATTAGTTTTCCCAATAATAAAAAATAATCTTAAATGGTATTTTCATACATTAAGTATGACAACACCTACAAATACGTAAATTCTATAATCAAAGAGTGCCGCGCAAGTCGGTAACTACCAAAGGACATGCGGCGCGTTTGAGGTACGTTTAAATATTCTTTGTAAAAAGCCGAAAAACAAATAGCGCGCCTTCGCGAGATGTTTGTGCGAAAGCCGCCAAAGCGAAACAATGAAACAAACAGCAACAAGGTGTTGTCATTTTTAAAATATTTAAGTAACTCTAGGGAAATATAAGTAAAAATACGAATATTAAAAAAACGATATCTTTATGTTCAGAAATAAAGTCATTTTAATATTTTTTTCAGTAATGCCATTAACCAACCTATATGCCTCTTTCAGATTGGACATAGGATGATTTTTATCTCAAAACCTCCCCTCCCTCTAGTTCCCCACCAAAATATTCAATAAAAGTAATACAATTTACAAGTACGGTTATAAAAAATGAAATTTATTTAAGAAACACCCAACTTGAACTTCAGCCCCATCGATTGCATAATCAGAATCGCTAGCCACTCGACCAATGGGACGGTTTTTTTATATCATTAGATAGAAACATGTATCTCCTGATGGAAAGAGAAACCATCGCCTATAGGCACCAAAGATGTTAATGGTGCGTTGCTATCTTTGTGGCGGGGTCTTAAATGCCACATGCACAAGTTTACCGTCTATCTTACCATCCAAACCGTAACACGTCATCGACAAGCACTGGTGCAATTGCGACAGGAATAGGTAAGGCGAGGTGGTACCACACCCGAAATTAGGACCTATTTATACTACATTTTATAGTCTGAAGGTGCAAAAATATCTCATCGTATTTATTTAGCTTCTTATTGTTCACCACTGCCTTGTAGTGAGTAGTAATTAAGAAAAAACAGAAGTTAAGTATTTTCTATTCAACTTGGATAGATATATATTGTGAACGTTGCATGAAGGATGAGGGTCCATGCAGTGCCCCAGCTAGCCCTCGGATAGCTATGCACCTGATATTAATAAAATTTTGCATATAAATTGTTAATCTCAATTGTGAAGAAGAAATGAAAATTAGATAACACTTTGAAATATTGTTCAAACTTGTTCGTTAGTCCTTTAAGTTTATAATCTATTAAATCAAAGTTTACAGACTATGTAATGACTTAATATTGAGTTTTCATTTAGGATTTTAAACCTCTATACTTATTCACCTCTTTTTTTATAATATTCACGGGACAAATTAAACTTACTGATCTAACCCCAAAGTAAGCAAATTATTTGCTATATTACTTACTATATACTACTATTACTTGCTATATATATATATATATATATATATATATATATATATATATATATATATATATATATATATATATATATACTGGAATATATTTAATAAACACCCAAACCCTGAAATACAAACATTGATGCTCATCACACAATTGCTTGTCCCCGTCGGGAATCTAACCTGGGCCCCATCGATTGATTAATTAAGGTCGCTAACCACGCGACCAACGGAACGGTCTCTTTTATATGATACAAAAAATAAGCAGATGGCTCTCCTGCTCCTCCAACAACCATCGCTCATTGACACCAAACATGCTAATGATGCATTGAGACCCGTGTGGCGGGATGTTAAAGCCACATGCGTAAGTTTAGCGGCTAGCCTACCCTCCAAACCAGACTACGGCAGAGACAAGCAAAAAAAAAGCAAAGAAAAAGAGACAAAGATTTGATGAGAGGTTTTACTTTTACCAACTCCGAAGAGGCAGTGATAGCGTTCAATCAGCACGTAGAAAACATGCCTTCAGATCTGTGGTCCTCCTGTTTTAAAAAATGGTTCGATCGCATGAAAAAATGTTTAAAATGTAAAGGCGATTATTTTGAAAAGCAATAAACATAATATTTTGGTATTAACATGTTGTTTTTTTAAGTTACGCAAAACTTATAGTGTGACCTACGTAGTAATTACGATGGTACTTGGTAGTGACTCGTATAGCTAATTTTACACAATTTCGAACTATCTGGCAGAAAGGCAGATGGTCTATTTTACCAGAACCACCAATGTACCAGACTTGGCGAGACAGGAAGATGTTCTTATGATAAAGTAGTATGTCGAGCGTTTTTAAATTTTTAATTTAGATTTATACTGTTCATTCTTTTGACATATTCAAAGCAATAAAACACGATCTTTCTGTATTCGTAGCCTGCTATCAGGACCAATCCAAAAATAGTAGATACATCCTATTTTCAAGTAGTGTATTTCTTTTAAAGCGATTGTAAGGTATTCTGTCATTTTAATTCATCAACAGAGATATTAGCCATGGACGATCAAAGTTACTTTAACAAAAGATATCATTTGTGCTCGGAAGCACTGACGAGTGGTTTTCGCCGTTCTAAATTATGATTGTAATGCTGGAGACGCACTTGCGTATTACAAAGTACTCTGTGCTTGCGTCTATCGTCACAAAGCTTCGTGCAATGACACGATAAATGCAGATGTGACCGGCTATTATCGGCTATTTTCGCATACATTCCGGACTGCGTGTGCCTTAACGCGCATATAACTTTTTTTATATCATAAGATAGCAAACAAGCCGATGGGTCTCCTGATGGTAAAAGTCGACCATCGCCTATATACACCAAAGGTGTTAAAGGTGCGTTGCTATCTTGTGGCAAGGTCTAATACCACATGCATAAGTTAACCGGCTACCCTCCAAACCGGAACCCGACAGTGACAATGCAGAACTATACCACCTAGTAACCACGATGGCAGTGACTAATAGCCAATCGGTCGCCTTTTACGACCTGCCTGGCAGAACGGCAGTTGGCCTATACTTCAAAGCAGCCCGGGACCAACACGGGAAATACGTATACTCGTGCCAAATTTCTAGTAATAAGGATCTCTGACCTATCGTGCGGACGGACTAGTTTACTTTAGAACCCTAATAATTACTAATATTTAATATAATAATTATAATATAAATGGACAAATTACACAAATTGTTCTAACCCCTAAGCAAGACAACAATATTAAGACATAGAAATATATAGGTATAAAAATACTGAAATATATTTAATAAACATATTTATGCTACCACACAAATGCCCCTGTCGGGAATCGAATCCAAACCCCATTGATTGCTTAGTCGGCGCGCTAGCCACTTTACCTATGGGCCATTAAAACATACATCGCTTATACCACTTATATCACAGAAAACATAGGCTTATACGATAACAACTTAAACTTATGCTGGGGCAGGCTGGTGTGCGGCTGGGCCATTACAGGAAGGGGGATGGTGGTTTCGTAAAACGTACCTACATCGCAAATTTTAGCAACAATTCCCAATCACCGAAAAAAGACTTTCCTCTCACATCGTTCTTTGACGACGCACGGGCGTCTCTTTCCATCAGGAGACCCTGCTATCTTGTGATATATAAAAAAAACATATTAGTCACGTCAACAAAGTGGTAACGTAAAATCTTAAACAATATTTTTTCAGGGTAACTTCCCTACATCCCCCTAAATTTTCTCACGTACCCCATTGTGTGAGGTATTGGTGGATAAGTTTTGAAAAATATTGTAGGCTTGTAAAAACAAGTTTTTTATTAATATTTTAAGCTTTTCAGTGCTAATTTTTGTTACAGTCAAGTGTCTTCCCCCCCCCCCCCCCCCCCGCAAGGCTAAACGGTGGGTTTGGGAGCGGGAAAAACTTCACGGTAGTAGTAAATATAATGAAGTTAAAAGGAAAACTATCACAGCTTAGAAGGCTTTACAAGTTTTTGAGTAATAGTCAACCAATTTATCAAATGTACTTAGAATTTTTTTTATATGCGGTGAACCTGTGGTGTGGATAAAGATATATTTGTCATTGACGCTAAATAGCTTAAATATTCATAGTTTGAAACTATCAATGCCCTCTTCTTAGTTCGCATTATTGTGATGGGCAACTTCGGAACCCTACATTGCGCGTGGCCCGACTACCACTTTACCAATTTATTTAACTTCCTTTAGCAGAAAGTTAAAAAAATCCTGTATATAAAGAAATGATTATTCAGTTATTTTGAGTTTGTCGCTGTAGCTAAAACTAGAATTATAGTATACTAGCGGCCCGTTGCGTGCTTCGCTACGTCAGTCAGTATCGCCATTTATTGAATTCATTTGTTACAAAAATGTGATAAATCAAGAACCGTTCTACCGATTTTGTGCAAACTTCACATAAACCATCTACCTACTAAATAGTCCGAACAAAGCCTCAACATTTGGTTTGGATAGGTGAGCCCGTTCTTGAGTTATAAAATTACAACGAAAAGTGGTATTGATTTTTATATAATATATAGATTTGATTTTTATATCAATTGCTGTTCGTTAGTCTCGCTAAAACTCGAGAACAGCTGGACCGATTTGGCAAATTTTGGTTTTAAAATATTCATGGAGGTTCAGGTTAGGTTTAAAAGGTGAAAAAATGTAGAAAAAACTCGGAAGTAGACACAAAGTTGGCAGAACAACGTTTGCCGGGTTTAAAAATATTTATTATCTATTGGAAATTTGCAAGTTAAGGCGCTGTCAACAGCAAAAACGCGCACTCTATTTCTATCAGAGTAAACGAGATACCACTATCTGTATAACTAGGCGGCCAGGCCTTTTAAAAAATAAATATGTATTAAAATAAAAAAAGTTCAGATTATTTGTCAAATACGATTCGCTAGCGGTTTAGGTATGAATATGATGACTTCTTTTGTTTTAATTGTAGACCGTTATGTCAAAAAATAAAGGTATAGAACCGTTAATGATGATTTTAAGACCAATCTTCGCAATTATTTTCTATCGACCCAATTTTGTTTAATTATGTATCGAGTTCAGCCACGGTCTTTCACATATGATGAATATTAACATATATTTTATGTGATGTGCTGTACTTAACAAATAGTTTTTCTTGAAAAACTGCTTAAAAACACCAATTTCAACAAATTAGGTATTGTCAGCCTCTTAATGGAATATTTTATAGTCAAAAGCGCAAGATTATTATTATCAAATACAAAGATAGGAAATAAAATTACGTAAAAGTATTACAGAGATAAGTTGTTTGTTTAAACGGCTATTTAAAGTTTCCGTAATGTAAAGACTGAAGAAATAAGCCTAGATAGATATATATCTTTTTGTATAATTTATTATATTTATAGATAAGATTTACATTTTCGTCTGATTAGTCTACTTTTACATCTACCTCTACCAGATCTGTCTTCTACATCTACCAGGTATTTGGAACAACTAAATTGTGCTTAGGTAGGTGTAGGTACTCAGTTTTTTAACTTCACCTTAACAAGATATCTTAAGTGTGAGAATTTAAACTATTTCCTTCATTAATCTGAGTTTGTATTCCATTCAATGACAGCTAATATTGAAGTTTCTCATTACATATGTATCTATATATATATAAAAGATGTTTGTATGTATGAAATCAATAGGCACAGAAACTAATTGACCGATTATGGTGAAAATTGACATGTAGATGTATTTTTTTACGGAGAAGATTGTTATGCTAACCCCATTGACGTAAATTGCCTAAAGGTAGCGCTGCGATGTATAGACCAATCGAATGCCACCGCGTTTCTATCGGTCAAGTCGTTCAAAATTTATAAGATGTTTACATACACACATACATACGCACGCATACATGCACACAAACACACACGCACACATACACACACACACACACACACACACACAGAGAGAGAGAGAGAGAGAGAGATATCTACATACGTAGCAAGAAGTTAAAAGTTAAGGGAAGTTCATAGGTATTATACTACCCGCGCGAAGCCGGGGAGGGTCGTTAGTATAGATATATACAGACATATATAAAATGATGGAAGATACATCTTTGTCAAGCAGATAGTGCCTGTCCAGGTATAGAATATGGCAATATGGACTACGATACAGTTAATGCGAGCCAGGGTTGATACGAATGTTTTTTTTCAATATACCATTCAATACACTGATAGCTTGTGAGGCTGCAACAGCGACACCGGAGTAGTGAGCGAACAGAGTGCACAGCCAGAGTTTAAAGGCAACTAACGTTTCGGCTTAGTGCGACGGTTTGGTTAATGATAGACAGATGAATTCAAGTGATGTGTGTGTTTGTAGGGTGAGGAATGAGATTTGCAGCGGAATCATTTCGGTTCTTTTTTATCGATAGCTAATATTATTAGAACAATATCCTGATAAGGGACGTTAAAAGGGGTGTGACAGGAGAATATCACTGAAGTCAATGCAACTGTTATTATATTGATGTCGCCGTGAAATTTTCAATACCGTTAGATTATAATTTACCTAGGGAGCAATTCGTTACGTTATAATCTAGCTAAGTGATATTATAATAATTTAACTGCTAACCTAACCTAGCCAAATTAGGTGGATTATAATCTAACGGTATTGACAATTTCACGGCGACATTAATAAAAATGGTATGATCCTTATCCATAAACATGTTTCATCAGAGCCAAAACTTGCCGTCTTGGTCCCGGCCTCTTTTGAAGAATAGGCCAACTGCCGTTCTGCCAGGCAGGTCGTAAAAGGCGACCGATTGGCTATCGAGTCACTACCATCGTGGCTACTAGATGGTAGAGTTTTGCATTGTCTCGCCTGGGTCTGGTACCACCGCCTTACCTATTCCTGCCGCAATAGCGTCAGTGCTTGTCGCTGTCGTGTTCCGGTTTGGAGGGTGAGGTAGCCGGTAAACTTATGCATGTGGCATTAGACTTCGCCACAAGATAGCAACGCACTATTAACATCTTTGGTGTCTATAGGCGATGGTTGACTCTTTCCATCAGGAGGCCCATCTGCTTCTTTGCTATCTTATAATATAAAAAAAAAACATTATACTGCACGATTAAGACAGGTTACGTTAAGTATGAGAAAATAGCTTAGTCCAATATATTTATAACTTTGTATTAACAGATAAATAATATACATGATTAATCAAAACCATTTAAAAAACTTTCAGCAGTTACTTGCATACTTAGAAAAGAGGGTGGAATGAGCAATCATTTAGGGAAATTAATTGTAAACATTTATATTAATAGCATCCTGTATATCTTTTTTTAAATAGACATGTTTAATATTAACATAATTGAAATTTGAAATTACAATATTTAAACAAATTTGCTAATTTCTGTATGACCTGGCACATGTTTTTCCATATCAATACTTACTAGGCGGTAGATTCCTAAGACATCTCCTTTGGGTAAGTAATACCGTCTACATTATTTCTGCTAAAATAGTGTTCAAGTTCGTCATTGCCGGGTTCCGGTTCAGAGAGTAAGGTATTGGAGGCGATGGTAGTCGCTTCCTTGCATGCTTGTTTGCAATCTAATGATATACAAAATATCGTAGTAAGAATGACAGATGAATGTGAACTAGATCACTCGGTAAATGACTTTCTGATATATATTTATTTTTTATATTATAAGATAGCAAACAAGCAGATTGGTCTCCTGATGAAAAGAGTGAACTATCGCCAATAGATACTAAAGGTGTCAATGGTGCATTGATATTTTGTGGCGAGATCTTATGCCACATGCATAAATTTACCGTCTACCTACCCTCCAAACTAGAACACGACAGTGACAAGCACTGACGCTATTGCGGCAGGAATAGGTAAGGCGGTGGTACTAGACCCGGGCGAGAAAATGTATCTCATTATCTTCCTTGTTTTCAATACCTTGAGAGTTGCACTAATTAAACAAGTACAAAATAAATCAACAATCAAATATTAAAAATAAAATATGCTCAAAATTACCTGTAAGCAACTCCTGGTAGGTCCTTCTCATCCAAATCCAAAAGCACTACACCAGTTTCCAGGCATCGTCGTAAATTTAACAAAGAGTGGAATGAAAGCGACGCAACGTGAGGTTTACCCCAGCGGGCAGAACCTTCCTCAACATCTTCCTCATATTTTATCCAGCGAGCAGTTTCCTTCCATTCTGAATCACCATCTTCGGTAGCTAATAGCTCGTCCAATTGTACGAAAACCTGCATAAGTGACATCCCGAATTACAATGTGTCAAGATGAGGTATTTTTGCGTATATAAACCAACGCCCTATCTTGTAGCTTAGACCAAATCATAATCAGTGATAAAAATTGCGAATTGTATTCGTAATCAGATTAAGAATATCCATTACAAAAAATTTGCTGTTTCTTATCATTTTGCCTTTTATGACAAATATTTGATGTAAATAATTCGTTCACTTGGCCTTGTCAGGACACAGTATATCATCCACAGCCTATCGAGTTAAATTTTTAGTCAATTTCTGAGTAAGTGCTGTACATGTGTAAATTGATATGAATCGTAGTAAATACATTAAAACATATCTTCCTAGAATTAGTTTTTAGTGATATAATACTGAGTAGTTACCAGACTTAGACAATTAAGAATTGCTACCTTAAATATATGCTACTAGCAGTCCACCCCGGCTTCGCACGGCTATTTAACAAAAATTTCAACATTAATTATGATTTTATATAAACTATGTCACCCGGGGATAGTGTAGCTTTTAAACAATGAAAGAATTTTTCAAATCGGTTCAGTAGTTTCGGAGCCTATTCAATGCAAACAAACAAACAAACAAACAAACAATCAAATCTTTCCTCTTTATAATATTAGTATAGAAGTATAGATATAGAACAATAGGCCTATCGCAAGAGACTTAAAGCAATGTAACCTGTGGAAAAGTTAGAAAAAATGGCCACCGTATGAATATATATATATATATATATATATATATATATATATATATATATATATATATATATATATATATATATATATATATATATATATCCTTGTTGCTATTAGCTTATTAAATGAATAAAATTAAATGTATACATGCATACACAATATACATTATACATGTAAACAGGTCGCTTCGCGTCACCAGTCTGGCGCAAAACGCAATATGTCTGACGTCATGAGCATGTCGCGCATTGCGGTGACGCGAACCCATAAGTTTTCTTTACCAAAACTCCCTCAACTTGGCTAAAGAATTATTCACTAAAATTAAAAGATGTTGTTTTACCGAGTGTGGATTGTGGTCCAAAGTTTTCTTGTAAGCTGCATCAGCAAGAAGGCTTTGCACCTTTTCACCGCCATCTTTACGGCTCACGTGGACTGTAGAACCCTAAAGATACATTCATGTGTTAGTTATCATCAACTGAAAATTTAAATCATGGTAATTTGTAATAATTTTTAATTTTATGCATTAGTGCTATTAAAAGATAAAAATTAATTAAAATTCGAGAAGTGTAGGTCTGGGCCCTCCTTGAAGAATACTCCATATTTTGCAATTTTCAAGTTTCTGTGCGGAAACCAAATAATTGATCAATCAAAAGATGTCTTATATCATAAGATAGCAAACAAGCAGATGGGTCTCCTGATGGTTAGAGTCTACCATCGCCTATATACACCAAAGATGTTAATGGTGCGTTGCTATCTTGTGGCGAGGTTTAATGCCACATGCATAAGTTTACCGGCTACCTTACCCTCCAAACCGGAACGCGACAGCGACAAGCACTGACGCTATTGCGGCAGGAATACCTATTAAGAGTATTCACGATTGAATACGGTAGTGTTCTGCAACGGGGTTTGGTCCCATCACCTTGCCCTTATCTGCTGCAGTTTTATAGGGATAGTTATGTCTTTCCAACAGGAGAACTTTTTGCTTGTTTAGAACCAAATAAATAAAATATATAAAGCAGGACATAATAAGAAGACGTATCAAAAACCAAACACCGGCATAAGGGTTGGTTAACTAGCGCTTTTTTTAAATCTAAAAAGCAGTCAACATTTCCTACCACTGTCCAATGTTCGATACATTGGACAGTGTTAGGAAATGTTTGACTGCTGCAAAAACAGCGTCGTCATTGGATAAATTCTTTCGAAATCCATATTGACTACTCGACAGAAATAAAATACGACAAGATTTCTTATTGATCAATTTATCCAAGATCTTAAATCAATTGCAATTCTTCGAAAACAAAACAATGAGCATTAATTTTAAAGACTACATATGTTACTGCGGCGGGCATTGGTAGACTCGTGTTGGAGTAAGAAAAAAGCAAGAGGTCTCAGACTGTCAGCCCTTTTATTAGAATAAATGAATTGTAGTGATTTAGAGACGGGCAAGAAGCGTACATTTACAATGCCATCTTTCATCTAAAAGAATTTGCTAAACATCATTAGATGGTTCATTTTCACTCCTGCGAACACAGACTTTTCAATATAAGAATTCATCCACACTTGATTAAAGCATTTCGCATAAATAATAAAATTATTCGGGGGAGGAAAGTGTTTTTTGCTTAAAGCGGATAAAAAAATTCTTTCGTGCATAGTGTACCGAACTAATGGACAATCTTATATTAATACCAATATTATAAATGCGAAAGTAACTCTGTCTATCTGTCTCTTCTTCATGCCTAAACCACTGAACCGATTTGGATGAAATTTGGTACAAAGATAGTTTGCGACCCAGAAAAGGACATAGAACAGTTTTTATCTAGATAATCCCACGGGAACGGAATCTATGAGGGGTTTATTTTAGAAATTTTCCACGCGAAGTTGCGGGTACAGCTAGTAATTCATACGACGATGTAATTGATAATTTTGCAAATAGAAAATCACTTCTGAAGATATATTAAAACTTATATTACTTAATTTCCTTCAAACAGATTTCATTATTTTCGTGACTACAATTAATTATGATGAAAGTAGATTCCGCTTAGGAAAAGAATGAGGGGTTCAGGAGATAGATCGAGATCTCAATTTTCAAACACAGCTAAAAACACATCAAATGTATATTTATAATATACCTTACCTCGCCATACCTTAGTAAGAAGTGGGAATTCATTACATATATAAATACTCATACCTGTATCTAAAATTATTTCTTGTTGGCTTGTCCCCTTTGAAACATTGTTGTTCGTAAAAGGTAAAAGACTGGAAAACATATTTTACTACCATTGTGACCACTAGATGGTAGAGATCCGCAACGTCTCGCCCGGGTTTGGCACCACCGCCTTACCTATTTCTGCTGCAATAACGTCAGTGCTTGCCACTTCATGTTCCGGTTTGGGGTTAACGTAGCATGTAAGCTTATACGTCTGATATTACCATGCGGTCACATAGAAAGCAATGCACAATCAGAGAGTTGTCTCTTTCCATCAGTAGAGTCATTAGCTTGTTTACTATTCTACGATATAAAAAAAAACTTAAGTAAATCGATAGATTGTGCAAATAATTCAGGAACTGACGTCTGGTAAGGTCAGGAGGGGCGGCAAAATTTGAATAGTCTACTAGCGGCAAATTTGTATATCCGCCACTGCCCCTAACAACGGATTTATAAAAAGGAAAACAGAAAACATAATACTGTATCCAAAAATTAAAGTCTGAGCACGTTTAGATAGGCAAAGAAACATGCCAAGAATAAACATAAATGAATACAGAAAAGTGACGACAAGAGTACGATGTGGTGAGAATGTTCTGAATACCATTTTGCCAGCTTTACTGGTGGGGAATGAGTTCATTGTCTAACGTTTCAGCTAGGTGCTCATTCAAATTGTATTAAGAATAATTTACCTAGTACAAATGCATTACTTCTGATATTGAAGAGTCTATGTCTATATTAATATTATAAATGCGGAAGTTTGGATGTTTGGATATTTGGATGTTTGAATGGATGGATGGATATTTGTTAATCAATCACGCCAAAACTACTAGACGGATTTGAACGAAATTTGGCACACAGGTTGATGATAACCTGAAAAAGCACATGAGTAATTTTTATCTCGGAAAAATTAGGTGATGCCGCGTGATCCGCCATAAACTTTTATAACGCAGCGGGCTGCACGCAGCAGCTAGTAATTTAATATATTTTATCTAAGTTTTTAAATATCGTAAGTAATAAGTTAAAAAAAAACACAGGTTGAATGCATAGGTATTTTACTCGTTCAGATAAAAATACTTACTGCAAAGTTATAATATTGAATTGATTGTTCTTAAAATAAAATAACCTTTAAAAATATCGCAGTATTCTTGTCAAAGAAAACTTTTTATATTTTTTGTCTGTTTTTTGTCTGTTTTTCTTTAAGTCCTCAGACTTGAAAAATAAGAAAAGAAACTTAATTTTACTTATGAATTTGTTTACCTACAATGTTCTGTTTTTAATCTAATTTTAGAAAACAAGTGTGATTTTAGTCTTTTTCTCAGTATTCTATCAGTATATCTTGTATATCTCAGTATATCTTGTATATAATAATTTTATGAATTATTCTTCGAGGCAATTTATCCCTAGATACCATGTAGCCTACCTACCCCTGACACGGGACAGGATGACCAAATCTCGGAGTCTTATAAACGAGTTCTTAACTGCTAAAATGATAAAATCATGGAGATTAAGGCTAGGAAGATCAATTCTGTGGATAGAAGTGTCCATCAAAAAGCATCTAATAGTGGTCACACCACCGTCAATTAAAAATTTTTAGAAAGAAGATAAACGTTTTTTTTTAAATACGTTTTCAGTAAACTGTTAAACAGCGCTACAAGCGCTTTTTAATGCTGTAATACCGCGAACTTACGCGATGGGTGAGACTGAGCGATATAAATTATTTTTAATTGGGACCAGAAACAAAATAATAGCAATAGACACAAATTTTTTTTATAAAATCTTAGATTATACAAATACAAAATCACTAACTGAAGTTATTAGATATAGAAGGCTTCATAAAATCTAAGAAATCATTTGACGACTACTCCCGCATAATTTCCTCATAATATGCTTATAGTTTTTATTTCCTTAATTTGTAGTAGAAATGCGCTCTTTCTTGGATTTTATATTTTTTCAATTTTTTTACAATTGCCAGAACATGTAGGTAGATTAGTTTAGCCTATAACTGCTCAGGACATTTGATTCATAATCGACTGATAAAATCTACTAAGTCTAATAATCGATAACGAAAATCGAGAGATTTTGTTACACTCAAACAAAAGTCCAATCAATAATATTTGAAAAACGGGTAACTCAGGGTTCGCGTAGGTCGCGTAGTCGGGGACTTAAAACGCGAACCAAGCATACGTCGAGGTATAAGGTATTGTACCAGTACTTATGCTCAGCACCCTTTGCTCCGTCTGCACAGCTGTTATTATATCGTAGTTAATGTTACGCCAGCGCCCTTCTGAAACTTTACTTGCAGCAAACAACTGGATACTACAATTTTCCCTCCGTGTAAGCTAGTTCTCCATATAAATTATTATAAGGACGAATAGCTATTATATAATAATAATTATTTTTATGGATAAAACAAGAATGGTTAATTTATCTAGTACTAGCGATCGCCCTATGGTCGAAATTCAACAATAATTCTATAACTCTATTTGACCATATACTAAACAATAAAAAGTCTTCCAAGAGAGAAAACAGACTTTAACCGTAAACAAAATAGTATACATATGTATATTAGATGTATGTCAATTTAATGGTAGTGTGTGTAATGTTAAATTTTATTGATTTAATGTATTTCTCATTTTTTTAATAGATATATCATAAGATAGCAAACAAGCAGAAATTAATGATGTCAATGGTGCGTTGCTATCTTGTGGCGAGGTCTAATGGCACATGCTCAAGTTTACCGGCCACCTTACCCTCTAAACCGGAACATGAAAGTGATAAGCACTGACGCTATTGCGGCACGAATACGTAAGGCGTTGGTACTAGACCTGGGTGAGACAATGCAGAGCTTTACCACCTAGTAGCCACGACAGTAGTGACTCGCATAGCCAATCGGCCGCTTTTTACGACCTGCCTGGCAGAACTGTAGTTGGCCTGTTCTTCAATAGAGCCCGGACCAACACGGGGGTGTGTTAATATTAATGCGTGTTATATAAAAATATTAGCTTTCTGCGGTCCTTCGCAACATAAGATTTTGCTTCATGTATTAATATAAAAATACTAGCTGGCCCAGCAAACGTTGTTCTGCCTTTTTAACTACTCTTATTTTTTCTATATTTTCTCACCTTTTAAACCTTCCCCGGAATTCAGCAATTAATTCAAAATCAAAATAAGCCAAATCGGTTATGATAGGATATGATATGATATAGCTATCGGTGAAATAAAAACCGAAAAAAAAGAACAGATTGAATACTGACTAATTTGCACGAGCAGAAATAAAAAACCGATATCTGCCCGATTTAGTCGTAATATATATTTCGTTTCGTAAATTTGTGTTATAAGAACATATTTAAAAATGTAAAACAACTTAAATGGCATATTGGTAGATGCGACAACTGTCAGCTCGTAAAATTAAGCCATTTAAATATTCACTGAGAGGAGTACACACTTCAGAACGAAATGAAATTACGACTACAGCCAATAACAACACAGGTAATGATAGGAGCAGTGATGGGACTCGAGCCGTGTTTCACTCGAGTCACTGGAGTAGGTTTTATTCTACTCGCTCTCGAGTAAAATATATGATAACTCGGATTACAAGAGAGTCAACTCAAATAATTCGGACCGACTACCGACTCGACTGAGAAATTCAAATAATGGCAGGCTTAGCCGATGTATCTTCCGTTTGAAATTCAGTACAAATCCGTGCAGGACTAATATAGTAAAATATGTCATTTTATTATTTTTATTATACCTGGCTATGTTGTTAAAGTAATGCGAAAGCCTAAAAAGAACGTTAAAAATAGGTAGTTACTATAGAATAAGTTTTTTTAAATTTAAGTAATAATGTACTAGCGAATATGAGCCACAGAAGATGATAGTAAAAATTAAAGATTTGATTTGTTTGATTTATAAATAACTAGCGACCTGCCCGCCGCATCAAAACCGCATCAAAATCCTTTGCGTAGTTTTAAAGATTTAAGCATACATAGGGACAGACAGAGGAAGTTTTATACTATACGACTTTGTTTTATCCTAGGTAGTGATTGACTTATTTTGGTATTTTATTTACTATAAAAAAATTACATATTTACTCCAACAAATCGAATCATATTCTTCTCTCGAGTGAAAAAAAGTGCCTCGGTTAAGACTGGCGAGTGCCTTGAGTGAAAAAAGACACTCGAGTCTCATATTCACTCGAGTGATTGTTTTCACTGGCGAGTGACTCGAGTAAAAAAAGTCACTCGAGTCCCATCACTAGATAAGAGTGAGGGAATTATTAATTGACGCTTATGATCAGAAGGTCGTTGCGTGTTTTTTGTCGAAAGGTCACCACTATAGGGGTAATATTTAATTATCGAGGTGACGTTACCATTGTGGTGGTTCGATAAAAAGGGAAACTTTTCCTGGCCAGGCAAAGTGTACTGCCTGTCCATATGAGACGCACTGAAACTTGTATATACCTAGCGTTACAAAATTAATAATTGCTATAGCACTATTTTGTGATTAGGTACTTAGGTATTTGATTTTGTATGTATTGCGTAGTAAATTGTTTGACCGCTGCAACGTATTACCATCACCATATCTTTGAAAATCCAAACCGGGACATGACAGTGACAATGACGCTATTGAGGCAGGAATAGGCAAGTCTGTGGTATAATACCCGGGCGAGATGTTGCTGAACTCTGCCATCTAGTAGTCAAGATAGTAGTGACTAGTATAGCCAATCGTTCACCTTTTACGTACTGCCTGGCAAAATTGAAGTTGGTCTTTCCTTTAAAGAGTTTCGGATCAACACGGGCATCTACTCATTGCAAATACTGAAGTTTGATTAGGTATATGCTTATTGCATTCAATAAAAAACTATTAGGTAGGTATATTTTCATTACTTAAATATTATAAAGACTACTTTGTAAATTAAAGTTACAAGTTGGCACAAAGTAATTCGCATTAAAACTGAGGTAATAAAAGATAATTTTAATGTTTAACTAAATTAATAGCTATTTAAAGGTCTTGATCGATGGCCGAGTAAAACCCCGTTTTTATGGTTCGTATCATATTCCCGTATCATTGCAATACTGCGGTTTTTTCGATTCCGTAGCCAAATTGCAAAAAACGAAAACCCCTAAAATTTCGCCATGTCCCTCTGTCTGTCTGTCCGTCTGTCCGTTCATCATATGTCACATTTATTTTACTCGAAGAATATGGGTACTGTATGGTTGACATTTAAAAAAATATATGTATTTATGAACATGATGCAGTACGATTTCGAAAAGTAAACTTTTTAAGCTCTCCATACATGTAACTGTGAGATTAAAAAAAAATTCAAGAGAGCATAAAACTTAAACGTCAAACACATTGACTTATATTTATATCGTATTAAAAGCACTTGTACTGTTTTACTTGACTTATTTATTAAAACCAACCGGTTTCGCGTTTTAACGCATCATCAGGGCAAAAGTTATTATTGTTTTTTAATAAATAAAAAGTCAAGTAAAACAGTACAAGTGCTTTTAATATGATATAAATATAAGTTAACATGGAGTTTTTCCAAGTGCCGACGATATTCAGTGTTCAAAGTCAAACACATTGAATATAGTGCGCACGGAACTAGTTGGCCGCGCCTTACGTATTACGTATTACGTATGGCGCGGCCAACTAGTTCCGCGCGCACTATAGCTGCCACTGCGTCTTCCAGATTCCTGCACGCGTTTATCATATGAATACCGAATCGTTCACTCGCAATGTTACGTAGCTTTATACACAATCGTATACAAACCCTTGGTTGAAATTTATGACGTCTCAAGGCTCTAGGATCATCACTTCTGTGGCTGCGAAGCTCATCTTGATCGGCTTCTAGAAGTGGTTCATCTATAGGCGCTGTGGAAACGTGCCGCTCGCTATCCGTCCCACCCCCTCTTGCACCCTCTTGTAACGAGTATTTTCGGGGTTTATGTTGGTGCATATGACGACTGCAACAAAAATAACTGTAAATTAAAAATTCTTCCTACTTCATGTACATAATTTGCAGCACAAAACATGAAAATAGCTGCTGATCTTCGAATGTAGATCCTACATTATGAGGTAAAGGTTACCATGTTATTCAATATCATTGAAGTAACAGTAATAGAAGTAACAGAGTACCAAACTTTTATCAGGTATGTACTGTATGTACAAGTTGCCTAATGTCAGGGGGTAATGCCAACTACACCTTAGCCAAAGTTTTGGGAAGTCGATCGAAAAAAAGGAATTAGCCATCTGAGTGCAACAGTTTGTAAGTGATACACGGACTAACATTTGTGGGCATTTATTTTCATTAACGATCGCCAGTGGCCGAAATTCGACCATAGACTAAACATTAAGTTTCTTTTAAGTTTTACAACTGACTTTAGCCGTAAAGAAAATGTTACATAGGTCTGTAAAATAACCTGTATGTCACATGAGTTTAGTATGTGTAATGTTTATTTTAATTAATTTAATGTATTTCTAGTGCATAATTCATATTATTTAAAAACATTAGGTTTCTGCAGGCCTCCACAATGCAATCTTTGACTATGCTAAATTTCATACTCCATCTTTCGCGAGATTGTCTTAAAAAAGGGGCCTAATTTTTTCCTTCACGTATTAAGATACAGATTTGTACAGAAGAATATTACACACGACATTATGTAATAATATGTGGTGTTGGAACAAGTGGACGAGTTTATCTTGGATGTTCTTTTAGCAGGGATGGAAGGAACACCGCTGATATGGAAAGAGTGTATGTGAGAAACACAGTGGATGGAGCGTTAGGGAAACTATTTCAGAACACTGGATTTAGTCGGGGTGCTTGCCTTGCCCTACATAATTCTGTACTTGCCCCTAGGCTATTGTATAGACGTGAGATCAGGGTATATCAAATTCAAAAGAGCTATCGCCAAGGCAAAAGTGGAACACATTGGCAGAATTGGTGAGAAATTAGTTCGCCTTCCTTCTGGCACTCGTGCGTTCTGGTCTCTCGCCAAGGCTGTCTTAGGGAATTTCTCCCAGCCTTCATTTCCATCCTTGCACAGAGACGATGATTCTCTGGCCCATACCGCAAAGGAGAAAGCCGATCTTCTGGGCTCGTTCTTTGCGGCCAACTCGACTCTGGATGACCGAGGGAACACACCGCCTACCATCCCGCGGTGTGATAGTTCCATGCCAGAACCGCAGTTTCGGCAGTCAGCTGTGCGTAAAGCACTTCTTTCTTTGGACATCCACAAGTCGAGTGGGCCTGATGGCATCCCTCCTGTTGTGCTTAAAGTATGTGCTCCAGAGTTGGCGCCAGTATTGACGCACCTATTCCGGCTCTCCTATTCACTCGGCGTGGTACCGAATTCATGGAAAACAGCTTTAGCGCATCCCATTCCTAAAAAAGGAGATCGCTCTAATCCGTCAAACTATCGGCCAATAGCCATAACCTCCTTGTTCTCTAAAGTCATGGAGACACTTATAAACTGTCAGCTCCTGAAATATTTAGAAGAGCACCAGCTGATTAGTGACCGTCAGTACGGTTTCCGTCGTGGCCGCTCAGCTGGTGATCTTCTAGTATACTTGACACATCGTTGGGCGGAGGCAGTTGAGTCCATGGGGGAGGCATTGGCAGTTAGTTTAGACATAGCGAAGGCCTTCGATCGGGTATGGCATAAAGCGCTTCTCTCAAAGCTGCCTTCCTATGGGCTTCCCGAGAAACTATGCAAGTGGATCACCAGTTTTTTGGCTGATCGAAGCATTAAGGTCGTAGTCGACGGTGCATGCTCCGATCTTAAACCTGTCAATGCTGGTGTTCCCCAAGGCTGCGTGCTATCACCGACTCTGTTTCTTCTGCATATCAATGATATGTTGCGAATTAGTAACATACATTGCTATGCGGACGACAGTACTGTTGATGCTACATACTCCGGCCGTAGCGGTATTTCTCGGGAACACGTCGAAGAGGGCCGGATCAAGCTCGTGTCTGAACTCGAGAATCAACTAACTGATGTCTCGGAATGGGGTCGTCAAAACCTTATTACATTTAACCCCAAAAAGACGCAGCTCTGTGCGTTCACCGCAAAAAAAACACCCTTTGTCGTATCACCTCGGTTCGAAGATACTCTCCTGACAGCCTCAGCCAGTATTGGAATTCTGGGAGTCGACATATCGAACAACGTTCAGTTCCGCGGTCATTTGGAAGGGAAGGCTAAACTAGCCTCCAAAAAGCTTGGTGTACTCAGTAGAGCAAAGCAGTACTTCTTGCCAGCCCATCGCCTCCAATTTTACAAGGCCCAAATTCGACCTCACATGGAGTACTGTTCTCACCTCTGGGCCGGAGCTCCTCAGTACCAGCTTCTTCCTCTTGACCGCATTCAACGTAGAGCGGTTCGAATCGTCGACGACCAGGCTGTTTCTAGTCGGCTTGACTCTTTGGCGTTACGCAGAGATGTAGGCTCGCTCTGCATCTTTTACCGTATTTATCATGGGGAGTGTTCCGACGAGTTGTTCGGACTAATGCCTGCCGCTAAATTCCACCATCGGACATCGCGTCAAAATTTAAAGTTCCATCCTCACCACCTCGATGTCTGGAAATCCACAACCGTGCGCTTTTGTCGACACCTTTTGCCTCGCATTACTCCTTTGTGGAATCTATTACCCTCGGGGGTGTTTCCGAATGGATACGACTTAGGGACCTTCAAGAAACGAGCTTATTCATTCTTAAAAGGCCGGCAACGCAGCTGCAATACCCCCGGTATTGCGGATGTCCATGGGCGACGGTGATCACTTACCATCAGGTGCACCATCTGCTCGTTTGCCCCCTCTACTATAAAAAAAAAAAAATATCAGAAAGAGTATGATACTAGAATTAACGCGGTTGAAATGAGACCGTTACGAAAAATCTGTGGTGTAACACTCGCGGATTGCGTTCGTAATACCGAGGTGAGAGAATGGTTGGGAGTGGAAAACAGTACCTATTGGTGTAAAAATGAGAAAGAGCACGCTCCGTTGGTTCGAACAATTGTTTCGAAATTTCGAACAGGTGGTTCGCAAATATTTTGTTAATCGTTCATCTGCCATTCTTTCATGGCAGATGAAAGGTTCCTAGGACCTCAAAACGTGGACTGGTGAAAACTCGATTTTCGAAAATCTTTTCGAAAAAAAAAAAAATATATATATATATATATATTTATATATATATATATATATATATATATATATATATATATATATATATATATATATATATATATATATATATATATATATATATATATACTAATATTGTGAAATAAGAATTGTTTGTTCTTTAAAGTCATTTGTTTATATCAAGTATAATATATTGACAAATTGCACGGATTTATCTAACCCCAAAGGAAGCAAATTATTTGCTTGTAATATGAATGGTAGTTTACGAGACAAATAGATAGAAATACAAGCATTAATACTCAAATATATTTAATATAGAATATTAGCATGTACTGTGCTTATTAAATATAGGTACTAGTTTATTTCAACTGATACGAGTTTATTGTAATGTTCAAAGAACACAGGCCATTTCGGTTTTGCACACCCCTTGCGTGTCTTTCAGAGTGACGAATAATAAATAAACCAGAATAATTTTCTACGATTTTTAAATAAATAAAATAAAATATATCGCTAGGAACAATCATATAAAAAATATTGAGACTGTAATTTGATTGAATTCTATCGTCATATTTAAGTGTTACCATTGTAAAAAACTTTGATTACATTTTCATTAAAACAGCAATAAGTTTATACATCATAATTTTCATTCTAATTATCGAATGAAAATTTTCCCTGTTTTTGTATTAAAGATAAGTTAATGCTATTTATTTTTTGTTCTTTTAAGTACCTATAAAGAGGCTTCACAAAATCTTAGCTCGGAATTCTGTCAATCTAACTTAGATTTCTGATATTAGCAGCTTTGTACTGAAGACACCTAATGACAAGATAAATACCTAACCACAGACTACTAAGGAGAGAACTGATTGTTTACGTTAACGTTACCTAAATTCCAACTTTATTCAGCTACTATCCTCCAAGTTAAAAAAATATTTATTAAATGCGGATAAGTTAAGGAGTTTTAAGGTTATACTAACTAACTAACTAACGTTAAGGTAATAACTAAAAAAACGATGTACGAAGTCTTACCCGTGTTCTTTATGTTGTGAATGTAGCTTCGCTAAAAAATCAATCAATGCCTAATTTGTGAAGTGTGCAACATCCACACAATTAGGTATAAGGATGTTAAAAAATTGTAACTTCATGTTGTTCTATTTATGATAAACTAAAATAAAATAAATAAATAATAAACACCCAATCCCAGAAATACAAACATCTATGCTCACAACACAAATGTTTGTCCCTGTCGGGAATCGACCCGAGCTCCATCGATTGCGTAGTCAAGATCGCTAAACCGCTAACCACTCGACTCTCTCTGGTAAAATATAATATATGTACCAAAGATGTCGATTTTCTGTTGCAATGAAATCAGTATCATGTTGCGGTGTGGGGGGGAGGGGGAGGTAAACCGATAAACATAAGCACGGGGAATTACATTTTAACCATAAATATGGCTGGATGGATGGATGGTACCATTACCATCTTTATAGTTTAATCGCGAAATCGCGATGAAAATTTGAAAAAAATATGTATAAGCGGTTGAGATGTTTACACACACACACACACACACACACACATACATATATACATACTGACGTCATCGTGAAAATAGTCGGAAAAGGTTCCTAGGACCTCAAAACGTGGACTGGTGAAAACTCGATTTTCGAAAATCGGGGTAAAATCAGTAACTTCCTTATCTACATACGTAGTGGGAAGTTACAAAAATACAAGAACGCTGAATTTCCTTTGCCGTGTCGTCTCAGTGCTTAGTCGAGACTAAGTAATACGTGTATCCAATCCCATAATGGCTATAAAATTGTTAACATGTCAAAACAGCCAGTAAAGGACAATGATAATAGATTCTTTTTTTCTTTTATCGGCCTCGCGGTCTAGGGCTTAGCTTATTCAGCTCAGAGCATATTCAATCCCTGCGTGTCAATATTTTTCTTTGTTGTTGTTAAAGTTTTTTCAGAGCATAAGGTCCCGGGTTCGATCTCCGGGTCGGGCAAAATTTTAGTTAGTAGGTTATTGAGGTTTAACTCGAGCTTTTTCTCGAAAATCCATAATCTCAATAGCAGTTAGGAGCTCGAAAATCCATAATCTCAATAGCATTTCTGACGAATGGTACGTGTTACCACTTCCGTGATCGAATGAGCACGTAAAGCCGCCGGTCTCAGTTATCGCTAGAATAGTCGATAATCACTCATCTCGCCAAACAACGAACTGGTGAATCGTGGTAAACCGGAAAGCCTATAGACTTTCGATTGACTCTGCCTACTTCGCAAGGGAACCAGGTTTTATTTTTGAATAAAATTAAAGATATATTAAATAATAATAAATATTACATATACTAAACTCACGCGTAAACACACAATGTGTAAGAAAATAGTAGACATGTCATGTCTATTTATTTATTTATTTTTCGAGAAAATAAAGTCTTAAACCATATTTATTTAATTCTTTACTGTACACAGTAATCACTAACATAACAACAATAATAGAAAACAAGTAAAATGGGCGAATTTATCTCTAGTAAGAAAGATTTATTCCAGATTTTTTACTATTTTCTTTCCGGCTAAAGCCTGTTGTCTTGAAAGAGATTTTACTGTTTAGTGTATGGTCGAATTTTGACCACAGGGCGATCGCTTGTAACTTCTTAAATTTTGTTTATTAATTAATCATATAAACGTAATATTTTCATTTTCATATTTACATTTTTTTTATTTTTATTTTTTTTGCAGAGAGTGATGAATGTAGAGGAAGCGAGACAAGCCTGCAAGGATCGTGATTTATGGCACTCGGTTCTCTCTGCCTACTCCGTAAGGGATCTGGCGTGAAGATATGTGGCTGGCATATGTATGTATTTTCATTTTCAACCGACTTCCCAAAAATGGGGAAATTCTCAATTCGGTTGTATTGTGTTAAAGAACGTGAACAAGAAGAAAGTGTATTTCAGAACCCTATAAACTTTTTTTAAATTATTTTTCTTTGGGAGGTTATACTTTCCGTGTGGTTCCAATTTAATTTGGTGAAGATATGATGCCGGGTTTCAGGAATACAGAAAATGGGAAGTCACTTGTTGAGTTTTACCGCGTTTAAATTACCATTTAATCTTTACAAAGTACATAGGTATTGCAGCCATTTTTAAAATTTAATTACTGACATAAACTTAACTTTAAACCACTTAAAACGTTTGCAAAGTATCACTTTTGTAACTACACAGTTATAATTTTCAACTAAACCGAATCGAACGAAAGCCCGAATGATTTTGCTGGAACACTATTTCTAGTTCCAATTACGATTTTAAACTATTTATAAATTTAGAAATGTTTATTCATTCAGGTGAACTTTTAAAAGCGTTTATAGATCGTTCAATAAATTAAATTCGGTTTAGTTTCAGTGTTCGGTTCTGAAGTTTGGTTCTACGAGGAATATACCAACGAGAACACTTATAGTTGTTCTTGTCAATAAATATTACAGTGTTTACAAAATATATAACTATTTATCTAAAATAAATTAATGAAAATTATGTGACTAGATTAGACGTGTTAATAGCCACAATAGTACCCAGGTCGGAAAGAGGTTGGGATTGAAAGACTGTATCGATGTAAAATGAGAAGGTCATGTTCAGTTAATTCGGACATGTTGAAAGAATGGCAGATGAACGATTAACAAAACAGATACACAATGTGAATTTAGATGGATGTAGGCACCGAAGGAGATTAAGACTGATGTACCATGATCGAATTTGACGGGTGCTGTCTAAATGTGGTCATGAGTCGGCGAAACTGGCGTGTTTACGTGAAGAGAATTATGAATGTAGAGAAAATAGGCCAAGTCTATCTGGACCTTAATATATGGCACCCAATTATCTCTGCCTACCTCGTTAAGGATCTGGCGTCGAGATATGTGGCTGAAATACTGTCTCACCTTGGCCAGAATACCAAACTTTTTTGAAGCAACTTTGGCTTTCGATTCGATGTACGAGCCAAAGTTGAGAGTAGGCGTTAAGGTCATACCAAGGAGCTCGAGGTGGTCAGTTATCGGCACGGACACATCCTGAAAATATGGAGATAGTTGGAATGGACTCCGTTTAGCGGAGAATAGACACGCCTGGGTCTTAGCCGCATTAAACTTGACCAGATTGCCATCGCCCCAATCGGAGACTGCCTGTAACGATCTGCAGGTTCATACGATCGACCATCGCCCCTCTGAGAGACCGGATCTGTGCCGTATTGGCTCGCACGCTAGATGCGTAACTGAAAGTGAGTGAAGTATGTATGAAGACGGCAGCGAATCGAGGCGCTATACTTCCAGACTCGAGGCACACACTTTGAAGTTACATTGTTGGGGACTAGTCTGGAGACTGTGGGGACGCCCGAGCCCCCCCAAGAATCCCCTCACCCGATCCCAAGTACCCTTTTATTTATTCCTATCACAATAGTGTCAATGTTTTCATTTTCATGTTCCGGTTTGGAGGTTAAGGTAACCGGTAGACTTTTGCATATGGCATTGCCTTCCCACCACCCACATAGCAACGCACCATTAACATTTTGGTGTTTATAGGCGATGGTTTCTAATTCCATCAGAAAAGCCATCCGCATGTTTTCTTTGTCCGCATCTTGTGATATAAAAAAAATGTGTTCGACGGTTGACCATGCAGGCCATCCCTGAAACTTTCTGCTAAAGTACGGTATTTTATCTTGAAGACAAAGCTAAATCTAAGCATAGATTTTTGAGCTCAAAAAGTTCAAAAATCTTAAGTTTGTAAAAATGATAGTATCAAATTTTTTGAAAATATTTATATTTTTCATTATAATTGAATTTAAATTTTGATCTTTCGAAAGAAATTCAATGCTATTTTTGATCTCTTAATTATTTTATTGGGTACAAAGTTGTTAGGTTAAAAAATGTCGGAGAAATGTCAAAAATAAAACTTTATCAAAAATTTTCATCATTGATAAATTTCGAATTTTCGAACTTCCGAACGAATCAAACGATTTTGATCCAATTCAAGTCCAATCCAATTTAGAATTTTAAGTCAATCAGTGTGTTAGCCTAAAAGTAATTTTAAAAATATGAAGTAAGTTTATAGTAGGGGAGCCCAAGATGCTAAATGGGTAAATACTCGAGCGTCGTAGGATCTATTGCATTTTGTAGACTAAATTATAGGAAAAATAAAAGGTTATATAATATTTTTCACTTCAATGTTCAAAAATATACAGATAAAAAAATGTTTAAAAAAAATCAATGACATGGAAACATAGAAGCGCGTTAGATTAGGGTATGGTGGGTTAATATCCAGCTCAAATTTAGAAAATGTGACGATTCAAGTGTAGATCTGAGGGAGTGGGAGGTAACAAAGTTGCAAAGAAAATGTTGTCTTGACATTCACGAGCGCGTCTGGATTTTCTTGTATTATAGAGGAAATGATGTAAGAATTACGAAAAAAGTATAATCTGACAATTTCCACAACCTGAAGTTATCTTAATTTTGTTTTTTTTTCTGCCATATTTACCCCTCTCTATAGAAAGGGCTTATATTTGCTGGAGAGCCTTAACAGTATGCGAGGTATCCCCTCCTCTGTTAATCTGACGCCCTCGAGTAAATACCATAATCCCCTCTTGGGCTCTCCTACCTACTATTAAAACAGTAAACAACAAAATATTAATATTTATAAAGCTGTGTAACTTTTGAAAACATGATTCGATTTTAACTTTTGAAACTGAATTTGACGTAGTTTCTTAAGTTCTAAAATATTGCAGAAGGTCGAAAAATGATTGGTTAAAAAATTTCGAAGTTATGTCGAAAAACACTTTTTTAAAAATTTTCGTCAACGATAACTTTCGAATGGATAAACCGATTTTGATGAAATTTTTGCATTAGTCGCAGTTTTTTGATGAATAGAGTTGATTAGATTTTTTAAACTCAATCAGTACGTTAATCTGGAAGTCGTATTAAAAAATACTGGCTTAAATTTTTTGCTTGAGGTTTTTTCAAATTTCTCTAAACTGATCGAAATGGTCCATTTTTTTAGAAAGTCTAAATTGAGCAAAATCCAATCGAATGACACCAACCACGTTTCGATCGGTCAAGCCACGGGGTCAAGCCGTTCAAAAGTTGTGAGATATTTATGTATACACACATACACACACATACATATATACAGATATACTGACGTCACTGTGAAAAAAGTCGGAAAAGGTTCCTCGATCTCAAAACGTGGAGATCTGGTGAAAACTCGATGTTCGTAAAGCGGGGCAAAATCAGTAACTTCCTTATCTACATACGTAGTGGGAAGTTAAAAAATAACTTAATACTAAAACAATCCCAATATTATAAATGAGTTTTCGTGAAAACCTATATTTCTGGATGCTGTTCAATCAATTCCTCTGCCACAACCCGGTCAACTGTCCAGTCGTATGTACTTAATATGACATGTTCAAAGTAACCTATCCGAGCGTATTTTACCGCTCCGACCGCGGTAATCTAGAATGACATATGCTTTGTCTATTTGAAGTGTATTTACATGATCTGTTTGTATTTCTACTTCACCCGATAGTTAGTTTAAACTAATCGTCTAATCGGACTGAAATTTCACAGAGGTATAATTAACGTAGCCGTTTTAAAATTTAACATACAATATCCTCTGTAGTTCCGGGTCCGGACCAACATGCCCTCCTCCGTCCCCACCAAGGGGCTATAATAATGACTTGAAATTTTGTATACAAGTTGTATGCAAATGATCGGTTGAGTAGTTATCGTGCGAAAGTGTAACAAACAAACTCACATTTGCATTTAAAATATTACTTAGGATTAAGGTCGGCTTGCATCAAACTATATTTTTTATTTATTACAAGAGAGCAAACAAGCAGATGTCTTACCTGACAGAACCATCGCTTATAGACACTAAAGATGCGCTCTTTGCGGCGTAGTTCTAATGTCACATGCATAAAACTATCAAAGTTAAACGGCTAACTTACCATCCAAGCCGGAACACGAAAGTAACATGCACTGACGGTATTGGGGCAGGAATAGTGTCAGTGTTTAATACATTTGAAAAATATTTTGGTGCAAGCCGACTTAAATATGCAAAAATGCATTTTGTACAATTTTAACAATATTTAGAGAGACTTTTAGATTTGAATCACGTCTTGATGTGTTGATATGCATATCCCGATAAAAAACACAACATTAATTACATGACATTGCACTCAGAACAATGAACATGAGACAATTGTAATGCCAGGTTCTCACCGTTTGCGGTCCACTTCCGATGCACGAGCATAAGTAACTGGCATTATAAAATAATCTTAAACTAATAACAAAACTAGCACTTTTCTGTATCAAGAGCATACTAACAGAAATATTACCCAAACTCAATCCACGTGCAATCGCTACATATCTACTAAAGTTTGAATTGCCAGTCGATACAATGCCAAAGTCACCAGATTCTTATACTATTTTTGTCATTCTATTCTCCCAGGTGGCATAATATAGAGATATGCATGTAATGTAGTTACCATCCGCGTACCAAGCCAACTTTCCCAGAGACGGCCGCCATTGCAAATCAATGTAACAATACATCTATATCTATACTAACTACATAAATTTGTAGCGTCTGCCTATACATTCAATTTTTTTGTTAAATTCATACTAATATAATAAATGGGTAAGTGTGTGTGTTTGTTTGTCTGACTTTCACGGCAAAACGGAACGACGCACGAATAGACGTGACTTTTTAAGTAGAGATAGTTGAAGGGATGGAGAGTGACATAGGCATCTCTTTGTCTCTTTCTAACCCCCCACTTCCCTAAAATGAATTTAGCGAGCGAAGCCGCGGGATAAAGCTAGTTTAATGTTAATTTTCCTTTTCAACCGACTTTCCAAAAAGAGGATATTATCAATTTTCTAGTGTTTTTTTAAATGTTTGTTCTCTAAGTCTCGGTATTTACTCGTATGAATTGATTTGGAAAATTCTTTTTTTGTTTAGAAGGGCGTATTTCCCGTGTGGTCCCATTTTAATTTAGTGAAAATCTTTATGAAGGTTTCTGGAGATAAAGGAACTGGGAAGTCAGTTGCTGCAGGATTGTTACGGTTAAAAAAATCCGGGCAAAATCAGTGACTTCCTTCACCCTAATTCACGTAATTGAGTCAATGCGCTTAGGGCCTTCGCACAATTAAATACGATAGAACGTCGAGATGTGCTACAATCATGCTACAATGCGACATAAAACGCAAGAAAAATATGTAAGAGTCTCAAACGATTTGACTCGATTGCCATTTGATTACGTGGCCCCTTATCTATATACGTAGTGGGAAGTTAAAAATAACTTAATTCTAAAACAATCCCAATATTATAAATGAGTTTTCGTGAAAACCTATATTTCTGGATGCTAATATATCTGGATAATATTTGACTTACGTATTAACATCATTTTACTATTTTAGAAATGTTTGCCCGTCTGTCTGTTTGCTTGTATGTCCCGTTGTAAATCAAGTACTGCTTAACCGATCTTGATGAAAATTAGTACACGGAGAGAACAAGAGATTGCGCAAATGTCAATATGTCCCGTTACAACTCAGGAATGCCTCGGAGTTACTTGTAAGTGATGCGTAATAAGCCTTATTTTGCCTTTTACGAGAGTCGTAGTAATATATAAAGCAAAGAATATATGGATAAGTAAAAGGCAAACGATTGGTTATGCTAATCACTACCATCGTGGATACTAAGTGGTAGATTTGGAGGGTAACGTCGCCACACTACAGCAACGCATCATTAACATCTTTGGTGTCTATAAGCGATGGCAGACTCTCCATCAGGAGGCCCATCTGCTTGTTTGCTATCTTATGATATAAAAAAATCATCGGCTTGTTTGCTATCTTACGATATAAAAAAATCATCTGCTTGTCTGCTTGTTTCCTATCTTATGATATAAAAAAAATATCTGCCTGTTTGCTATCTTAAAATATAAAAAAATCCGTCTGCTTGTTTGCTATCTTATGATAAAAAAAGTTAATTATTTGTTTACTTTAACATAATAAGCTGTTCACATAATTTCGTCCGCGTGGCTTAGATTTGGATTTGAATTTGCATAGACGGTCACCACTTACCACCCAAAGGGGCAGTTTTATTATACTTTATTAGAATGTATTTTTGTATGTTTCAGCCCGCATCTAAAAGCTATCTATTTTTAAACGCAAACCCCTCGTTGAGTAAAAAATTTAATCTTCTAGTAGCCGGCTTAGAGAGCAATATCGAGCCTTTTGATTTTTATCAGATGTACTCGTATTTTATTTTAAGATATTTATAAGCTTCATTAATTTATTTTGAGTATTACTTCTCATTCTTTAGAAAATACCATTTCTAACACCTCTATCTTATCGCCGACATTTTGTTCATTGAATCAAAAATAATTACTTGACATAGTTTTACAGTTTATAAAATACAATAATATTTTATGATTACTATACTATTTTGCTTATCCTAACTAATATCATAATGCAAATGTGTGTTTGTGTGTTAAATTTTTACGTCTTAACCACTCAATCTATCGTTCATGATGATAATTTTTGATGACATATTGTCATGAGGTCAGAAAATGACTAAGGATAACTTCCATCTAAAAAACAATAGTTTCCAAAAAATATAAAGAGACCGATATACAACGCGAGCGAAGCCGCGAATAAAAGCTGATAAATTTTAACCAGAAAGATTAAAGAATAAATGAAAATTCCGCCCCAAATTATGAATTTATATTGCTCTTTTGTATATTGCTAGCCTCATAAGTGGAGCGTTGAGGGCTCAGGTTGAGGGAGTGCTATACCCTTAATATGTTAAGGTCAAACCTTTTTCATACATTTTGTAGTCGGTATTTGGAGAAACTCTGTTTGTAATTATGTTAAAATGCACTTACACTGTTTCACAAAACACTTTTTATTTAATTTTAAAAATCGCCAAACGGCTTCCCTTTTTTGGCATCTTGGGGCTGTAATATTTCTATGAAATTTTAATAAAAATATATAATAAAATAAAACTAAAATAAATTTACTGTAGTTACTAAACTAAGAAATTAAATTAAAATAAATAATCAAAATTATGAAATAAAATAAAACTAACATTTTATTATACTTTCGTCGCCTCTGTGGTCTAGTAGTCCGGTGTCAGAGTTGACCACATGAAGTCCCGCGTTCTATTCCCAAATCGAGCAATTATAAAAATGTGTTTTTTTCAAATTTCTGAAAAAAAAACTGCCGAGAAACGTTGTTTTTGATTGGACAAAGTGCCCGGTTGGCGATAGGCTGGCCAACTATCACTATTCGGCATTAAGTAACTTCAGCTAACCGTGAGCGCATTTGTTCTTCAGAGATACAGTTCGTGAAGATATTTCTTTTTTTAAATAAATTTTATAAGAGTAGTATAACGGACATTTGCAGCTTCAAGGCTTGGAAGATACAAAGGACCGTAGAAAGTGAAATCGGTTGGCGATATAAATGGAATAAAAAGTGTTTTGTGAATCAATACAATTAGTGCACTTTAGCATAATAAAACTTTTTGACCCCTTCTTATAACCCCTACATTTCGAAAACCCTTCAAACGATTTGGCTCATGTTCGAACATATAAATTCATTATCTTATTAATTCGCCTACAAACATAACGACGCGACGTACCGATAGACAATATCGAACAAACATATGTTTATGAACGTATCGAGGGTGGGGGGAGGTCAGAGGAGCAGTTGGCCATTGCATCACTACAAATAATGTTATTTTTTTATATTAAGAAACACGTTTTCTACAATCCCTACTTTTTGCCACTTAATGGGTTCTACGTAAAAAAGTTTATAAGACAACAATACAATTTCATTTACAAACAATGAAACGTCCATTGTTCACGAAGGAAATCGGTTCAGATTTCGATTGATAACAAAAATGTATCTAACAACAATGTGAAACTCACGCGTTTCTTTGTGTACGGCGTTCATCACTGGCGTCATTTAGGGTGTCCATCAGTGGTGCAGACTTATCTCCATCGAACTGTACATGACGATCGTCTTCACGAGGACTTCCTGCTGAGCCTGATACGGACCATGCCGATGACATCTGCAAAGAAAATATAAACTAGAAAAATACCTATCATTGTACTATTTAAAACTAAATTTACTATTCTTTTATATTGTTTTGTATCAAATTATATATTGTATAGGCAGAAGGGTGTCCTAATAGAAAAGGATATTCATAGTCTACAGACACCAAAGATGTTAATAATACTCGTCATTCGTGTGATGTAATATGCCTTAGGTACAAGACCTTACCATGACTCCAATCGAAACACAACTGTGACACTATTGCTGCTGGAAAAATTAAAGATCTCGTTCAAGTTTAGTACCATTGTTACTAACTGGTAAAATCTTTACCTTTTCCTAGCGATGCACGATTACGAGATGTTTTTTCGATTGTCTCGATTGTTTAAACATCTCGAGTCATCTAGAGATGTTCTTCTCGATGTCGATGCGAGATGATCAAGATTTTTTTGTCGATCGAGCGGTGACTGATGTAACGAGTATCGAGATCAAGTGTAAGCGAGCAAGCGAGACTCGAGAGGCGAGAGTATAAAACAAAACTTACTTATAGGCATCGCTATTTTTTCCAGCCGGGGGCGAGATGTTGCAGATCTCGACCACCTAGTAATTGCGATGGTAGTGACACGTCCTAAAATAGTCATTCATCTTCTAGGAACTTTTAGGAACTGTTAGACATAGGCAATATTATTTTAAACAGCAATATTTGAAATAGTATTTAAGATTATTTATTTTGAACGGCGAAACTTTGCCTAGATATATGCCTATATCAAGAAAATAATCTAAATCTAAATGATGGTGTGGACGGTGGATGTTTGTTACTCAATCACGTCAAAACTACTAAACGGATAGGGATGAAATTCGGCACACAGATATATGAAAACCTAGAATAGCACACAGGCCTATTTTTATCTCGGATAAATGATTTGTTCCCGCGGGATTTACCAAAAATTTTTTTTTAAAATGCAGCGAGCTGCACGGTGCAGCTAATAGCATCCTTTTAATCTATATTAATATTATAAATGCAAAAGTTTTGATGTTTGGATGGATGGATAAATGGATAGGTGGATGTCTGTTACTGAATCACGCCAAAACTACTAAACGGATTTGTCTTAAATTTGGCACACAGTTAGATGATGATCTGGAATATTACATAGGCTACTCCATATCCCGGAAAAATAAGTTGTTCCCGCGGGATTCACAATAAAATTTTATTATGCAGTGGTCTGCACGATGAAGATCTAGTTATAAAGGCAAAAATGTGTTTGGATGGATGGATAGATATTTGTTACCCTTTACTTGAAAATGGCTAAATGGATTTCTATTAAATTTGGCACTTAGGTAGATCATGACATATAAAAGCACATAGGCTACTTCATATCCCGGAAAAATAAGTTGTTCCCGCGGGATTCACCTTCAACAAAACTTTTGTGGGCTGCATGGTGAAGCTAGTATTATAAAAGCGAAAATATGTTTGGATGGATGTTTGTTACTCTATTACGCAAAAACTACTAGATTGATTTGAATGAAATTTGGCACATATATACGTGATGATCGGGAATAGTACATAGGGTATTTTTTATCTCGGAAAAATAAGTTGTTCCCGTTGGGTTCGCCAACAAATTTTATAATACAGTAGGCTTACTAGGTGGTAGAGTTCTGCATTGTCTCGCCCGGGTCTGGTACCACCGCCTTACCTATTCCTGCCGAAATAGCGTCGGTGCTTGTCGCTGTCGTGTTCCGGTTTGGAGGGTAAGGTAGCCGGTAAACTTATGCATGTGGCATTAGACCTCGCCACAAGATAGCAACGCACCATTAACATATTTGGTGTCTATAGGCGATGGTTGACTCTTTCCATCAGGAGACCCATCTGCTTGTTTGCTATCTTATGATATAAGAATTGTATTAAATCAATCTCTTTGACGATTGGACAGGTTTTTTTAATACACTGTATAAATTTGCTGACCGTCGCAGGTTTCCCCGCGAGTTATTCTCAATTTTAGCACTTAGGGGTAGATTTTTGGAAAAAAATAGTCTTAGTTTGACCTTAAATCCTAGTCTATCTCCATATCAAATTTCATCAAAATTGGTTCATTGATTTAGCCGTGATAGCGAAACAGACATTCTTTCGCATTTATGATATTAGTATGGATTAAGTCATTAATTTTCAAGTGGGTTAAGTTTATTAAGCATTCAGCATTATTAAGCATTCAATAAATTCAATCCATCCCATCCATTCCATTTGTAAAATGTAAAATGAAAAAATAGCTGTGCTTACGAGTATAACAAAATAGAGAAATTATGTTCAAAACGTCCTTCCGAATCAACTAAACGCATTATCTGTCATTACTGGTAATTGGTAACATTATGAATTCATGAAGCCGAGGAGAATAATGGATATGGCTGTGGCCTACAATACTTCGCTGCAAGCAAACATATCCGGTGACATGTTGGAAAACTAAATTGATTGTGATACGGAATATCATTTCTTAGAACCGATTTACTTGTGATTCTGGGCGTATTTGCACAAATATGATTTTCATCAACGAATTGTATATACTTAAAACTAGCGACCTGCCCGCGGTTTCACCCACGTAGCTTTTGTTCCCGTGGGAATGTCGGAAAGGTTTATATACTAAAACCTTCCTCAAGAATAAATAAATAAATAAATAAATATTTATGGGACAAATTACACTTATTGATCTAACCCCAAAGTAAGCAAATTATTTGCTTGTGTTATGGGTGTTATAGTCAACGATACTAATACATAGAAATACACATAATAAATACTTTTACACACATAATAAACACCCAAACCCGGAAATACAAACATTTATGTTCATCACACAAATGCTTGTCCCCGTTGGGGATCGAACCCGAGCCCCCACTCGACCAACGGGGCGGTCAAATCAAGAATCAATCTATCTACTAAAAAAGACCGCATCAAAATTCGTAGCGTAGTTTTAAAGATTTGAGCATACATAGGGACATAGGGACAGACAGAGAAAGCGACTTTGTTTTATACTATGTAGTGATAATTACTACTTAAAACATTAAAACACAAAGATAAACATAAAGTTGCCCAGGATTGGAAAGTGCCCGGTTGGCAATAGGCTTGCCACCAATTACGTTTGTGGTCCCACAGAATCTTCGGCTAATCGTGGGTGCATTTGTTGTACCTCCGCCTACCCCTTCGGAGATACGGGCGTGAATATACTTTTTTTAAAAACACAAATTTTCTTCCACGTAAATCCGGGCTCCTTTGAAGAAAAGGCGGTCGATTCGCTATATGTGTCACTACCATTGCGACTACTAGTTAGTAGTAGAGTTCTATAACGTCTCGCCGGGGTATTTTGTAAGTACCACCGCCTTACCCACTCCTGCCGCAATAGCGTCAATGCTTGTTATTGTCGTGTTCCGGTTTGGAGGGTAAGGTAGCCGGTAGACTTATGCACGTGGCATTTCTACCCCACAAAACGGATAGCAACGGAAAGCGGAAACAGCTGACAGAACAACGTCTGTCGGGTCAGCTAGTATTGATATATATAACGCTACAATACGCAACTGTATAAAATACAAAAATAAAAGTTAGAAATATTTCATATTGCATGTATAAACACTATCGCTTACTTCACAATCAAAGAAAAAATGTATTCAATAATGGCATACAATCCATACTTCCATACTAATATTATAAATGCGAAAGTCTGTCTGTCTGTCTGTCTGTTACGCTTTCACGGCTAAACCGCTGGACCGACTTTCATTAAATTTGGCATAGATATAGTTGAAAATCCGGGGTCAAACATAGGCTATTTTTTTTTCAAAAATCAGTCCCTGGAGGGCTGAAATAGGGAATGAAATTTTTATTAAAAGCTATTTGGACGACTTATTAATATACTCGCGGGCGAAGCTGCTCGGGTCAGGTAGTTTTTAATATTTATGTTATTTAATTAAAAATAGCTATGAAGCGTAAAGGATGGCATCCACATTACGATTTTTTTAATAGATTATTATATTGCATAAAATGCATTTAGGAAACTTGAAGCGGCAACATCAACTAGGATCTTAGACAATTAGAAATATTTGCACCCAAAAGCTACATGAGTTTCTTTTTGACAAAAAAAAAGTCTTCTATACTAGCTAATAATATAAAGTATACAAGCAAATCCATTGCAGCGTGATTTAGTAACACAGAACCAAATTGGTTTAAAAATTTCATATTTCCTATATATTATAAAGTTAAAGAGAAAAATCTCGGGCTCATAATGTCAAATGATCTTTCATGGTCTGACCAAGTGAACGAAGTTAGCCGTAAAGTTATGGCAAGTTTTCACCAACTGAAAAGAATGCAAAACTTTTTACCACAATCGACTAAAGTTACCTTGGTCAAGTCTCTTTTACTACCAATAATTGATTACGCTGACGTTTCTTACACAGACATCACAGAAGAGCTCCTAAACAAACTTGATCGACTGGTCAACTTATGCATACGATGTATATATGGACTGCGTAAGTTTGACAACGTCAGTCAGTTTCGGTCACAATTGAAGTGGTTGGACATACGTAACCGTCGGAATGTTCACGTACTTATATTACTTTTTAATATACTGCATGACCCTTCTCTCCATCATATTTACGTGAACGTTTTCATTATCTTAATACCCAGGGTCGTACTCAGCGATCTTTACACACTAATACGCTTTTGGTACCAGCGCACAACACAGCAAGCTATTTGGATTCTTATACACTTACAGCAATACGTCTCTGGAACCGCCTCCCAAAGCATATTCAACAAGCTTCCTCAGTAAATATATTTAAATCTAGGATATATGATCATATGTTAAAGATTCAAAATAACTCTTAATTAACTTTTAGTTATGCAATTGTAAGTATTTATTATCACTATTATATTACTATTTTATATTTTATAGTATTCTATTTTATTCGTATTATTATGTTTTATGATTATTTAAGTACATTTTATATGAATAGTTATGAGATTATTATATTTATTATATAAAAATTTATATAATTTATTAATATTTGTATGTTTATTGGTCTGCCCGTAGGTTTAGATAAATGTAATTATTCTCTTTGTTTAGTGTAAAATTATTTGCAATTGTTCCGTAAGACTTTTCTTGTGCACTACCCGTTACTACAATGTTTCTACAAGTGCAAGGTTAACTGGTAGAAAATGTATTTAGACGTTAAGTTCGCCTGTTGTATATTTTGTGCAATAAAGAGTTTAAATAAATAAATAAATAAATAAAAAGAGTTTGTTTGTTTGGCTGGACGCGCTAATCTCAGGAACTACTGCTCCGATTAAAAAAAAGAACTTACAGTGTTAGATTGCCCAATTATCGAGAAAGGCTATAGGCTGTATAATATATCATCACGCTACGTAAATTAAGAGCGGAGTAAACGAAATCCGCGCGGATGAAGTCGCAGGCAACAGAAAGTAGGATATTAATTAACATAATATTTTCGTTTATTTTAAAGCTTTTTGGTGCATGAGGATTACGTAAATTCTACAAAAGCAATAATCTACTCAGTTTTCTATGGAGTACCCTCACCACTCCGTAAAGGGTTAAAAGATATTTTATAGGGTCAGGTGGTACTTTGCGAAAATTTATTACTCAAAGAAGAAATCAATTCAATTTGCAAATCGAATTACATTCTTCTTGGATGTTTTAAGGATGTATGCTACTAGGAAGAGATTTTTAAATATATTGAAAGAAAATTTAAATTTAAATCAAATCAATGAATACCAAATTATTTGAAATTGTGATCGAGTGCGTTTAGTATACCTACATACTTGTGAAATAGAATTATTTGAAACATCACTATAGTCTACCTTAAAGAGAATAGATTGTTGGAGATTTTAAATACACCAGAACAATGGCAATCAGTGTGACAGTTGAAACACAACTGCTGCAAAACTATGACTGTTTTATATTGTCCTTGAAACATTTTATATCGATCGCGAAAAGCATGCTTATTAAATAAAGATTATATCATGAGCGTCTTGTTTGACGATGTCACCGAAAGTCGCCAAAAAAATTGATTAGACTAGCAATCTCAGCTAAGCAAAGTAAACCATAATATTGCTACGAAAATTCGAAAACTTTTATCAAAAGAAAATCAATAAAATATATTATGTAAAATTATTAAATTTCAACCAACTTCCAAATGAAGAAGATTCTCAGTTCGAATATTTTTTTTATGTTTGATCGGGCGTATATTTTTCATCATGTCGGTTCCCTTGTTGTAAAAGGCGACTGATTGGATATATGTGTCACTACCATCGTGACTACGTAAAGTTCCGCAACTTCACGCCTATATGGTACCAAGGTATAAGGTATATAGGATACCTACCTACTCCTACAACAATAGCGTCAAAGTATATAATTTTGCAAGGTAGACAGTTAACCGAATGAAGGCATATAGATGCTTCATCATTATTCAATGATTTGTGATTAAGTGAAATGGGTAGGTTCACACTGCTGTTTTTCATACAATAGCAAACAAGTAGGTGGTTCTCCTGAGAGCAAAGAGAAAATTATCACTTATAGACACCAAAGGTGCCAACAGTGCGTTGCTGTGCGCAAGGCGGAGTTGGAATGTCACATGCGTATGTTTACCGGCTACCTTACCCTCTAAATAGGAAAACAACAGCAATAAACACTGACCCTATTGCGGTAGGAATAGGTAAGACGGTAGCAACAAACACATTCAAGACTGCAGAACTCTGCCACCTAGTAACCACGATGGTAGTGACTCGCAAAGCCAATCTGTCGCCTCTAATCTGTCGCCTGGCAGAACGGCAGATTGTCTTTTTTCATAGGAGCCCGGATTAACACGAGGAAAAGCTAGGTGGCAATAACTGTACACTTTATTGGAACGAAGTTCCTTATATATTTATCCATTAAAATATGATATAAAGGAATTTGACGTGTATCGGAATTGTTGCCTAATGAGGAAACCACCAAATTTCAACGCTATTTCGTTTAAGCCTCCTACTTATCTTTATTTGTGTTGTATGGCTTCTGTATTGTTCTTAAGACGGTGTAACATACGTAGTTGTCAAATTGATTTTTATAAAACCTTTTTTAATAAGACCACATAAATGAGCACACAAAGTCGTTACATCTGCGGTAAGCTTTTGAGAGATAGGGTTTTAATATCAGATGGATTTCCTGATATAACGAGAAATCAAAAAATGTTTTACTCAAGTAAACCTTTACATTTACACTTTTGACGAGCCGACAATTTTAAAAATTACTACCGGATCGGTACGCGGTCACACACTCGGAGAAGATCCGGCGGAAGAAATTCAACAGGCTTGTCATTTTTGACTACTATTTTTTTAAAATAAATGCGTTTCAATATTACAAGAATTATTTCATATTACAAAAAATGTAAGAACTAAGAGATTGGTATGAGGAGCAATTAATCCCTGGCTTGTTTGTTTGCTAAATAATCTGAGATTTTATAATACCCTGTTTTACACAGTTTTTATTTAACAATTTTTTTAATTTTTTTTATTGATAGATCTTTCATAGCATCGGGAAGTTTATTGTAAACGCTTATACATTGCCCAATGAAAGAGTTACTTATTCTATAGCGACGAGATGCATGCACAACAATTTTTTTTTTCCTTGTATTTAGTGAGTGTAACATCACCATTTTTCTTAAACAAGCAAATATTTTTACGTACATACATTAAGTTTTCAAATATGTATTCGGAGATTACTGTAAAAATATTGATTTCTTTAAATTTTTCTCCATCGCCTATACATACTAAAAATGTAAATAAAGTGTTGCCAGCCATGTCCGGCGCGATATAATAGCACATGCATGAGTTATTCGGCTATCTAACCCCTGTGTTGGACCGGACCCTCTTGAAGAATAGACCAACTGTTGTTCTGCCAAGCCGATTGCAAAAGGCGACTGATTGACTATATGTGTCACCACCATTGTGACTACGTAGAGTTCCGCAACTTTTCGTCTATATGGTACAAAGTATAAGGTTTATATGGTACTGTAATACCTCTATGGTGAGGCATTACAAGTAAGCTGGCAGCCTTGTCTCCTTTTAAATATTTTTTTAAAAAAAACTTCATGTTTAGTCTTTTTTATATATTTCAAAATGTATAATAGAATAAGTTTCTCGATGGGCTAAGACGTATGCCCAAATAAATGAAGATTAGAAAATGTCTTTTATTATTTTAATATAATAGTAAATTATTAGTCGATTCCGAGTACCTTTCAATAATAGAACAAGCAACCAAGCAGAAAATAAACGCCCAGGCGATCGTAGATCGCCACAAATCTCTACCAGTGGTGGAGCCTCTGCGAAGACTTCTACAATTGGTGCAAGCGCCGTGTAAGAAGTTTTACAGTACCTTACCTATTCCTGCCGCAATAGCGTCAACGCATGTCATTTTGGTTGGTTGGTTTAATTAGTCTTGTTTGAAGGTTAAGGTAGCACATGGATAGCAACGAAAGATTAACATCTTTAGTGCCTTTAGGAGATGGTTTATCATTCCATCACGTGAGCCATCTGCTTGTTTGCTATCTAGTAATATAAAAAAACGCTCTAAGCCAGAACAAAAAAATGACAAGCACAGACGCTGTTATAGTAGAAACAGGTAAGAAGAGGAGAGGAGAGAAGAAAACCCTTGCAATATGTTGCAGATTTGACCTTGTAGTCACGATAGTATGTATAAACACATTAGGGCAATTTAATTATACCAACTGAAAGAATAAGCCAATTTGCGAAGTATTTAGCAAACAGGTAAATTGTTTATTCTTCAAAAAAGGCGACCGGACCAACGCGTAGATCCTGCTTATTAGAAGTAACAGTTGAATACTCGTAAATCCATTGAAATATCAGATACCAAAATTCGAACTGATCGGATCTGTGGATTGCGGCTGAATATTTTTTAATAAACTAGCTGACCCGGCATCCCAGCAAACGTTGTTTTGCCTTTTTAACTACTCTTATTTTTTTATCACCTTTTAAACCATCCCTGGACTTCAACAATTAATTCAAAACCAAAATTAGCCAAATCGGTTCAGCAGTTCTCAAGTTTTAGCGAGACTAACGAACAGCAATTGATTTTTATATATAGAAGAAGAATAATTATGTCTTACACGATTTTCGAGTATATAATAATAATAAATAATTCATCTTACAAAAAAGACTTTTATTTTAAAAGCTTGGAGAACACGATGCCGCAGAAACATTTAGATATCCAGAACAAACGTATAAAACCCCTCTTTTTGCATTGAGAATTAAAAAACAATAATGAGTCGGTTCGGCTCTCTTTTGAAGAATATTTCCTGTTATTTTGTTAAACGACGAACAAGAGCTATGTCACTATAGTCGTGATTACCTACTATTTGTAAGCTTATCCTGTCTAAAGCTTTCGACCGGACAAACCGGTTTTTATAACATCTAACCGATCGAAAACACAAACGATTAGCCATACGCGTCACCAAAGATGATAATGTCGCTTTGCCATCTGTGTGGAAAGGATAATTTGAAGATGCAATGCTAGCTGTATGCAAAAACAAATAAATTTAGTAGTTAGTTTATCGACAGCATTATTAAGGTATATTATCAATTATCCCTTGTTGGTCCGGGCCTTGTTTGAAGAATATACCTTCTGCTGTTCTGCCAGGCAGTTTGTAAGAGGCGAACGATTGGCTATGCTAGTCACTAACATCGTGGCTACTAGGTGTTCCACATTGTCCCGCCCGGGTCTATACCAACGCTTTACTTATTCCTGTTGCAATAGCGTCAGTGCTTGTCACTATCGTGTTCCGGGTAAGGTAGCCGGTAAACTTATACATGTGGTATTAAGACCCCGCCATTAGGATGGCAATGCACCAATACATAACTCTCATATAGAGGTTTACAGGGTGCTGTATCCTATTGCAACATGGGCATTTATAGTCTTAACTCGTCTCTATGATATGCATAGTGAAAAAAGCAGACGATCTATTTTTAGTGACCTGATCATTATGGTGAGAGAGTTCTGCAACATCTGGCCAGTGTTTGGTTTTTTCGCCTTACCTTATCCTGCAACAAGAACGTCGATGCTTGTCACTGTCATGTTTTGCTTCAAACGATAAGCTTAATAGACCGTGATCCCAGGAATAATTTTTTTTATTAATATCAAGCTGAATTTTTATAAACAGTTTCGTTTTGACGAGACACCCGTCTTCGAAAAATCTCGAATCGGGTAACTTATAAAGTTAGGGGCTTCAAATATTTTAATTAGATAAAGGAAAAATATTGATTAATAATAATATTTTTTCTTGAATCGCTTAAATATTTTATAAAAAAATACCTATTCCTGCCGCAATAGCGTCAGTGCTAGTCACTGTCGTGTTCCGGTTTGGAGGGTAAGGGAAAGCTCGCCGCAACGCACCATTATCATCTTTGGTGTCTATAGGCGATGGTTGACTCTTTCAGATATAAAAAAAATTAGTTTTCTTTTCAAGCGACTTTCGTCGACGACAAAGGAGGAGGTTCTTGACTGTTTTAGCTACGTTAGAACTCGGTCGTTTATAAACCGATGTGGAAAAATCAATTTTTGAGATGGTATACTTCCCATTTAGACCCATATCAATGCAGTGAATATCTGATTCCAGACTATCAATTTCCTGTATCTGGGAGATACAGGAATTTCTGTCTGGAAGTTGGTTGTTGCAGTTTTATAGCGCTTAAATTATTGTTAGTATAAATAAACTAGCCGACCCCAGTAGCTTCGCCAGCAAAATTATCATGTCATCATGTCATAGATGTAGTTTTTCATAACAAAATAATTCATTCCTTAGATTAGTCTCTTAGACGAATTGACCTTTGAAAAAAGCCTATATTTGACTCTGGATCTTCAACTGTTTTAATACTAAATTTCGTTAAAATCGGTTTAGTGGTTAAGCCTTACCTAATATTGTATGAATGGATACGCTATCATTCTTCTTCTCAAATGATTATTAAACTATTAGTAAAAACTGAACCCGCTTTGTCGGCTTAATTTGGGCTAACAGAGCTCAATTAAAATGTCTTCTTGAACGTGCCTTTAAGTGCATGCGGTTGCGTGGTAAATCGTACACCAGTTTAAAAGATTGATCGGTAGAAAAACACTTGAAAAGTTTCTACATTAGAAGAATATTTTGCCATTCTAATATGTCAATTTGAAGTGTGATACCACCGAAAACACAATGTGGTTGTGTAAAAATAAATCAGATTAATTTTAAAAAAGCAAATCACTATAATTGGGGATATTGTCTCTGCCGCCATAACCGGTTAAAGAATTAAAGGGTTATAGAATTAATTGCTCTACATAGCCAAAGAGGTCCGGATATTATTTTACAGCTTCATAAACCTCGTATTGACCCAAAGGGTTATTAGATATCAACGAATCGTTGACATGTAATAATCCTTTAATAAATCAACAAAGCATTTAATCACTTTATTATTACAATAGAGAATTACCTGTGGATCTGATGCTGAACCATGCTGCAGTTCACTGTCTGGTAAGATTTCAATGCTGCTTGGTGGACTGCCATCTAAAACAAGAACATTTTATCTGTAATTTAATAAAATATTTTTTCTGGGTTGATCTAAGCTCCTTATCATATAATTATTATAATAGCTGTTATTATAACTCCTTTGAAGAAGGGAAATCATAATAATATGATTATTTCAGCAGAGCGCTTGAAAGGCGTTCGGAAGATACGCATTTCTCTACCATGTTGACTACTTGGTGTTAAAATTGTACGTTGAGACCACAGGCAACCTGAATACCTAGGTGAGGTAGTAGTTACGGTGTTAGTGAAATGAGTCAGCCTTCTCTTGCCTTTTACGAGGTACCTAAGTACTAACGCAGTTTATCTAGACTTCAAGTACCTAAAGTTCTACATTACAATAATATCTTAAAAACAACTAAAACAATTTTAATGAAACTTAGACTGTTCCGTAAGTTGGGATATTCCTGATTGAAATCAAAAAGAATTATCTCGATATGGCTTTCAGTTTCCGATAAATTCGTGAACAAATAAAACGCACATAAAATTACACTTACGAAATTTAGTACTCGTGCTTGGGCGCTTAAATAGATCATCATACTCAAAAATTATTCAATTTCAACAATATTACATACCTAATGTTAACTGTAACCTCCGTTTTTTTCGTTGGTAGAAAAGGGTCACGGATCAACACAGAAGAAACAGAGATAAAATTAATGCGCTCCTATTCAAGTGGGTAGGTTTTTGGCAACCTACTCTCTATGATAGGTCACACAAGGGACAAGCACTTAAGGTTAAGACATAGCTGTAAAAATGAGTTATTTTCTCTCTTCGAAATTCGACCATAGGCTAAACAATAAAGTCTTAAGTAAACATGTGTGTATATTATCATGTATGGCACATTATTATAGTAATATTTATTTTTATTATTTTCGAGTATTTCAAATAGTTATTATTTAAAAGACCTATTAAGTTTCTGCAGACCTCAGCAGTGTAAACATTAACTGTGTCAAATTTTTATTTTACACTTCACCGTTCGCGTTATTGTATTAAAAGGGGTTCAAAGTTTTTGTTTTACGTAGGTATTAATATATAGATGACAATGAAAATTTAAAACAATCCCTCAATAATGTCTCACATAAGGAGCACGCCAATACATGTAGATACATTCTTTATGAGTCGTGACCGTTTTTATGAGCAGACGCCATTAAAATCAAATTCAAGTCAATTAAATCCACTATTCTAATATAGAAACCAAAACTATGGAATCCAGTCAATATCACGCGATGCGGTTAATAATTTACCTATTATATGAGTCATACACATACATAATATGCAGGTTGAGTGGTAAGATATTATTGTGCATATTGAAGGACACGATAAATGATGGTCATAATATTAAAGCAATATAAATATAATATAATAAAAATATAATGAAAATATTGCATAATTACATAACTTCATCAAAATTAGTGTAGTAATATTTAAAATATTTAGTCACCACACGGGCAATAGGCGCGCGCTTTGGCCGACACTGTCGCGGCGGCAAATTGCTGCTTGTAAACAACGAACTTCTATATCTATGCGCGGGATACTAACGAATAGATATTGAAGTTCACGCACGTTCACTGCACGGTACTAAACATTTTTATTGGATAATTAAGTGAAGGGAAATAAAGTGAGTAATGAACATCCCCCAGTATGTACAATCTTTACAATATTCCCATCGTTACCGAGGCTATGCCGAAGTTAACGCTCTTTTTCCGACTCTCTTATAACCAGAGTACTGTTCCTGCGGTTTGGAAAACTATCCTGGTTCACCCCATTCCCAAAAAAGGTGAGAATTTCGACCCGTTAAAATGCAGGCCTATAGCGATCACCTCGTTGTTCTCAAAAGTGATGGAGACTATTGTTAACAAAATGTTATTACAGTACCTGGAAGATAAGCAAAAAAATAAGGTTTTAGTCGGGGTCGCTTCGCTGGTGATCTTCTGGTTTGCCTTACTCATGGTGAGGTGCAACCATTGAGGCTAAAAGGGAGGCATTTGCGGTCAACCTCCATGTTGCTAACGCCTTTGACAGAGTTTGGCATAGGAAACTTTTGTCGAAACTGCCATGTTACGGATTGCCCGCGAAACTACAAACGTGGATCACCAGCTTTTTGGACGACAGACATACCGCTCGGAACAATACCCATCCTCCTTTTACGGCAAAAATGCGTGTGCGGAAGTAACTGCCGAAAATTGGAAAAAAGCTGTGAAAAGAACCCAAAACAATATAGCGTCGGATTGGGAAATTCATGTGGCATTCGATAATATACAAGAACAGGAACAATAAATGTTGGGGAAAGCTCATCAAGTGACAATGAAAATTTATCAGATTTTGATTAAAATAAATAAATAAAGATTGCCTGTCGTTATAATCATTTCGTTTCATTGTTGAATACCTACCTATACATACTTATTTTACAACAGCTCCGACAATTTTAAAGAATAAGAATTTATACGTGTAATATTTTGTAGTGAAATATAATATTATACCTATATTTAATATAATAATATAGTTTATAAAGGAGAGGGGGATTTTTGGGCCCAAATGTAAAGGGTTGAAGTATAGTTAAAAAAAATGATACTAATTTTCTATTTCAAAGTTCAAAATATGAGCTTATTCCGCTTTCTGAGAAAAAAGAAATCATGAAAATAAGTTTGTGGTACTATAATTGTATAATCGATAAAATTATAATCGATTTATGTAAATAATTTTAATCGAAATATAAGCTCGTAAGTATATGTAAAAGTGTATTTTTGATTAACATTTAGTATAATCAACAGTAAGTACCATCATTATTTTACAAACCATTTATAATATAAAAAGAAAAAATATAATCGATACAATTTATATAATCGATTGATTGACGTTACTTGAAACTTAATACGATTTACTGTCTGTGGATTTAATACAGCTAAAATTGATAATTACAACTGACATCACTGACGGCTCGCAAGAGTCGCACTCGCAAGTCGCGGACTTCACTCTTCGCCATAGACTAGTATATAATATTATGCTCTTCGCTATTTTACGTACTTACTTACAGAGAGACATCCTTTAATTTGTGTTTTCCAAAAATCTGTGTTTTAGTATTGTGTCAATTTATAAACATGAAGCATAGTTGCCTGTATTACAAGTATCAGTTGTTTATATAATAGTAAACGGTTACAGTGAGTTAAACTATACCATAGTACCGTAACCTTACTTCTAGTGAATATCTTATATCTCTGTTCTCAAATTGCTAAAATCTGTAAAATTTTCAGTATTTATATAACGTTAAAATAGCTATTAATTGACATAATATTCATATTATTACAAGGGGGCCCAAGTTTGTATGCAACAGTATCGGTCTCCTTTGTACAAAAGTATCCGGCAGTAGTTTAGTTTGTTACAATTTGTACAAAATAACGGGTCTGTTATCGTGTTACGTTTATCGAGCTCCTATAGTAATCAGTATGTGTAGCAACATCACTACCCGGTCCATGAAGTACAGTATTATTTGTGAGACATCGATTTCAGAGATTACTTCTTGCAACAAAACTCATGAGCTTACAAACTTTACTTTTTTATAATATCTAAGATATATCTTGCACAGTAGAACAAGTAGGATATTATCTATCATATATTGACTTGTGAAGCAAAAACTTTGAACCCTTTTTAAGAAAGCAATATCTTTAAAAGGGATTGGAAGTTTTTGTGTAGGAATGTGAAATAGGGTAAAGCTAAACTTTATATAGGGAAGAAATGCAAAAAGTTAAAACTAATATAATGGCGGTCAATTTAATAAATTAGGCGGTCACTAGTATATATAAATTTATTAACTCTACATTAAAGTCACATTTTTTTAACATTTTAAAACAAAGTCAGCCTGTTAGTGTCAATTTTTTTCTCGGTCAGCCGTTAGTGGCAGCCAACTTGCAATAGAGGCAATAAATACTTGTTTTCTGCAGTCACTATATGACTCTTTAGTTAAATTTGTATTTAATTGTGTCTTAAAATTACATAACTCGATAAACGTAACGAAATTCGACCATGGACTAAAGCTAAACAATAAAACCTCTTGAGTTTGAGAACAGACTTTAGAAGTAAATATATAGTATATACGAGGTATAATATAGAATGTAGTGTGTGTATTGTTTATTTTTATTAATTTAATGCGTTTCTAAAGCATATTATTTAAAAAATTTGGTTTTTGCACTCCACCGCAATTTAAAAAGGCTACAAAGTTTATATTTCACGTATTAATGTACAGATTAACCTAATAAACTATCGCTAAAAACATATGAAAATATCAAAAGCTAATAATTTAGACCTAGGCTGTTTAGAAGTGTGCACTACAGCCGGCGGAGAACAGCAGACTGTAATTTACTCATCAGTCGAAGTGCCGTAAGTGTCGGGATTCAGGATCCCAGTGTATTGCAAAACGGCTATACACCACAACAATTTCAACAGTGCTTTTATTTATCGTTAAACGAAACAATATCAGCACCGTTGTAAGTATCTGGAAAGGATTATTTGAATAAAGCGTTTTTTGAGTTTAAATTTGAGTATGGTAGAAAGACCACTAATACTACTACCCTAATCTACGGCTGCATTATGTCGTAGTACTGTGCACACGCAGTAACTAGTCTGGGGTATGTACTGATCACTGGAGCTAACTCTTCTCGAACTCAGTTGCAACTGTACCTAGACGTCACTATGATTCGGACGGAACTAAATTTATTGCAAACAAGCAGATGGTTCTTCTTAAAGTGTGTTGTTTGTTATTAGTGTGGCGAGTGCGAAATGTCACATGCATAGGTTTAGTGGTTTCCATTCTCTCCAAACCAGGACATGACAATGACAAGCACCGATGTTTTTGCGACAGGAATTGTTAAGGCTGTGGTAACAAACGCCTAATTTCACACAGGAATTTACAAATGAATTTTCACTTAAAGCAATACCACAGCAATACTGAATAAGAAATCACTGATTGAATAATATATGTGAAAATATTAATATTGATAGATTAGAGCTGACAAAGAGTAAAAAAGACGAGAGGTCTCAAGGGAAACCCGGAAGGAATAAAGATTCTTTCGTTTCGACTTATTATATTATGTTCTAGTTTTTATTTTGAGACTAGCTTTTCTGCTGCTCGCTGTGCTGGGCGTAAATTCATTGACGATTTAAAGACCGGCAAATATATATATATATAGTTTTGCTAATACACTTGTACTGTTTCACAAATTACTTTAAATTTTAATATCACCAACCGGTTTCGCCTTTTACGGCATCTTCAGGGCTATATATATAGCCCTGAAGATGCCGTAAAAGGCGAAACCGGTTGGTGATATTAAAATTTAAAGTAATTTGTGAAACAGTACAAGTGTATTAGCAAAACTACAAATGGAGTTTCACCAAGTGCCGACGATAAATAGTGTAAAATACATATATATATATATATATATATATATATATATATATATATATATATATATATATATATATATATATATATATATATATATATATATATATATATATATATATAATTATATATATATATATATATATATATACGAAATCACTTATTCTCATTGTATAACTTGTTATTCTACAATTATTAATTAAATTTAGTTAAGCCATTTTTAATTTATAATGGACATAAAAACAATAGACTTGGTAAAATAAACGTCTCGCCTGAGAACGGTACTACCGTCTTACCTATTCCTGCCGCAGTAGCGTCAATGAGTGTTACTGTAAATCATTATTTGGATGTGATTCATGATTTGTGATTTGTGACATTGATGAGTAACAAATTATTAAAGTTAAATTTATTAGAATAAATTAAAACCATAAAATACAATAACCATTCAATTGTACTAGTATATTATACAATAACAAAGAAGCCTGACATGGACGCCTTTATTGTACAATGTAGCATTAGTCATGCCTATAAAAGAGCGTTCAGATGGCGGTGCGAGTCAGTATTACTTCGGCTCTTGTTGAGTGAACAAGTGTTCGTTTTTCCCCAAGATATTTCGGTTCTGAAGTGAAAGTGCTTTTGTTCTTAGTATTGAGGTGGTTTACCTTATTTCTCAAATCTAGTCTTTTTTTTCGCAATGAACTTAGTAGTTGGTCCAAATGATCGTTACTGCGAAACCGGATGATTAGATCTACAGTGAATTTATTCATTTCTGATATCCCTGGTTTTCTTGTTTCAGTGGCGTCGCAAGGGCACACGTGAGAGTTTGTGGAACATTGTTACTTATTATTTTTTTCTTTGAGTAATGATATTTGCTTTCGCAACCTGTTAAACCATAACATTAATACTTATTTGTTTACAGTTTGAACACGTATCATATGTCTGTCTCTGTAATCTCTACCACTTAGTCGAATACTTGTTTATTACACACACAACACAACGCCTACCTAATGCTATGTAAAAAGCTAACTTATAAAAAATAATTAACAAGGAAACAAAGTAACAAACAAGTAATTATTATGATAAAGAAAAACTTGATTTCGACTGGATCCGAAACAATTGTATAGCTTATATCAATCTCATAATTAAAACAAATTTAACTATATATAACACTTCTCAAGCTAAAATCCAGCAAGCTGTTTGGCTATATAACTTAACAAAGAAATATACATACAAACATACTATAAAAACATAACCCTCCTCCTAATACAAGCGGATTAATATAAAAATATTTATTTCTTGATTTAATTTCTAACGTGAAACTGTGAAGAAACGGATTCTTTTTTATACATCTTGCTATCATAGGATGACAAGCGAACAGATGGCTCTCCGATGGAAAGAGAGCCCTATCACGCACAGGCACCAACCCTGTGTTGGTCCGGGCTACCTTTGAAAAATACTTTGGAAGGTAAGGTAGCCGGGAGACTTATCCATGTCGCATTACATTCTAATCATACAAATAGTAACACACCATTAATGCTTGATCGTATGCAACATGTGTACAGTTACCCACTTACTCTTCAAGCTGGAACGCGACTGTGACATGCATTTATGCTGTTGCGCAGGAACACGTAAGACGTTGGTAAAAAATCCGCGAGAAATTGTCGAGCTAAAATAAAAGTTAGCAGTGATGACATTAGTGATACTTATAACCAAACGTTTCCTTTTTACGAACTGCCTGACAGAATGGCGGATAGTCCATTCTGTGAAGACAGCTAGGACCAAAACGGTTTTTTATACATTATGCAATAGAAATGAATCTATGTCTATGAAGATGAACAGTGGGAATAAGATATAAAAATAGCAGTGTCGTATATAAAGAATGTAGCCGTCTATAGATGGTATGATATATAAATGCACTATGCAATATGATACCGCGGCTCACGAGTCGCAAAAATTTTAAATTGAAAATGAATGTTTTAAATCTGATATTTATATCCGTAGATCTAAGGGATTTTGAATTTATTTATTAATCACGGGTGTAACAAATCCTTACGATAAGACTTCCTATATTCTCCTATTTAAAATGATTGTTATTAATTCATGCTTGCACATACTTATAATGAACAAGGCAGGTTATAACTCATAAAAGGCGACCGATTGGCTATTCCAGTCACTACCATCGTGGCTTCAGGTGGTAGAGTTCTGCATTGTCTCTCTCGGGTCTGGTACCACCGCATCAGGCATACGGAGACCATCGAGGCCTACTTTTATAGGAAACGCAGGTTATACGTTTTGCAAAAATGTTGCTATTTTATTATATACATTAGAAATTTAACTATGTAGCATTAAATTTATTATATCCATACGCAAAAAATTAAACATTAGAATCAAATTAATTTAACCAGAGAAGCTGTAAAATTAATTACGTAATACTAGCGAGTAATTGTCAATAAATTTTATGTGAAAAAGACTTGTAGGCATATTATAAGTTGAATGATTGATTTGTTTCGCTTCCGTAGTTTCATATGTTTCATTTTGTTAAGATTTGGGTTTGGAATTTGGATGTAAGTATTTTACACATTTCTATCTTAAAGTATTAGGGTTACCTACTAGTCTCACTGTCGATAAAATAAGAATATATTTCTTTAAGAGTATATTTGAAACGTTTCAGATAAGTATATTTGTTTTGTACTTTAATAACTTAAAAGTAAAGAAATATTGAACTGAAAAAAATACATCTATTAAATGTCACATTACAAATCTAGCAATGTTAAATAGCACATCTGGAATAAAGAAATGCGATCTAACAATGCATCACGCTCAAAAATCTAGAATTCCGAGCAAAAGATATAAAGAACAAAGTGAAAAACGGTTTGACTGCAAAATATCTAGATGCCTGAAACGTGTTTGTTCAGGTAAATATACTAAATATGAATTTACATACATACATATCTTCATGCCAGATCCCTTACGAGGTAGACAGAGAGAACCGAGTGCCATACATCACGATCCTTGCAGGTTTGTCTCGCTTCCTCCACATTCATCACTCTCTTCTCGATCAATCTGAGTATGTCAGTCTTGGTCTTCCTCGGTACCTACATCCTTCCACATTAGTATTGTATATCTATTTTGTTAACCTTTCATCTAACATTCTTTCTATATGTTCGAACCAACAGAGCATGACCTTTATCATCTTTAGGCCGACACTTTCTTTCAAGGCTAACCTCTCTCTCACTTCCAAATGACGAACCTGGTCCGCGAGTGTTATACACATATTTTTCTTACCGACCTCATCTCGACCGCGTTGATTCTACTTTCATGTCCTTTCTGACATACCAAACTCTCACTTCCATACAATAGCGTTGGGATAAATAAGCACATAATGATGCAGGCCTAGACGGGCAGCCTGACTTAAAATAATAATTGTGCTATTAAGTAATGTCCTTCATGCTCCATTCAGTCTGTTCCCTGCATACGCTCTTCTTTCAACATCAGCGGTATACCTTCCATCCCTGCTAAAAGCACATCCAAGATATACAAACATCCACTTGTTCCAGCACTACATTAATTTTTCAGTTTCAATTCTTCAGTTTTTATCTTTAAATTAATTACCTACCTTGACTATATGGGGGAGGTGCTGCAGCGTCTCTTACTGGCTCCCCGTTACTCTGCAACCGGGGTGGCTGAATTCCATCACTCCACACCACTCTGTCCATCTCTTCGTCCAATCGCAATTCATTCGGACTTTCGCCCTGGAGAAACAGAAAAAATATGTAAGTAGATAGTAATAACACAAACATAAGTATTATAAGCACATTACAAAATAAAGTTAGTAATCTCCTTAGTAGTAATTCAGACTGGACCTACGGGGTATATGCGACCCCAGTGTTTGTTATCAGGTAGAAAGAAAAGTAGTTGAAGAAGACATTCTTGATCGAAATTGAAGAAGGAAGAAATAAACTTTGTGATGAAAAGCTTAGGTAGGTAGGTAGGTAGGTCGCTTATTAGAAATAAATAAATTCCACCTGATATTAAAATATTTATCTCTCATAAACTATCAAACAACAAGAAGGTTCTCCTGATAGAATACCACGTCACGATATCTATGGTATTAGAGGAGATGCCCATCTCCTCTAATACCGTAGATATCGTGACGTGGGTGGATATTAATAATGCCACATGCTACCGTTTTACTATTACCGGCTACCTTATCCGCCAAGCCAGATAACGACAGTGACAAGCACTGACGCTATTTGTTGGATTATCAAATGATTTTATAGAATGTTAATTGATTATAGTTGGCAAAAATTAATCTTTTGTAAATGGTACGTCATATGACTTTTGCTATAAAAGAGCCGTCGGCCAATGCAATCGGTTCAGTTGAAATTTAAATTTCGAATTGGCACTACAGTCTCGTAGAAATAATTTTTCGGTGAATAAAATTTACTTTTTAAAGCCGAATCGCTGCTTATTCTTAACCCTAACCTCCTACAGGTTATGGGCCCAGAAAAAAAAAAGTATATACCCGAGTGTAAATTAGAATCAGTGTTGTGTTAAGAAGACATTAAGTGTAACGTGTGCAAATATTCAAACAAGTTTTAAAATGGATAATTTAAAAATGAAACGTAATATAAAACCTTTTAATGGTGAAAAGTACAGTACTTGGAAATTTCGTATTCGTGCTTTATTATCCGAATTAAATGTCATAAGAGTGATTGATGAAGATCCCATCATACCAACTAGCGAGTGGGAGTTAAATAACAGGATCGCTAAAAGTGTAATTGTTGAATATTTGTCTGACTCTTTTCTGGGGTTTGCGAAGGAAGACCTGTCGGCACGTGAAATAATCAAAAATTTAGATAGGCTATATGAGCGGAAAAGTATAGCGACCCAACTGGCACTACGCAAGAAATTATTGTCAATGAAACTTCAAGGTGATGTTCTTCTTATTAAACATTTTGCTTTATTTGACGAATTAATCACGGAGCTATTATCTGCTGGGGCTAAACTAGAAGAAACCGACAAAGTAGCCCACTTACTACTTACTCTACCGTCATCTTACGACGGAGTCGTTACTGCTATCGAGACACTAACGGAAGATAGTTTAACTTTGGCATTTGTGAAAACTAGACTTTTAGACCATGAGGTGAAATTAAAGAATGAATCTAGTGATACTAGTATAAAGATATTGCAAGCTCAAGTAAATTATAAGAAAAGGCAGTTTGACAGGAACACAGTAAGTAATAAGTCTAATAAAAGAAAAAAATCAAATACTGTCAAGTGCTATCAGTGTGGTCGTAAACGGCATTTCAAAAATGACTGTTATTATTACAAAAAGGATAATCAACATAAAAAGTACGATAGAACAAGAACTGTGCAATCTGTTGACACTAATCAACCTTCCACATCAAATGGGTTTTCTGGTTTTGCATTTATGACAGGAGATCATCAACAAGACCCCCATGAAGATGATAAAATCACTTTCATATTGGACTCTGGTGCTTCTGACCATATAACAAACAGACAAGATTATTTTGTTAAATATACGGACCTAAGCATCCCTATAAAAATATCCGTTGCTAAGAGTTGTGAATACATAGTTGCAAATAAAAAAGGATCAATGTACGTGACCAGTGACTTAGGTATACAAGGTATCTTGGAGGATGTACTCTATTGTCCCGAGGTGCCATACAATTTACTCTCCGTATCAAAGATGCAACGAGCTGGGTTGACCATTGTGTTCAATCAGGATGGTGCCGAGATAAAGGATAGAAGTAATAATGTATTAATGAGAGGTATGTGTAAAAATAATTTAATTATTATTAATTTTGTGGCTTCATTGAACGTGGGTCTCTCTGTTTCCAATATATGTAAGAGTGATAGAAATAATTATAAATTATGGCATGAACGTTTAGGTCATTTAAGTAAAAATAAATTTCTAGAACTAAAATCTAATAAAATGGTTGAAGACTATTGTGAAATTGATGCAATATTACCAATTGATGATTTATGTGAAACTTGCATAAATGGGAAACAGAGTAGGCTGCCATTTAATCAAGCCAAAGATAAAAGTTACATAAAAAGACCATTATTTATTGTGCATTCAGATGTATGTGGGCCTATCACTCCTTCTTCAATTGATAATAAGAACTACTTTGTCCTTTTTGTTGATCAGTATACTCATTACTGTGTAGCATATTTAATTACATATAAATCTGACGTCTTTTCTGCTTTTAAGGATTTTGTGGCTAAAAGTGAAGTAAAATTTAATACAAAAGTAGTTAATTTGTATTGTGATAATGGTAGGGAATATTTATCAAACGAAATGAAGGCCTACTTTGTTGAAAAAGGTATTTCATATCACTTAACAGTACCTAGAACTCCACAGTTGAACGGTGTATCTGAAAGAATGGTAAGAACCATTACAGAAAAAGCCCGTTGTATGTTAAACGGTGCAAAATTAAATAAAGTATTTTGGGGTGAAGCAGTGTTAACTGCTGTTTATTTAATTAACATAACTCCAACTAAGGGTTTAAAGTGTAATAAAACACCATATGAGATGTGGCATGATCACAAACCACGAATAAAATATTTAAAAATATTTGGATCAACTGTTTTCGTTCACAATAAACTTATGAAGTCTAAATTCGATGAAAAGTCATGGAAGGGTATACTCTTGGGTTATGAACCAAACGGTTATAAAGTTTGGAACCCTGAAAGTGAAAAGTTTTTTGTTGTAAGAGACGTTATTGTTGATGAGATTCATTTTGTGAAGTCCAGGCCTATATGTGATCCTGAAGAGAATATTAAAAATTCTCATAACAAAACTGATAGTGACATTAAGTCGAAATCAGTACCGGAATCTCGTGTCTCTAAGTTTCCGAAATCAGATACCTCTAAATCTGATATAAATGAGTGCCCTAGTAAAAAGAAAAGGAACCATGACATTATTGGTTGTGAACAAACAGTTGATGTAGTGTCAGATGATGTTTCTAGTTTAAATAAAAATACAGAAAATACTGATGACAGCCATGGACTAAGAAGGAGTGCTAGGCTTAAAAATCTTTCCCCCGTTTCTTATAACGAAACTAATGATAATTTTAATGACTATTTAATGTGTGCTCAACTCGTTTTATGTAATATTCCCGATTCATTTGATGAAATTAAAAATAGAACAGATAGAAATCAGTGGGAAAGCGCTATTAAAGATGAGTTAAATTCTTTGATAGAAAATAAAACATGGACACTAGTCCCTAAGCCCAATAATAAAAATATAGTAGATTGTAAATGGGTATTCACAATAAAGAATGATGAATACGGAAATCCATCAAGATATAAAGCTCGTCTGGTGGCAAGAGGTTTTACTCAGAGATATTTAACTGATTATAACGAAACTTTTGCACCTGTGGCGAGAATAACGAGTTTCAGGTTTATGATTAGTTTTGCTAATCAATTTAATTTATTAGTTCATCATATGGATGTCAAAACTGCTTTTCTTAACGGTGATTTAAAAGAGGAAATTTATATGAAAATTCCTCAAGGTATAGAATGTAAAGAGAATTGTTTGTAAATTAAATAAAGCATTATATGGATTAAAACAGGCAGCTAGGTGTTGGTTTGAAAAGTTTGAACAGACACTTAAAGAAAAAGATTTTCAAAATTCTATGGTTGAAAGGTGTATTTACATGTTAAACAGGGGTGATGTTTATAAAAACATTTATTTACTTTTATATGTTGATGATTTAGTAATAATATGTGCTGACATAAATAATATGATTTCAAAAGATACTTGACTAGCAAATTTAAAATGACTGATTTAAAAGACATTAAATTGTTTCTTGGCATTAAAATAACTAGGTGTTATGATCAAATAACATTGGATCAAAGTGCATATATTAAAACTGTATTAACAAAATTCAATATGTACGAATGTAAACCTGTAAATACACCTTTACAAAACAAACTTAATTTCGAAGCTTTGAATTCTGAAGAAAAATATACAGCGCCTTGTCGAAATGTCATAGGCTGTTTAATGTATATCATGTTATGCCAGATTTAAGTACCAGTGTTAATATTTTAAGTAGATATACTAATAAAAATAATAAGGAATTGTGGCAATGTCTTAAAAGAGTTCTTAGATATTTAAAAGGTACAAGTAATTTAAAACTGTGTTTTAGAAGATGTAGTTATTCTAATATTTTGTGTGGTTATGTTGACTCTGACTGGGGTGGAAGCGATACAAAAGATAGAAAAAGTACCAGTGGGTATGTTTTTCAATTATTTGACCAATGCACTATATCTTGGTGTACCAAGAAACAAGTGTCTGTGGCGGCATCCTCTACTGAGGCAGAATATATGGCTTTATATGAAGCTGTTAAAGAAGCATTGTGGCTAAAGTCATTAGCAGCTAGTGTAAATACATATTTGTATTGAAAAACCTATAATTATTTTTGAGGATAATAATGGCTGTATAAGTATTGCAAATAACCCTACCAGTCATAAGAGGTCCAAACATATTGACATAAAATTTCATTTCTCAAGAGAACAAATAGAGAAAAATGTAATAAAATTAAATTACATTCCTACAGGTCAACAATTGGCAGATGGGTTTACAAAACCAATACCGGTTATTGCCTTTCAAGACATGAAGAATAAATTAGGTTTAAAATGATTATCTTTATAATAGTTTTCCGTAATTTTTGTGTTTGATTTTGATTGCAAATTGTAATTGCATTAAATTAATGTGAAATTAGTTTTATTATAAATTAAAGATTTGTCAATAATGGTAAGATAACAAATGGTTTGATTAGGTTTTACTGGGTTTCCCTAATCCTTGCAACAAATGTTGGACCATTTTATGTGTTTCCCAGATAGAGACTGTAGTGGCTTAAAGTAATAAAATATATAATTATTGTAATTATAAATTTTATAATTTAAAAAAAATGTTTAATTAAATACATAAATGTAATTTAGAGATTAATTTTTGAGGGGGCGTGTTGGATTATCAAATGATTTTATAGAATGTTAATTGATTATTGTTGGCAAAAATTAATCTTTTGTAAATAGTACGTCATATGACTTTTGCTATAAAAGAGCCGTCGGCCAATGCAATCGGTTCAGTTGAAATTTAAATTTCGAATTGGCACTACAGTCTCGTACAAATAATTTTTCGGTGAATAAAATTTACTTTTTAAAGCCGAATCGCTGCTTATTCTTAAACCCTAACCTCCTACACTATTTGGTATAAAAGTTACCGTGCACTACTCATCTAGGGAACCAATTGTTGGCAGGGGTTATACCGAAAGCTTACAACTTAGAATCTTAGATCTTTTTTTTTGAGAAAAATGCTTACTTTCATAATTTCAAAAAATGTTTTTTTTTAAATAAAACTTTAGACCCCGTGTTGATCCCGGGCTCCTTTAAAACATACACCAACTGCCGTTCTGCCAGGCAGGTTGTAAAAGGCGACCGATTGGCTATACAAGTTACTACCATCGTGGCTACTAGGTGGTAGAGTTCTGCATTTTCTCGCTCGGGTCTGGTACCACTGCCTTATCTATTCCTGCCGCAATAGCGTCAGTGCTTGTCAGTGTCTCGTTCCGGTTTGGAGGATAAGGTAACCGGTAAACTTATGCATGTGGCATTAGACCTCGCCACAAGACAGCAACGCACCATTAACACTTTGGTGTCTATAGGCGATAGTTGACTCCATCAGGAGACCCATCTGCTTGTTTGCTATCTTATGATATAAAAAAGGCTCTTCTTTGAAGAATAGACTATGTGATATCTACCAGACAGTTCGTAAAATGCGGACTATTGTCTTTTTGTATCAGGAGAAGCTGCTGACTCGTTAAAAAATAAAGCTCTTTTAACGAGTCAGTATTTTTATTCCTACTACCGGATTCCACAACCGGAACCACAACTGTCGGTTGGTATGCAACTACAAAACGTCTGATATTGGCGACGGTACACGCTTATCATCAGATGAGTTTCCTGACCGTTTGCCTACTCTTCTATAGTTTAGCTAGAACAAACTATTGAACTTTGAGCGTGTTTTATCCTTCAAAAAGGATACAAAAATGTGAAAATCTGCCAGTATTGGTCCAATACTGGTGGATATTAGCATATAAAACCAGTATTGGACCAATACTGGTTTTATATGCTAAATATAAAAAATATAAATAGGAGTTTGCATTTTATTACCCGTCAGAAATTAAAAATCAAGCTTAATGAACCATTTAATCCTTACTCTACAGAAAAGTTTAGATTGAGACGTGAATTCTTATAAAGTACTTTGGGTTTGAAATCAAATCAGAAAGCAAATTCTCCTTATTCCATTAAACGTTTTAAAAGTCGTTTTGACGCGTCATCATTTATTTAAGCTACCACGGAATCGGAAACATGACACACTGATCTTTTTTCATACAATATAACACTAAAAATATATTAATTTTTATAGAAAGTTAAACTTCTAAATCAAGCTTTAAGAACTATAATATTTTAATCCTTATTGTATAGAAAAGTTAAGATTGAGACGTGAGTTCTTATAAAGTACTTTGGATCAGAAATCAAATCAAAAATTAAATTTTCTTTATTCAATTAAACAATTTGTTAAGCTACGGGCGGATCTGATACACGGCCACACACTGATATATGTTCTTATAATAAACACTAACAAAATATTGTTTTTTATATAAAGAATGACGTCTAAATAATAACGCTGGCAGAAAGGCTTATTTATTCTTGTGGTCGGATCCTATAATAATTTGGCCAGGCACCAGACTAATTTTTTTGCAGAAGAGGAATTGTATATGAACTTCGCTCGTGAGCATAACTTCAACATTAACAAACCACAAAGTTAAAATACCCTAAACCGCCTAAAAGAAATCATTACTATTTTTCGCGTTACGGACTTGCTTAATGTCCGGTTCCTATATCTGCAAAACGACTCGTTTTAGTGGCAAAAAGTAAGATTTTCTACGAGGCGTAATCTAAAACTGTACTTTATTCTATATTTATATAATTCTAACGTTTGATGTACCAAAGAATTAGATCGGTCCGTTGGTCGAGTAGTTAGCGACCCTGACTACGCATTCGACGGGGCTCGGATTTGATCCCAACGAGGACAAGCATTTGTCTGATGAGCATAAATGTTTGTGTTTCCTCGTTTGGGTGTTTGTTAAATATATTACAGTATTAATATATGTATTTCTACATATTAGTATCGCTGACTTACATCCATAACACAAGCAAATAATTTGATTACTTCAAGGGATAAATCATACTCAGTAAGTGTGATTTATCCCTCGATTTTTTATTTACGTAATTAGACATACAAAAGTTACCCTCCTTCAGGCATAGTCGAATTAAAATACCAATTAGTTAGGGATGGAGACTGACCACCCTGCAAATTATACAGTATTAATTTATCACTATACAGTTCAATGGTTTCTTAGTTTCCAATATTAGACACTTTTTAAACAACTGTGTGCTTGTATGGCTGGCTTTTTCCGCTAAATGACGTGTTTTTTTTTTTTACATTTCTTAATTTACAATGTTAGCAAGCAAGCAGATGGTTCTTCTGATGGGAAGACACACCTAACCATCGCCTATTGGGACCAAAGATAGTAATAATACGTTGCCATCTGCGTGGCGGGGTTGGAACGCCACATGAATGTCAGCGTCAATAGGTAAAGCGATGATACCAAACACAAACAAGACCTTACAGAAGACTATCCTTGTAAAATTTGACAATGAAATTTTAATCAAAAATTCAAGTGATATTATAGAACTGTTGTAAGATCTTTAAAAATGGTACCATATCCGCCGCTCTTTAAAAAATAGGTATGCGACAGTGCAAGTGGCATTTAACAAAATATAAACCGACACGTGATAATGCACTCTGTAAAAAGTTATGCGTGGTCAACCATTCAAAATATATACACCGTATAGGTCGAATTGAGAACCTCCTCCGTTTTTTCGTCGGTTGAAATGTAAATGTGTTTAAATAGCAATCAATCAGCTCGATCAACGTAATCAATGAAAGCAAACGAAAGCTACGCTTTATTAATAATTAAAACAGCGACTCGTGCCTCAGTTTGGTTAAAGCGTCGCGTAGACGATACTGAGCTCGAAATGCAAGATCGAACAGTGTCGTCAGGCGTTTCGAAATGTTTTCTTTTTGTTTAAAAAGCTTGTAAATGATAGCTACTAGCATTAGGCACAATTGTGAGACAACAACGTCGATACTCAATCGACACCCGAAATACTCGGGGTAGTTGTTAATAAACTAATTCAATCGACGATATAAACCATTGTTCAATCTATCTTTTTCATTGGAACATTATTGTATTTTATTTTATAGTATAACTAGCTGTTGCCAGCGACTTCGTCCGCGCGGACTCCGCCTACCTGGCCGCTAGGTGATAGCGTGATAATATGTAGCCTATATGTTGACCCGACCTGTTAGTAATATTCATGCAAAATTTGAAGTAAATCCATGCAGTACTTTTTGAGGTTACCCCGGACATACATACAGACAAACAGACAAACAGATAAACAGACAAACAGACAAAAATTCTAAAAACTATATTTTTGGCTTCGATATCAATTGTAGATCACGCCCCAAGTATTCTTTTAAAATAACATTCAATGTACAGTTTTGACTTTTCTACGATTTTATTATATGTATAGACAATGCAAGCAAGCAGATGGGTGTCCTGATGGAAAGAGTCAACTATCGCCTATAAACACCAAAGGTGTTAATGGTGCGTTGCTATCTTGTAGCGAGGTCTTATGCCATATGCATAAGTTTACCGGCTACCTTACCCTCTTAACCGAAACACGACAGGTACAATTTTTTTATACCTATTGTATATCTGAATGAATGCGACAAAGTAAGAAATAGTTTACCCCGTGTTGGTCTGGACCTATGAAGAATGGTTGGTCTGGCCTATGAAGAATAGAGCATCTGCCATTTTGTCCACGGAGAACGATTGGCTGTACATGCCGCTATCGTCGTGACTACTAGATGGTAGAGCTCCGCAATGGCTCAACTCTCCGCAGTGTGTCAATACGTAATAACTAATTACCCACGAAACCTAAAAATCTTGCACTAGTTACCGGCTATCCTAATCTCCAAGCCGGAATAAAATTGTGACAAGCACTTAAGCTTTAGTGGCAGCAAAAAAGCGGTGGTAACGCCCTGTGGGACATGCGCGTAAAACAAGTTATGGCGGTGGTAATGTACTGAGGCATATCGTTATAGATCTCTACCACATCAAAACTACGAGGGTTATAACAAGTATAGGATTTTATTCAAAGATTTTATTCGGATCTAAATTTTAAGTAACTCTTACCATCTCGACGTCTGGCACAGAAACCTAGCACTACTATTTTCAACCGATTTCCTAAAAAGGCATGTTCTCAATTCGAATGTTCATGTTTTTAGCGTTTCGAAGTTAACTAGGAACCCTTATAGTTTCGCTATGTCCGTCTGTCCGTCCACACGATTGCTTAGAGATCCTTATTACTAGAAAGCTAGTATTTGGCACGAATATACATATTAGGCAGGTGAACAAAGCGGTGACATAACACCTTAAAAAATAAATTTTTTTCAGGGTAGGTCCCCTACATGTAAAATGGGGATGTTAATTTTTTTTCTCACGTACCCCATCGTGTGGGGTATCGTTAGGTTTGTGAAAACAAATTTTCGATTAAGGGACTCGTTTCTAAAATATTAAGCTTTTAAGTGCTAAGCTTTTTTGTTAGAGCCAAGTGACCCCCTTCTCTGCAGACTAAACGGTTGGTTTTGAGGGTGGGAAAAAAATATGGCAGTAGTAAATATAATGAAGTTAAAAGGAAAACTATCACGGCTTAGAAGGCTTTACAAATTTTTGAGTAATAGTCGACCAACTTATTTTAAATTTTATGCAGATGTCGCTGCACACAAATAAATCACGCTAGTACAGCTAGCTAGTGGCTATTTCATTTGATAATAATAAGTATATAGTTACAGACTCTGGTTGGGCACTGTACTCGCTCAAAAGGCCCAGTTTCATAGTAGTAATAGCGTTCATTTCGAAGTAGCCATGTGTCGTGTTTGTCAAATCGAGTTCCAGGTTTTGAAAGTACGTCGCCGCATAGATACCAAGTATGAAAAACAGGGTTGAAAATTCGAAGAAAAAAGACTTTTTTTTAATTCCGGAGGTCTCGTCAAGTACTTATCCTATAATCCTATTAGGTATTACCGTAAACTCTTAAAAATAATTAGTAAACATCTAACATCACAGTAGGCATATGTCGTTCAATGGATCAGAAAAAAAATCAATACTAATCCTACGTTACTGATTTGCGAATCGCTAGTTCATTCCGTTTGCCACATAAAATTTACCATTTTTCTCATGATTTAAAAAATTCTTTTAAGTTTTGGTTGATAAAAATAATTAGTCAAATAACAAATTATACGATTAAATTTTTATGTAAGCGCATTAAAGCTACAATATTTGAATAGAGACTAGTAATTTTCGTTAAGTTCGATGATTCAATTTGGCACCCATAACTAGTCATTTTTTCTCAGTGCATAAAGCTTTTAGATGAGCTTACGGATATTCAAATATATAGTAGTAATAAAATTCGAATGAATTCGAATAATTTGAATTACTTCTATAATCAAATTATTCGAATAATGTCATTCACTATCGCCCATCTTTATGGAGAAGTTTTAATAATAATAAATAAATAATAATAAATATTCACGGAACAAATTACACTTACTGATCTAACCCCAAAGTAAGGAAATTATTTGCTTGTGTTATGGGTGTTAGTCAACGATATTAATACATAGAAATACATATTATATAAATACTAGAATATATTTATAAACACCCAAACTCGGAAATACAAACATTTATGCTCATCACACAAATGCTTGTCCCCGTCTGGGATCAAACCCGAGCCCCGTCGATTGCGTAGTCAGGATCGCTAACCACTCGATCACAGGGCGGTCCGGTTTTATAGGCGCGAATGACGGTTATATGACGCACAATTGCGTCATATAACCGTCATTCGCGTGTGTTCGTAGTATGAAACAATAAAAGCTGTCTTCTTAGTCCACATTATTGTGATGGGCAACTTCGGAACCCTTCATTGCGTGTGGCTCGACATGCACCTTTTTTATGTACGTCCGGCTTGGGCATAACTCCGCCATTTATATGATTGGCAGTAAGGAATTTTTTCCATTGAAAGTGTGCGTTCTTCTACTGATAACTGGCCTCAACGACGTTTAAAAGACTGTATTGCAGCCAATGGAGACCACTTCGAATAAGCTTTATATATTTTTAATTGTTTTATATTAATGTATTAAACTAACACACTGTAATACTATATAATAACACATGTACTACACATGTGACGTAAAATAGAAAAAATGTTTTTTTTTTCTTTGTAACTATATTTAGGGCAAGACTATGTGTAGACGGATTGGCAAAATTAGTTTTTTATGTAAGAGAGTATATTTCTGATTAAGTTCAATAAAAAATTATTTAGGGTTTTACATATATATATATAAAGTCGGTAGTTGCAGTCTTCCTGAGCTTAAATTATGTGAAATGAAATACCGGCGAATGGCTTCCGAGCGGATACGACTATGAGACCTATTCTTTCTTAAATGGCATTCAACATAATTGCAAGCAAGCAAAACAACAAACAAGACCTCTGGTATTATGGATGGTGATCACTTACCATCAGTTGCATTTCCTGCTCCTTGTCCTCTCTTTTATAAAACAGCAGAAATATAGATATCCCCGTCTTTACAAGCAATAAGAGAGAAAAATTTCTTACAGAAATTTTAATTATAAAATAAATTATAATAATTACATCAAATACAGTTCGTTTTTTAATATTCTTACGATTTCCTGGGGTATCAATTAATTTGCAAAAAAAATATTATTTCGCTTCCAGTTTGTATACCAGGTATATTGAATATTAATCGGTAGGCACAGAATATTAATTCCAGCAGTTCTTTGATAGATTCCATATTTTGCACGAATTCAATTCTTCATTCAATTTTATTCGAATTCCAATTTAATTATGGTAGATGAGTACAGGATATGAAACTGATAATAAATAAATAATAAATAAATAACAGTATTTGGACAAATTAAACGAATTGATCTAACCCCAAAGTAAGCAAATAATTTGCTTGTGATATGGGTGTTAGTCAACGATACTAAACATAGAAATACATACATAAATACTAGAATATATTTAATAAAAACCCAAACCCGGAAATACAAACATTTATGCTTATCACACAAATGCTCGTCTCCGTCGGGGATCGAACCAGAGCCCCGTCGATTGCGTAGTCAGGGTCGCTAACCACTCGACCAACGGGGTGGTCCGGTTTTATAGGCGAATTATGCGTCATATAACCGTCATTCGGGTGTATTCGTAGTATGAAACAATAAATGCTGTCTTCTTTAGTCCACATTATCGTGATGGGCATCTTCGGAACCCTTTATTGCGCGTGGCCCGACACGCACCTTACCAATTCTTTATGTATGTTCGGCTTGGGCATAACTCCGCCATTTATATGATTTTATTGTTGAAACTGATCTTTTGTTTATTACAAATATACATGTTTTATATATGTTATAATACTAGCTAAAATTCGGCCTCTTTTCTGGGCGTAGATATATTCACTGAGGTTAAAAATATATAAGTTCTATCATCACGTGTTCTAACTGTATACCAATTTCTATTAAGATTGGTCATGCCGTTCTCAAGTTATAACAAGACGTACAGAAAGACGGTACAAAAGTTTTCAAAATGGTAAAAATAATGTCAGTGAGTCATATTTATCTCAAAATTCGACTAAAGAATTAATATACAGACAGACTCCACAAAATATGCGGCCGTCTTTAAATTAAAATGCCGTTATCCCACATCCCGCCAGTTTAGGTTTTATGAAGGCCACTTAATCAGGAAACAATCTTTATCGACCTGTATTACCAGAATTTATAATTAAAAGAGATACCACTATATTTTTTTTGATAGATATTTATCCTGATTAAGCGGGCTTCAAAAAACTTAAATGTCGGATGTCGGATGGCTCTTTAGTCGATTGGACCTGCGAAATAAATCGGCTAAATCATTATTTTTTATTATTTTTCTTTGGTCGGTTGGATCCACTTTTAATTAATTAATTAAAATATTTACTAGCTGTTGCCTGCGACTTCATCCGCGCGGACTTCTTTTACTCCACACAGCTTCTCCCCCGTATGTGATAGCGTGATAATATGTAACCTATATGTTGACCCAACCTGTTAGTAATATTCATACAAAATTTGAAGTAAATCCATGCAGTACTTTTTAAGTTTACCCCGGACATACATACAAATAGACAAAAATTTTAAAATCTATATTTTTGGCTTCGATATCGATTGTAGACCATGCCCCAAGTATTCTTTTAAAAAAATATTCAAAGTACAGTTTTGACTTTCCTACGATTTTATTATATGTATAGATGTAGATTTAAGTAGAGGCCTGTTTTTTACAGGCCTTACACTTACACTTTTTGTGTAAGAGGAAATACCATTTTTTACACGCTGATACATCAAAACTTATTGAAAGTAATGGATCTAATCACAATCCCTTAATAAATTACTTAAAACGTTTACTTAAAATTTACTTTTCGTTCTATAAATATGAGATGAATTGTAACGTTATGCTGAATGTTTATCCTCATTTTGTCAAATCTATAGAAATACTAAGTATATAATAAAAATATTTAAGTACTTCTACACATTTTTATTACATAAGTACTTCGGGCTTCTTTGGTCGGAAATTGATTCAGTAGTCTAGGAATCCATAGCTATAAAAGAAGTGACACGTAATTTATGTTATTCTTGTGTCGGGTCTTCTTAATGCCTCGTGCGTAAGTTAACCGGCAAACTTACACTCCAAACCGGAACATGACAGTGTCAAGCACTGACGCATTTGCTGCAGAAATAGGTAAGGCAGTGGTACCAAACCCGGACGAGACAATGCAGAACTCTACCACCTGGCCGCCACGATGGTAGTGACCCGCAGAGCCAATCATTCGCCTCTTACGAACTATCTGGCAAGTGGTCTATTCTTCAAATGGTACCCGAAGCAACACAAAATAAGTAAATTAAGTGCTGGTCGGATCACGTGCAATGTAGAGTTTTGAAGTTGCCCATTAAAATAATGCTGACTAAGACGAGGGCTCTTCCACTGCGTTATACATTAAAATTTAACCTTTTCAACGCCAATGAGTATATACGTACTCGTATTTTTAACTTTTACTTCTTCAAGTACATTTTGTAAGTTTATCAATTGTTACTTGTAAACTTAAAAAACTTTCGCTGTGATAGTTTTCCTTTTAAGTTCGTTAGGTATATACAAACATATCGTGATTTTTTCCGAACATCTAAAAACAATTATTTAGCTGATAGAAGGAGGGGGGGGGGGGCGCTGATTTTAATAAAAATTAGCACTTTAAAGCTTAATATTTCATTTTTTTTAAATATATCCTCTAGTGTCTCCGTACTGCGCACACAACGGTAGAGCTCTATCCATCATTTTATTCCTATAGATAGTACTAGCTGTTGCACGCAACTTCGTCCGCTCTGTCTTAGTTTACTCCGCACAGCTCCGCCCCGGTGATAGCGTGATAATATGTAGCCTATATGTTTAGTGTTTACCCGACCTGTTAGTAATATTCATGCAAAATTTGGAGTAAATCCATGCAGTACTTTTTGAGTTTACTCCGGACATACATACAGACGAACAGACAAAAATTCTAAAAACTATATTTTTGGCATCGATATCGATTGTAAATTACGTCCCAAGTATTCTTTTAAAAAAATATTCAATGTACAGTTTTGACTTCCCTACGATTTTATTATATGTAATAGATAACCCCGAAAATAAAGCAATGCTTGATAAGCAATGCTCATAATCGTTTAATGCACTATACTGTTTAGGTATATTGTTTACATATCTATTGTATCACAAGAGACTTGAAACCATGACCTCGTACGTTCATTACTTTAGTCTACACCAAAGCTAAACTTTAGATCATTTTTAGAGAGTTTCATTCATTAGAGAGGTGTCTAACAGTAACGGCTTAAATATTGATTTTAAATTAACCTCCGATATGGTGTTACAAATGAAACTCCAGATTTATTAAATAGAGTACATAATAAATAATTTTCCGTAAGCTATGTTTTTCCAAAAAATTAAAAAATATTAGGAAGCAGGGATTTAAAACCACGGCTTAATGCGTCTATTACTCAATTATCTTAGTTATGAGTTATTGTGCAGTAAGCAAAATTTTTCCATAAAAAAATAGGAAGTCCAACCAAGAATTCAAAATCATGACCTCATGCGTCTATTACTCTACACCAAAGCCAAAATTTAGATCATTTTAAAAGAGAATCATTCTTTGAAGAGGTCCCTTACAAAAAAAAAAGTATCTTCACGCCCATATCGCCGAAGGGGTAGGCAGAGGTACAACAAGTGCACCCACGATTAGCCGAAGATACTCCCCTAAGAAGGTCCCACAAATGTGATAGGTGGCAAACCTATCGCCAACCGGGCAGAAAACTGAAAAAACACTATTCTTATGTGCCTGACCCGGGAATCGAACCCGGGACCTCATGTGGTCGACGCCAACGCTGGACCACTAGACCACAGAGGCGATTCCCTTACAAAAACTGCTAAAAAAATGATTGATGGCTTAAAACCTGTTATGATTTCAAATTAATCTTAGATATTGTGTCGCTAAATGAAACTGCAGGCAACAGCGTGTCGGGTGGAGAGGCATACGAGCCGAGGTCATGGTCACGTTCAAAACTGGCACTCGCTCTGCAAAGGCGTTAAAACAAATTCATATCTCAAATATGTAGCTGCATAAATTGTGCCGTTTTAAGCCCTCGGCGTTAAATTATGTAATTCTAACGTAGTATCTGTGTGTTGTTTATATATAGGTAGGTGCAATTATATGAACTACCAATCGCCTTGTTGCCGAAATTCGAGCATAAATCTCACAAGTTGACAACAGACTTTAGCCATGAACATAATAGATATATATATATATATATATATATATATATATATATATATATATATATATATATATATATGTATATATATATATATATATGTAAAATGTAAAATTTAACTGTCCCAAATTTCACACTCCACCGTTTGCGCATTTGTCATAAAAAGGGGTTCAGAGTTTTCACTTCACATTTTAATATTTAGAAGATGTCGCAGGCAAATTCTATTATTTGTCCGTATATAAATGGAGTCGTCGGATTACAAAGATAAATACGTTTTAGAAATGTCTTACGCCGAATACTTATAAAATGTCATTATAGTAATATGCACGACAATTACCACCGCCGTTAACAAATAGCCGCGGAATATTTTTTAAATTATTTGTAATATAAATGGCTAGTTTATTTGGAATTAGAACCCAGCTTCTTACATAAAATAGAAGAAGTTTTGTTAGGTTGGCTTTAGATCCCACACTAGCAAAGAGGAGCCCCACGTAGCGGGGCTCCGTCGAACGTATACACACATGACTCGCACTCGTAATGAAACAACGACTCATCTCAAAATTTTGGCAAAATGTGTTTTAGTGAAATACCGATACAAAAGAGGAAGCTTCACAACCTAGGCTGAAAAAACACCTATTTTCCTCAAGCAATAAGGTGATTGATTAGATTTTATTTGATTAGATTTTACGGTGGTTTAAAAAAATGTATCGCCTACTAAAAATAGTTTTTGGTCTATTGCCGAAAGTTAGTAACTATGAATTCGGTCGTTGTTTTATTACAAGTGCGATTAATAATATTACGTTTTTTTATTTATTTATTTAACTTTATTGTACACCTTAAATAAATTTACACAAAAGGCGGACATAATGCCTATTGGCATTCTCCTCCACTCAAATTTTGGGCAAACAGAAAGTATGTAAACGGTGCCTCAGAAAATATGGCGTAAAAACGTATAAACGTTTAAGGCTAAAGTCAAATGTCAAACTTAGAAGAGATTTTATGGCTAAGTCTGTGGACGAATTTCAGCCACAAGGCGATCTCTAGTAAAATTAAAATAGCATTTTTTCCAAATTTAAAATGTTAGGATCGGGTTGTTAATATCATTTAGTTTTTTGGTTATTTAACGTATGGTATATCAGCTGATCCGCACAGTTTCGCCGGCAAATAGAGCAATACATGATCAATCTAATCTTTTATACAAAATTTCATCCCTTAAATCGACTCCTTAGGTGTCGATTTTTGATAAAAAGTGGCCTGCCTATGTTTGTTTCGGAACCTTAAACTATTTTCATGCCAAATTTCATCAAAATCGATTGAAACCGTAACAGACACATTTTCGCAGTTATAATGTTAGTATGGATCTCCCGTTTTACTATTTTAGATTTAACATGTGACGTCTTAAAACTTTTGTCCCTCCCCTCGTCACATAATGTCACATTTAGTTGAGTTGAGTTATGGATGGGAATTTATGGAGTCTAAGTTTCCAAACCAGCAGTTTGGTCTACAATATTGTGTAGCAGATTAATTCGAACAATGAGAACCAAATGCGGTTGAACTAAAATCGATAACGCTTTCTCATACTGGAAAGCCCGCTGCTCTACTTGGCAGATGACCATGATTGTTTTAAACGTAATTAGAAAGAAAACAGTTGCTTAACACTGATTGCGTGATTATTTTAAACAAAAGTCAATAATTATAAACCGATAAAGTCGCCGTGCCGTGTAGGTTCAGTGGTTAGTTACCCACACTACACAATATATAAGTTTGAGTTCGGTTTCTGACAGGTACAAGAGTTTGAATGATGAGTATTAAATAATAAATAAAATATTAGTAGTATTTATTATTATTATTATTAGTATATTAGTTATTCTCGCTAAAACTCGAGAACGGATGAACCGATGTGGCTAATTTTGGTTTTGAATTAATTGTTGAAGTTGAATTAAAGTCCAGGGAAGGTTTAAAAGTAGGGAAAATATGAATAAAAAAAGAAGAGTAGTTAAAAAGGCAGAATAACGTTTGCCGGGTCAGCTAGTAATAAATAAATATCAGTGGACAAATTACATGAATTAATCTAACTTCAACGTAAGCAAATTATTTGCTTGTAATTTGCAATCGGTGAAAAAATGTTTACCCTGATTTTTATATATTTTTGCACAGAAATCTTCTTGTACATATGAAAGTATATATTATGTATACTTGTTTGTTAGTAAGTAAATTTATCTATGACCATCTGCTATTCAAACGGCTCGGCAGATTTTTAAGCGTTATATATTGTTCGATTTTTTTTCAGTATTACTTCACTTTTAAGTCATTATTGCCTCCTAATATACTTATCAGAATTTTTTATATAAATATATTGTTTTAGCGGTTAGCGAACCTGATTACGCTTCAATGGGGCCATAGTTTGATTCCCGACAGTGACAAAAATTTGCTTAATGAGCAATAGATGTTTGTATTTTCGGGTTTAGCTGTTTATTAAATATATTATTTTGGTATATATATATATATATATATATATATATATATATATATATATATATATATATATATATATATATATATATATATATATATATATATGGTGGTGGTACCAGACCCGGGCGAGACAATGCAGAACTCTACCACCTAGTAGCCACGATGTTAGTGACTCGATAGCCAATCGGTCGCCTTTTACGACCTGCCTGGCAGAACGGCAGTTGGCCTATTCTTCAAAGGAGGCCGGGACCAACACGGCGAGAATATTAGTCGCGGCAGCACAGTGATGACATATAAGGATTCCTTCTTTATTTCGGAACCCTAAAAATGAATCGCCACGACGTTTCTACGCGCATAACTTCAGAGTGAAAGCACCAAAATGGATAAATCTTTTTTGTTTTGTCCGTTATTGTCAGGATAAGGTGTGTATAAAAGAAAATGTTAAAATTCTTACGAAAAACTTTTTAAAATCTTATTATTGTGCGAAACCGAGGCGGCTGCTTGTTTATTACTAAACGTCATAATATTAACATGCTATATTATAGGTACGTTTTATTAAGTACAAATGTATGATTTATAGTTTTGGAATGAGTAAATAGGTAAAGTTCATTTATTTCAAAATATTTTAAAAGCTGAAAAAGAATTAGCTATGTATTTTGTGTTACGACTTGACAACGTAAGGGATAGGGTAACGGGGCGTGTAGGTGGAGCTTACTGAATCCTTTTAATTTTTTGCCTCGTTTTGATAATCAAAATAAGTAAATATAAGAATATTATTTCGCATGCGCTGGTTTTAATTTGCTTTTAAAATACCCAATCATTAAAAGCTTAACGAATATTTTATAAATAGCACTTAATCCTGCAAGGCAGCTGAGAAAAATATTGAATTTAATGATTTGTAAGTAAAAAACAGTAATGTGAAATATAAAATAAAAAGCATTGTAAGTTTTTCGGCGTAGGAACGTGAGGACCCTATCGCCCAACGGTGGGGTAATTTTGTTACAAAATTATTCCACCGGTGCAGTCAGTCAATCAAATTAGTGGTAGTAATCAAAATACTGCGATTGCAACTGAATAGGCCGGCACGCCCGGGGAGAACCACACTCTCACTCAACACCGAAGTTAAGCAATCGTGTTGTGTTCCCCAGGGTACCACTGTGCTAGCGGTGGAGAATCCCCTTCTGGGCATCCGTGCTCTAGATTTTTTAAGCAGCCAGACCACGGATGCTCAGGCTGCCCCGCATATTCTGAGGGGAGAAGGGGGGCAAATTTGTCGGAGGCTAACGGGGCAAGAAAGACATGACACCCCCTTCCGCGCTTACCATGGACATTTGCAATATTAGAGGGTTCATTTCAACCTGGATGCCGTCCACTGCCATCTCGAGATGGCGAAGCCAGCCTTGCTTTTTTTGACCGAGACAGATATGTTCTCCGGCTTATAACTCTCCTATCCGGAGAACAAACTGGAACATTCCTTTGTAACGCAGGCTAGTGTGTGTACCTACGTCAGAGAAGATATCTGTTACCGGCGCCTCGGCATACTTGAAGGTCCTATTCATTCTTTGGCAACGTGTAGACTGCGACGACCATCCCCGCGTCTACGCGTGCCTTTACAGGTCCCATAGCGGAAATACTGAAATCGACAGGCTCGTTAAACACTTACAAACGGCTGTAGATTCCATGTTACAACAGATCTTAGGATTTTAATGCCCATCACGCCGAATGGCTGTTCACGATTTTGCCTTGGCGTATGGTCTAACATAATTGGTAACTTCGCTAACGCGTGTTCCAGATGTGAATGAACATACGCCTTCACTATTGGACCTTCTGCTGACCTTTCCCCCCGATAATTACCAGGTATCTCTGGATGTCCCACTCGGTACGTCAGACCACTGCCTGATCTGGAGCAAAGTGCCGGATACGCGCCTATCATGACCTCCTCTAGTAAACAGTCGTCGCGTTTGGCACTATAGGTCAGCAGATTGGAACCGGATGCGGTCTTTTTTTGCGTCCTACCCATGGGGCCGGATGTACTTCAAGCTAGATGGTATAAGTGTCGTTGCTGGCTCTATCGTGCTGCAAAGTATGGAAATTTTCATTCCGTTTTCTGCGGTACCAATTGGTGGTAAGTCTCAGTCTTGGTTCGGTCACTACTGTAAAACGGCTTCACGCCGAAACAGCAAACAAATCGATATTATAACGTTTTAAATACTTGGTCTGAAGTCGAGAATCGACTTACTGGTGTCTTGGAATGGGGTCATCAAAACTTGGTCAAATTTAACCCCAAGAATTTACAGCTTTGCGCGTTAACCACAAAAACACACCCTTTGTCGTATTACCTCGATTTGAGGATACTCTTCTGATAGCCTCAGCCAGTGTCGGAATCCTGGGAGTCGACATATAGAATACCCTTCAGTTTTGCGGTTATCTGGAAGGTAAGGCGAAACTAGCCTACAAAAAGCTCGGTGTGCTCAGCAGAGCGAAACAACACTTTTTTTAATTTTTTTATATTATAAATAGCAAACAAGCAAATGGGTCCATAGCCTATAGACACCAAAGATGTTAATGGTGCGTTGCTATTTTGTGGCGGGATCTAATGCCGCATGCATAAGTATACCGGCTACCTTACCCTCCAAACCGGAACATGACAGCGACAAACACAGACGCTATTGCGGGAGGAATAGATAAGGCGGTAGTACCAGACCCGGGTGAGACAATGCAGAACTCTACCACCTAGTAAAAACTCTACCACTTCTTGCCGGCCCATCGACTCCAACTTTACAAGTCGTGAATTCGGCCTCACATGAAGTAATGCTCTCATCTCTGGGTCGGATCGGTTCAGTACCAGCTTCTTCCACTTGATCGCATTGAACGTATAGCGGTTCGAATCGTTGACGATCAAGCTATTTGGATACAACTTGACTTTTTAGCATTACGCAGAGATGTAAGCTCGCTCTGCGTCTTTTATCATATCTATCATGAAGAGTGTTCCAACGAGTTGTTTAAATTAATTCCCACTGCTGAATTCCATCATTGGACATCACGTCAAAATATAAACTTCCACCCTCACCATCTCGATGTCTGGAAATCCACAACCGTGCGGTTCTTCCGGCACTTTTCCCCTCGTACTACTATTTTGTGGAATCAATTACCGGCAGGGGATTTTCCAAACAGATTCGACGTGGGGACTTTCAAGAATAGACCTTACTCATTTTTTAAAGGTCGGCAACGCAACTGCATGACCTCTGATAATGCGGATATCCATGGGCGGCGTTGATCACTCAACATCAGGTGCACCTCCTGCTCGTTTGCCCTATCTTCCATAAAAATATACTTCCTATAAGAAATATTCGCGCAAAACAATGAAGTGTAACACCTATAACACTACCCAATTTCTTGGGCTCTGTTGACAGGGATAGGGTGGTATAATAAGGAACAGGGAGTAAGGGAACCTAAACAAGGCGATTGAGTGGTTCCCATCTCCCGAGCTTCGTGACGCCCCGCTGACCGGGTAGTGTAATAAGAAATAGGGAAGCAAGGAGCTCCGAGTTTAGTAAACTCAGCTCTCGCGCCGTCTCGCTTTTCGAAGTCCAAGTCAACTTATAGTTTCACTATGTCCATCCGTGCGTCCGCAACCGCACAGATTATTTGTACTAAAAACCTGTAATTTAGCTCGAAGACACATACAGATATTAGTCCCGCCGATGAAGTGGTAAAATAAAATTTTGAAAAATATTTATTTAGGGATGCCCCCTATACACGCATAGGACCCAAAGTGTGGCGTATCGTTGGAAAAGTTTTCAAAAAATATTGCGGGTTTGTCAAAACAATTTTTCTATTAAAGGATCCATTTGTGAAATATTGAGCTTTAAAGTGCTAATTTTTAATTAGGCATAAATATGTCCCCCCCATACCCCTTTCTGCCAGCTAATCATTCAGCTAAACGATTGGTTTTGCATGTGTGAAAAAATTTACGGCAGTATATATTTAGAATAAAAAGGAAAACTGTTACGGCTAAGTAATAGGACTAAATGTCGTCCAATTTATAAATTGCTTGAAGAAATTTTTACAGGCGGTAAACCTGTAGTGCGGTATTCGTATAATTTGTATTCGCCGTTAGCGTAAAATAGGTTAAATTTACATAGTAAATAAAAAAAATAAAAAAGCCCTCTTCATAGTCCGCATTATTGTGATAGGCAACAACGCAATCCTACCGACACTTTCCCGACACGCACTTGACAGGTTATTCTTGTTCGTGTCGGTCCATGTCTACATAAATAAGCGATAACATAAAAAGAAATAATAAATAAATGGGTGTTTAAACACCTATTCCCTACCCAATTTCTCGGGTCTTGTGAGGTTTGAAACGTCGTGCACTTTCCCAAATATAAACAAATAAAAGGTATTTTAAACTTCCCGCTACGTTACTGATTTTGCCCCGATTTCCGAAAATCGAGTTTTCACCAGATCTTCACGTTTTGAGGTCCTTTTCCGACTATTTTCACGATGACGTCAATATGTATGTATATCTGTGTGTGTGTGTGTATGTGTAAGTAAATCCATACTAATATTATAAATGCGAAAGTAACTCTGTCTGTCTGTCTGTCTGTCTGTTACGCTTTCACGGCCAAACCACTGAACCGATTTGGATAAAATTTGGTACAAATATAGTTTGAGACCCAAGAAAGGACATAGGATAGTTCTTATCCCGGAAATCCCACGGGAACGGGAACTATGAGGGTTTTTATTTTAGATTTTTTTCCACGCGAACGAAGTCGTGGGCACAGCTAGTATCTTATAGGTGTTGAACGGTTTGACCGATCGAAATACGATTGATGGCGTTCGATTGGATTCCACTCAACTTAGACTTCTTGAAAATTTGAATCGATTCGATCGAAATTCGATCCAGGAGACCATGAAAAATTTTGAAAAAACCACAAAAAAATTCGGTAAAGCAATATTTTTTAAATGTAACTACCACATTAATGTACCTACAAAATCTAATCAACTCTATTCCTCAAAAAACTGCGTCCAATATCGTAAAATGCATCAAAATCTGTTTATCCGTTCTGGAGATATCGTTGAAGAAAAATTTTGAAAAACGTGTTTTTCGACATATTTTCGAAAGTTTTTAGCCAATACCTTTTTGATCTTCTACAATATTTCAGTACTTAAAAAACTACGCCAAATACTGTTTCGAAAATTAAAATCGAATCGGATTATCAAAAGTTACAGCTTTTCAAATATTTAAATTACGTTGTTTACAGGAAACTTAGTTCATATATTTAAAATAAGTTTCAGGCTAATATACCGATTTATTTAAAAATCTAGTCAGCTTTTCTACTTCAAAAACTGCGTTCAAAACGTATCAACCGATTTTAATCTGATTTAGGTCAGATTAAAATCGGTTGATACGTTTTTGAAAAATGTTTTTTTGACATTTCTTCGATATTTTTTAACCTATCGATTTTGTTGGTTTACAAAATTATTGCGTTAAATGCCATTTAAAAAATCGAAGTCAGTCATGATTTTGAAAATTTACGTCTTTTTCGAAAATTAAAATATTTTCATTTTTACAAACCTTAGGTTTTTGAACTCTTGGAGCACAAAAACCTATGCTTAGGTATAGCTTTTGCTCTTTTAAGCTTAAAATACCAATATTTAGCGGGCAGTTTCAGGGATGGCCTGCAGGGTCAACCGACTTACATATTTTTTGTAATGATTTTGATTCCATTATTAGTATTAGTAGTCTTTACGTACCTGATTTACGTACTTACAAGATGTTAATGATTTGGTTGAATGAAACTAATAATAGTATTAAAATAATAATAGGATTGTTGGTAGGAGTTATACCATTCGAACGTTGTAACTTTTACATATCGTGGGTCGGTCGTGAATGTTTATCTTATCGGAGTTACAGTCCAGTAACAAATTTAATTTATTTTGTTTTGCAATATATTATGTTTCATATTTCATAATTAGTTTGCAAATAAATACAACGTTATCATTTACTGTGGTATAGATTTACGTGAAGAGCACTTTAAAAGCAACATTGTTTGGTACCCTAATTAGTGTTACCAGATGAAAAACATCTGAAAAGAAAACAATTTATCTGAATTTTATCGACGCTATTTTCTAAGGGGTGAAAATGTGAAATTAATAAATACTGTTTTTAAAAATAATGGTTTAAAAAACAAATGTGTTTCTTATATCATAAGATAGCAAACAAGCAGAAAGCTCTCCTGATGGAAAGAGACAATCATCGCCTACAGATAAAATAGATTTCAGTCATGAGTAAACGTAAGTAAAGTAAACGTATGCATGCAACATGCATACGTTGACCGGCTACCTTACCCTCCAAACCGGACATGGCAGTGACAAGCACTGACGCTATTGCGTCAGGAATGGTCAAAGCGGTGGTACCAGGCCAGGCCGAGATAAAAAGTTTGCAAATACCTTCACGTTCATATCTGATAAGTAGTAAGTAGACTACATTCTAATCAGCTCGTCTATTATATACAGCATATGATATATCGCGCATGATAGAAGAGATGTTTGATCAATAAGAATCTTATATCTCGTTTATTCGACAGGACGCAATGTTTGTAGTCACGAGTTATTAGTTATTCTCAGCGGAAGTATTCTATGTTGATTACACGCGTAGTGGTCTGTACACTCATGGTGCGATAGCGAGAACTTAAGTTTATTAACAAATAAAACTTGAGAGGTGTCAAGGGACACCTGGATGGAACGAAGTTCCTTTCGATTAATTATTCGCGAAATAGAAATGAAAATATCTGGCTTGCTTTCTATAAGAGAGAGAGAGAGAGAGAAACATGCGCACGCCGCACAGCTTACAATAGCTTACTATAGCAAAAACTGTCGTGACAACTTTTCGTGAGAATTTTTTCCGTCTAGCCCCCTTTCACAACGTGCGATAAGGAACTTCGTTCCAAAAACTTTAAACTAACTTCTTGATCTGGGAATTGAAATTTAAAGTATTAGTGGTATTGTTGAATTCTTAGAAATACACGTACTAATGCCGCAATGTTTTAGAATAAACTAGCGACCTGCCCGCGGTTTCACCTACGTAACTTTTGTTCCCGTGGGAATATCGGAAAGGTTTATATATTTAAACCTTCCTTAAGAATCAATCTATCTATTAAAAAACTGCATCAAAATCCGTTGCGTAATTTTAAAGATTTAAGCATACATAGGGACATAGGGACAGACAGAGAAAGCGACTTTGTTTTATACTATGTAGTGAAATTACATGTCACGTCATGTGACGTATTTTTTTTTTTCATAAGAAAGTAAACAAGTTGATGGTACTAGTGACGGAGAGAGATGATCATGGCTTATTACCAAAGACTTTAATGGTGTGTTGATATCTGTGCGGCAGCGTTGAAATGCCAAGTGCTAAAGTTTACCGGCTACCTCATTCTCTAAACCTGAACACGATCGTGGCACCTATTGACGCTATTGCGAGAGGAATAAATAAGGAAGTGGTAGCAAAACCCGGGCCGGACGTTGCAGAGCTATATCACTTAAGTAGCCACAATGTTCATTTTTTTTTAATTTTTTTTATATCATTAGATAGCAAACAAGCAGATGGGTCTCCTGATGGAAAGAATCAACCATCACCTATAGACACCAAAGATATTAATGATGCGTTGCTATCGTGTGGCGAGGTCTAATGTCACATGCTTACGTTTACCGGCTACCTTACCCTCAAAAATCGGAACACGACAGTGACAAGCATTGACGCTGTTGCGGCAGAAATAGGTAAGGCGGTGGTATCAGACCCGGGCGAGACAATGCAGAACTCTACCACCTAGTAGCCACGATAATAGTAACTCGCATAGCCAATCGGTCGCCTTTTACGACCTGCCTGACAGAACTGCAGTTGGTATGTTCTACAAAGGAGCCCGGAACCAACATGGGGAAAATCATTACACTTACTAGCCTTTTCTCGTCTTTTGCGAGATGCCTAGCAGTAAGCCAGTTGATCTAAGCTTAAGGCCTGGGTACAAAATACACAAGCTGACTATATATTACACAAGTTGTTCACCGCGACTTTATTCCAGCTCAAAACGATTTCCTTAACTGTTTTCTTTTGGCCTAATTCAACGTTGATTCCGTTCATGTATATATAAAAAGATGTCAAAAGTATCATCACGCTCGGTGGAAAATCGCCCGCCGTCCGGTAGTTTAAGTTGCTCGTAAATTACGTGCATAAGTTCTGTGTGTTATTTGTGTTAGCTAAAGGCAGTAAACTGTAAATTTATAAATTATTAAGGCTTTGAGGCTTTTCCAAGATATAAATAATAAAATATTTCGTTACATCCCGTAATTAAATCTCAAATATTAAAACCATAATTGCTTCATTATTTTGGTTTTATTTAGAACTAGCTGTTGCCTGTGACTTCGTCCGCACAGACTTCATTTACTCCGCACAGCTCCTCCCCCGTAGGTGATAGCGTGATAATATGTAGCCTTTATGTTGACCCGACCTGTTAATGATATTCATGCAAAATTTGAAGTAAATCTATGCAGTACTTTTTGAGTTTACCCCGAATATACATACAGACAAATAGACAAAAATTCTAAAAACTATATTTTTGGCTTCGATATCGATTATAGAAAAAATGTAAAATAAATAATGTTTAATAGTTTAACCGGAATTTTCCGTTTCAAAGCGAAAATTCGCAGAATTCTTTTTTGATCAAATTTATTGTAATGCAACTATTGTGTGTTCACTGCTCTATAATTCATAATATGTAGATATAAATTACAGTAAGATACGTAATAATAGAGTACGTTATTAATATTTATTTAAATTAAATTAATTTAAAATACAATTTTAAATCCAGCCTATATACGCAAATTTTTGATTCCTAACCTAAAGAGTACGGTTTTAATTTACGAACTTAATATTTAAAAAAACTTAAAAATTCACAGATTTATGTATCGGGCACAAACACATGTCTATCTGTTTTAGTAAATTTAGTCCAATAATACTGAACTGGTAAAGTTGAGAACTATTATTTTAAAATCAGAATTTAGTTAAATTTAATTAATCTAATGGCCAACTGCACTAACATTGTATTTGTAGGGAAATCCTAAGTAGTATGCTGTCACTTTTTGTCCCAAATGAAAAGAATGTGACAGCATATCAATAAAGGCTGTCCGAAGCTAAGACAAGGTTAGTGCAGTTAGCCATTAAAGTACAGAGATTATTATACTCACTTGCGCCGTCCGTTTAGATTATAAAAAATAGATAAGTACGTACGAACTTTAAACCGAAAATCATTTAATGCTTAAAGCTTAGAATGCGTAGCATTCTAAGCTTTAAGCTTTGCGCTCTCAACACCGAAGCTGATAATTATCGTTTTTAAAAAACATCACCTTCCAAAGTCAAACAAAAGTTTAATTAAAAAACAACACCTAACAAAGTCAAATTTCAAACAAAAGTATAATTAAATTTTCATAACGAAAACATGTACGAATTGATTACGTTTAGAAAATTCTCAGCCTTACATGTATTAAATTAAAAATTCAAAGCACATTTAAACAAAATACATAAAAAAATACGAAACTTTAGAATAATGTTCAACTTTAACAACACACATTAACTATTCATACAATCCAAACTTTATCATTTATATTCCCAAAATAATTACCGAATGGTCATGTCTATATCAATTATGTATAAATAAATTACTACCTGTCGATCATAATTTACTTGGGAGTTTATTTTCCAATGTGGGGGTGGAAAGTAAAAAAAAAGGCGCGCGCGTTCCGCTACCGAGAGAGGCGGACGCCGATTCGGCTGCATACCGCGCGCGCCTCTACACCACTGCCGCGTAAGCCACCAAACACAAAACTGAACAGTGAATACTGATCACTGAATCGGCACATCTCGTTCAACCCCTCTCTCTTCGACTAAAAAACACATTAATTAGAACTAAAAAACAAGTCGCAGTATCACCACTGCACTACGCTATTTCACTATCACTTACTATTGGGATGATTCAACAATAATGTTGACTAAGTGTATTTAATATGGACCTGCATCAAAACGTAACTTATAATGCATTGAACTAAAGTATAACTTATATTACATATTTTATACTGTCGAAACTTTACTGTATTTTATAGAATAATTGTCATCAATAAAGTTTTGTATTATTTCTTATACATAATTTTATGTTATGCATTATAAATGTGTATGTGTATGTGTGTGTTTGTGTGTGTCTGAATGTATACGTGAATGTGAAATCATTATATTTCGGGTTTTTGCCTTAAGTTTGACACTAACTGAACTTCTTTTTAAGCAAATTTTCTTAGAACTTAATACTGACATACCAAATTTGTAAGAGGATAGTTATAAAAGAATTTTTATCAGGAGCATATTTATTTTCCTTTAACTTTCTTTGAATACCTACTTCGTACGTTCTGCAACGTCTCTCCTTCCAGAAGCGCAGTTACGAGAAACAATTTCCTTTAAAATCATGTAAAAACATAAAAATTTGAATATATTTACAAACAACACTGATTATTGCGGAAGGTAAGGCGGTGGTATCAGACCCACGCGAGACAATGCAGAACTCTACCACCCAGTATCCACGATGGTAGTCCAATAGGTCGCCTTTTACGACCTGCCTGGAAGAACGAAAGTTGGCCTATTCTTTAAAGGAGCCCGGACCAACACGGGCTAAAATAATATTTACCTTTGCTTTTAACGATAATATATAAACGTTTCTTCAGTTAAATATGGTTGTTTTTCTGTGTTGGTACACTCATTTCAATAATAAACTATCGGCTGCTAAGCAGTTTGAAAAAAAACGAAGGCCAAACTGTCACTCTAAATCTGTAATGTTTCGTCCCGACGACATGTTTTCTATCACAGCAACGTAAATGCTTGCTAATATAAGGTTGGCATTATGGCCCAGCCTCCTGAACAGCAACGTAATTTTAAAATCTGTGGTGTATATAATAGACTAGCTATTTCCTGAGACTTCATTGTAGCAACACGAAAACATTACTTTCTTTCGTTTTATCAGATAAAAAGTAGCCCATATTACTCTTTAATAAATGCAGCTTTCTATGGAGAGAAAAATATTAGAATCAGTTAAGTAGTTTTTGAATCTATCTCAACCTTTCGTCTTTATACGTAGATATATAGTTTTCTCTTTCTATTTATTATCGTATGTAACATAGTATGTAACATTGTTGGAATTGGATAATATTTGAGTATGACGATATATTTAGGCATTTAAACATGTGTACTAAATTTTTTAAGTGTATGTATGTTTGTATATTTGTATGTTTGACCAGGTATTTCTCGGGAACTAAAAGCCATATCGAGATAATTCTCTTTGATTTAAATCAGGTATATTCTAACTTCGGAAACATTCTAAGTATCAACTAAATTGGTTTAGAAGTTTTGAAATGAGTACAGTTGATGTGTGAAGGCGGTTTAAATTTTTTAATTACTATTTTTTCACAATGCTTTAACGCTGCAATAAAATACAGTTTAAATAATATGTATCTCCCATATCTTTTTATTGCATTGTCATTAATCATTAGTCAAGATACTTAACTATAATTTACGATTACTTCGTTACTCTTTAAAGTTAATTATATAACTTTGTGTCACATCCATAATATATTATTCACATGTATACAGTTACTTTTGACCATTGTACCTGGAAATACGGTGTGTTAAGTGGTAGAACCACTATCGCTATAATCTTTTTACAATAAACTTCCCGAAACTATAAGAGATCTAGCAGTCAATAAAGTCATGTATATTAAAAATAGATATTTGATATTCGTATCCGACATGAGATATCCATGTTTTTTTTAAATTTATACAATTTTTTTAAATTTAAACAATTTATACATATATAAAATTAAAAAATATTCGCGCCTCGAATGAGTACGTATGTTATCGCTGAAAATAGTCGATACACGTTATTAGGTCGACAAAACGCGGCGATGAGGATCTCGCCAACCGACAAACATGTAAATCGTGGTGAACCGGAAAGTCTATAGACATAGACGTTCTGTTTACTCTATCTACCACGCAAGGGAACCGAGCGTGATGATACTTTTATTTTTTATATATATAAAATTAAATTAAATTATTTACTGCATCACGTAGAAGTTCGGGGTACAACTAGTTAACTTTTGTACATTTTGAAACCATTGAAAACCCCCATAACAAAGCTATAGCTTGAAATTAAACACACTACATTCATGTGAAATACATAATAATATACACAAATGTATACTATGATGTTTGAGGATAAAGTATGTTTTCAAACTAAGAAGAGAATCATATTAAGTTTAAAGTGACAAAGGCGTTTTGACATTTGCTAAACATGCTTAAGGGACAAACGGGAAAAAACTGGTTTGTTAAATCACGTTTTTTTTGTATTGATTGTTAAATAACAATTTTACAAAAAATACACGATATACCTGAAGATATTATCTAAAGTATGTACTAACTCATTACATGATAGAATGTACTTTACTCGATCATATAAAATTCCGAAAACAGGCTCAAAAATCTCTAAAACCAATAATTTGTTGATAATAATTCTAATCTTCCAGATGATTTTTATATGGTGATATTTAGTTGTAAATACAAAAAAGAATGTGCTAAATTTTAGTTTTCAGCTGATGTCCTATATTTATTTATCCGAAAATTAACACGTTTCCCAGCGCTTTTAAAACATACCACGCCACCCATTTTCTATAGAATTGACGCGCGTCGAAATACCTCGCTTTAAGCATTTTCGTGCAAGCCGCCCTTAATAGTTTAATCTATTGTCGAATTTCTACCAGGCGGAGATCATTGGTTTGGATTTAAATTGACTTTTTTTTTTGTTACAGAAAAACATCTGTGATCATTGTTGCATTTTATAATATATAATTTAACACGACGTATAATTGAATCGCATTTTGCTATATTGTGTAATGTATTAAAATATCCATTTTCAACCGATTTCCCAAAAGGAGGTTACTAATTAGGCTGTACGTTTTTTACGTTTGTTACCTCAAAACTAGGTCATTTAAAAATCGATTCTGAAAATTATCTTTTTGTTTGAGAGGATACAATTTTCGTGCAGTCCCATTTAATTTTGGGACAGATCTGATGCAGGGTTCCGCAAATATAGGAAATGGGATCTCGGTTGCTGCAGTTCTACTGCGTTAAAAATTATGTTTATTTTATTTTATTCATAGAATAGCAAACAAACGGATAATTAATTCTCCTGGTGGAAAGAGAACTATCACCATCAGTCGACAGATAACAAATGGTGCGTTGTTATCCGCATTGCAGTGATGGAGTCTCACATTATGCATTAATATACATTGAGGTATTACTACTACGTAACGTACGTACGCTAGTAATATAGTTCAATGTTAATATACCGGCTGCCGCACCACAGTCGTATTCTAAACTCCAGCCAGCAAGTATCTTACTCTCCAAACCGGGACACGATTGGGAAAAGTATCGACGCTGTTGCGCCAGGAACGCAGAATTCGCAGTAGAATAACCCAATCAGCGTAATGCGTTATCGCCGGATCCTATATCGGGGGGCGTCATCCGCGGCAGACAAGGCGGCGTCACGTGCTCTGATGTTCCCACACCACCATGGTCGTTCTATTAATACACATTACGTGCATGTATTCATCGAATGTATCCACTACTGGTGTAAACATTATCGTAGTACTTCGTCAGTTTTAATGAGTTGAGATATTTTTAAATTTATAAAATACAAATAGACATTTTTATTTAGATACTAGCTTCACCGACGCTATAAAAATAAATGGAAAGTAAATGCAAATTCTAATATATAAACATATTATATATAATATATAAATATAATGTTGGTTCCGGGCTCCTTTGAAGAATAGACCAACTGCCGTTTTCCCAGGCAGGTCGTAAAAGGCGACCGATTGGCTATGCGAATCACTAACATCGTGGCTACTAGGTGGTAGAGTTCTGCATTGTCTCGCCCGGGTCTGGTACCACCGCCTTACCTATTCCTGCCGCAATAGCGTCAGTGCTTGTCGCTGTCGTGTTCCGGTTTGGAGGGTAAGGTAGCCGGTAAACTTATGCATGTGGCATTAGACCTCGCCACAAGATAGCGACGCACCATTAACATCTTTGGTGTCTATAGGCGATGGTTGACTCTTTCCATCAGGAGACCCATCTGCTTGTTTGCTATCTTATGATATAAAAAAATCGTGAAAACAGTCTGAAGAGGTTCCTAGAACGTCAAAATGTGAGATCTGGTGAAAACACGATTTTCGCAATTCTGAGCAAAATCAGTAACATTCTTAGCGGGAAATTAAAATATGGACTAAAAACTGGTTAAGTCGCTCCCGCATGCATTTGGTGATTCAATAAGTAAAAGCAATAAGATTCAGGTACATTAGGATAAATAAATGTATAAAAATTCGTTGAAAAAATATTTCCTGTGATTTTTCAATTATTTATGCTATTATTAATTAATGTCTATTTTATAAGTTGGAACTTTACATAAAAACCCTCTTGCAAACTCAAAGTTTTTTTTCTAGGTCTATTTTTAGAAAGTTGTAGAAAAAATTCCTGATGGAAATATTGAAAAAAAATATTTTTCAGTTTTTTTTTTAACAATGGATCATTAAACAATTAAAAGCCAAATAAACATATTAACAATTTTTGCCCAGTAAATAATAAGATGACCTAAAAGGTTAAAATTGTAAATTTCGGAAGTCAGATATTTTAGAAATTTTAAGTAAACAAAAGATGTAATCTGTTCAAGAAATATAAGGAAAAGTTATCTAGTTTGAATGAACAAAAGTTGGAATGGTTAAATCGAAATCAAACTTATTACGGAACCCATATTCTATGAATGTGTTCCGCAATAAGTATTTTTTTATTACGAATTCGCAATCTATCCCCTGAGCCCCTCTTTTCGTAAGCGAAATGTACTTTCGAAACTTTTAAATACCATCCAGAAGGTTTGGCGCAAGACATTTGGCTCAGAGTATTTCTAATCAGTTTCCAAAAATTGGAATGGAATTCGCTATTTTAATTTTATCTGTGTAGCTTAAGCACTAAGATGTTTCTCTTATACAAAGTGTAAGATTTTATTTTCCATTGCGGTGATTCCAATACTAATACCATAATACTATCACAAATATATACATTATACATACTACACAATCCGCTCTCGATAATGTCGTCGCCAGTCTCGATGACGAAGACCTGTTTTTTTTCCCCCGCGTAACGAATTGTAATAGCCCAAACATAATTTTGAACTGTAGCTAAGCACTACGTTCACCCCGAAAAATCCCTTGACGCAGTTATTTGTAGGGCTTATGTATATATTAGTCTATATAATAGTCATTGTGAAAAAATATATGTCATGTTTTAGTTTTTGCTTTTTTTTATATAAGTATATTATAAGATAGCAAACAAGCAGATGGCTCTCCTGATGGAAAGTATCAACCATCGCCTATAAACACCAAAGGTGTTAATGGTGCGTTGCTGTCTTGTGGCGAGGTCTAACGCCACATGCATAAGTTTACCGGCTACCTTACCCTCCAAATCGGAACATGACAGTGACAAGCACCGTCGCTGTTGCGGCAGGAATAGGTAAGACGGTGGTACCAGACCCGGGCGAGACAAAACAGAACTCTACCACCTAGTAAAGTTTTTGCTACCCGACAATGATATAAAAAATAACAGAATTTAGTATAAACACATAGAGTCCTAAAATTTTAAGTCCCGAATCGGGCAATTGCTTTTAATAAGTTTCCAGTTTTCTGAAAAATACGAATTGCCTGAACTGTAAAATATGTTCTCGATTTATCAATAGGTCGGCCACCTGTCACATCATGGGGCTCAGTAGCGTATTAGCCGGTGCACTTGTTGTACTGGGTGTACCTAGACTTTTTTAAAATATTATTTTCATTAGATAACAAAAAACAAAGAATCTGACAAAAAACAAGCACGATATTTTTATATAAGATGCTACTAATTCAGTCTATTGATAAACAAATATACTGTGATAAAAAAATAAAATTTGTTTCGTTTTTCATAAGTAAATGTTTTTCTTATTTAACAGGATATCAAACAAGTAGATGAGTCTCCTGATGGCAAGAGGAAAACATCGCCTATATAGTCCAGAACTAAAGATTCTAATGGTGCGTTGTATTCGTGTGGTCAAATACAAAAATTTACCGCCTAACTTACCCTCAAAACTAGGATATAGCAAAAAAAAGAAGTTACGTTATTGCGGTAGCTCCGAGTGACATGTTACGGAGCTCTACCAGCTAGTAGTTACAATGCTAGTGATAAGTATTAACCTTCTCTCGCCTTTTACGAGATGCCCAGCAGTAAGGCCATTGATTTATTTTCCAAACAGAGGCCCAGCCAGATTAACACGGGGAGATCATTATGATTTTATTCTGATCTTTTATTATCCTTAAATTTTGTTCAGATTAGACTTAAGAGCGGTTTCATAATTTTGTCGCGTAATTGTGTTGGTTCTAATTAGCCACAAGCGTTGATGTTTAATTATTGCGGTAACTATTACTTAATGGCCATTTCCTATTTATCGTCAGCGTCATGTCAGCGTATATACACGTTGACGGCTAAAAGTCTGTACATAGGTACCGATCGAAGATGTTCAGTAGGTATTTAATTCTGATATCGAATACATAAATAGGTACTTACGTAAAATTTCATCTAACTATCCAATGCAAATATTAAGTACGGACACCCTCGCGAGTAGACATAGCGAGTTGCCGCCTCAAAACGTGTCGGACAAAGCGTGCGCCTATTTATATTCTAAGAACTTTACTAGCCCAGAATTTATCAATCCGCAAGCTCAAACAAAAATACGTCGCCTCTTTAATCTCGTGATAGATGTTACTAATGAATTAATAAATTAATGGCAGTCGCGTTGGTGCTGCTCACCTAAAGGACGGCATTTATATAACTTTTTCCCCTGCGTCCGGGAACGATTAAGTAAAACGTGGATAGAAATAGATCATTGTGTTGCACAGTTCCTTACTAGTCATGGTAATTTTAAAGCTAAATTATTCTCGTTCAAATTAGTTCCTTCTCCATTTTGCGAATGTTCCATCATAAACTGTAAATATGAACAAACTGCACATCATATTCTTTGAGAGTGTTATCTCTGGCAAAATGAACGTAGCCAAATGCTTGATAGTATACGATGTATATCCGGGGTAATTTACTATTCCGACCTTGTAGCAACATGTGGGAATTTCCGTGCCTTCAAGCGATTTTGTCATACATACTACTGGAAGCAGAATTAAGTAGGCCATTTTCGTAGGACCTCAAATACCTAAATCACCGTGGTGCAATAGCAATCAGGCTTAACCTGATTATAAACGTCTCATTTCTTAGCAGTTTTTGCTTTATCTTTACGCTGTCTCCTGCTGTAAAAGGAGGGAAACTGGATGTATTTTCCTACTCCTCCTATATTCTTCTGATTAAATTCGATGCGGATTCCAAGACAGCTTAGGTTTTCCCCAGGGCACCCTGAGCTCGCAACTCAGAGGTTATCAGGAAGGTTGCCGCTGTTGATTCTGGTTTACGGAAGTTACAGTGGTGGGAACGAGAGGTGGGCCCATTGCCCTGACCCGATATTTTTTTTTATTAGTAAGCTATAATACTATCCAGGAGTAACAAAGGCTACTTTTTTATTCGATTGAGCAATAGGAAGTAGTGATTTTAGGTCACGCGGACAAAATCGCGTAAAACAACTAGTTTTATTATAAGCTTAGTACATTTGAACTGTAACTTGATAAAAACTCGCCCCGCTCTGCTCGCTTTGTGATTATTATTTTTATAAAAACTCCCTCCCCCGTTTTCCCCGAGTTGGTCCAGATCCTCTATGAAGCATAGAGCATCTGCCGTTCTACCAGGCACTTCGTTTAAGGCGAATTACCATACAATTTACAATAACTATCATTACCATCGTATCTACTAGGTAGAGTTCTGCATCGACTCGCCCGGGTCTGGTGCCATCGTCTTACCTATTCCTGTCGCAATAACGTCAGTGCTTATCACTGTCGTGTTCTGGTTTGGAGAGTATAGTTGCCTGTAAACTTATGTTGCACTGAGATCCTGCTACGAGGTTAACAACGCATTATTAACATTTTGGTGTTGTAGGTGATGTTTTTCTCTTTCTATTAGAAGAGCCATCTGATTGTTTACTATGTTATGATTTTTTTAAAACCAGACATCCCACGGGCTAACAGTACTACCCACGGGCTAAACTGGATACGCCTTTCAACGCAATTTCTTAGGATATCAGTGTCGCTTGTATTTACATAGAGAAATAAAATCAATCCAGGGGTATTTTTTGCCTTAGATTTTTATTTGACACGATAAAATAGCATAATTTGGCATACTTCTATTTTTTTACGCCATAATATATCTACAAGCATTTGACATTTACATACATTTGCTCATATGAGCGGCTACGTATTTTGCGCCCTACACCGTGTCTGTTAGTATTGTTGTGGTCCACAGACCAAGTTGTGGTCTGTGGTACTACCTGTATACGAAAGATTTCACCTAGATCCATCCGCGTCCAGTGTGAAGAAGTAATAAACACGCACACACTCTACATACATTCGCATACTTAATAGTACTTAGGATTAGGATTTTAATAAAATACTTTAGCGTCTAACTTGGTGTAAGTACAGTTAAGAAGAAAATACTTAAATAAATAAAAATAGGTAGGTGATTTTATTTATAAATGCCATTTTAAATATTACTAAACATTAAGTAATATGTCAAATGTTAAGGATACACAAGCGATCGTCCATTTGTCGAAATTAGACAATAGACTAAACAATAAATATCTTTTAAATTTGATAACACACCTAATTTAGTCATATAGAAAATAGTATATTATCATTTATCATGTATGTCAAATGAACGTAGTGTGTGTAATATTGTATTTTTGTCAATTTAATGTATTAATTCTATTGCACCTTATTTAAAAATATGAGTTTTCTGTACTCTTTCTCAATGTAAACATAAACTGTGCCAAATTTCAGACACTTAATGGTCGTAAAAAGGAATACAAAGCTTTCGCTTCACATATTACATAAGATAAATACCTACAATCAATTGTTTCTTCGCTAGTTTTGATAGCATAAGATTATGAAATAAGCAAATGGTTCTCTTAATAGAGAGACATTAGGATTAATATTAATGTAGGTTGCTATTCTAGAGGTATATAAGCATACCTTTCTAATGGAGCACGACAGCGACCAGTACCAAGGCTATTAGACTAGGAGCCAAAAGCGGGCGAGACGTTGCAGAGCTCTACCACGTAGCAAGTAGTCACGATAGTAGCAATACCTTTGGCCTTCTTTCGTCCCTTACAACGATATGCCTAGCAGAAAGAAAATAATTTATTCTTCAAGTGTGGCCTTATTAATACAAAGAGTTTTATAAATTTTTCAGACAGACGTCCGGTCTGCGTAAAACATCATGCATTGCGAGCAAAAGCTATTATTATTATATTGCTATACAAGTTTAAACCCCTTTCTAATTTTATATATCGTGCGTTTAAAGTAAATTTGTAAAGCCTTAGTTTATTTGCGTTGCAGTAAATTTTAGTTTGGTTGGATTTTTAAAAAGTTGGAGAATAAAAGTGCATGCCTGGTAACGCTCGTTTATTTAAAAATAAATTAAACGACACTGAATTAGATAATAACTTTCAATAGGAAACAATCCCGTGACATACTGAAGCTGTTAAAAAAATGACATCGATACGTTCAGTATTTTGAACGTAACTGTGGCAAATCCGTACATATACGTCCGGATCCGGATTTCCACTAAAAAAATTAAATCTTTTTTGTAGTGTATTATACTTGACTAATATTTTTTAGAAGTATTATATGTGTTTACTTATATTAATGAAATATGAATATTGAATGCAATATAGTTTCAGTTCAGTACAGAAAACTTTTTGTAGATTAATACAATATAATATATATATATATATATATATATATATATATATATATATATATATATATATATATATATATATTCTATTACTGATGGGTGATGTCGAATTATTTATACAATGTTACCAATTTAAACTCTATTTGACCTGAAAAGTGCCACCAAGTCCCTAAACATATTTTCTAATGAATATCTCATTGGAAAGGAAAAATTCATTTACAACATTCCTTTCTACAGCACGGACAGGGAAAAAAATCTTTGAAATAATTTTAACTAAGTATGTCACTCAAAACGTTTTTCCTGTCATATGTTTTGAAATATTACTTTGCAATTAAAATGCCGTCTGTCTTGGCCGAAATCTTTTGTTATGTAGCCGCCTATGTGTTAGCACACACATAAGCGGCTACAATATCAAAGATGCCGTAGTCGCTGACTCGCGTAGTGTTGTCTATTTTAAAATATTCGCTAAATTTTAGGAACATTGAAAGGTAAACACGAGAATTTTTTAACATTATAAAAAGCTTCATCACGCCCGGTTCCTTTGCAGGGCAGGCAGAGTAAACCGAAAGTCTATAAACTTTCTGGATCACCTCAATTCACCAGTTTATCGGGTGGCGAGATAAATGGAGATCCTCATCGCCTCATTTAACGACATGTTAACGATTATCGACTATTTCTAGCCATAAGCGGGACCGACAGTTTTACGTGCTCATTCGAGGCACGGCAGTGGTGATACGGCGACAATCCGCCAGACTACTAGCTGCTACTGAGATTTTAGATTTTCGAAAAAGCTTCAATAGAAATTTTGCCCGACCCAGGGATCTAACACGGAACCTCATGAGCTGAGTCGAATAGGCTATCCCTAGTCCGCCAAGCAGTCATTTAAATACTGTAATATTGTTATTTTTATAAATAGAATAAAAGGTAATTATATTTTTTGCTAATGTAAGTAGCATTAAAAGGAAGCAACGTTATATGGAAATGTTATACATATCTTATTATACAGTGAATGAAGGTAAAGGTAGTAGACTTTGGATACGTTTACCCCATTCCTTAAGGCGATTACAGCTGCGAACGACCTTGAGTTTCTAACAGGAGGAGCGCAAATATTATTTAGCGCATGGCATGGTCCAAAGTCAAAGAGTATTTAGTGGATGCAGATACATACAGATACATACGTTTTAACATTTTTGTTCACCTATATGAACTTTTATCATCATGAATCGACTGAATGTTGTCAAACTTAAAACCAATAACCAGTAATCGCTCATTTATCGATTACATATACATTCATTTTAGAAAAAAAATATACCGAAAATCGACAAAAAATTATATAACAATTTACGCAATAATAACAGTTACGTATCCTATTTCTTTGAAAGTGTTGTAATATACAATACATCCCGTGTAGCACTTTATTTTAATACATACAATCAACAATTAATATTTAACAAAACCTTTCAAAATTGATTTTATAAAATGTAATCTCTTGAATAATATTTTAAAACTAACTAGTTTCTTAGTTTTTGTTTTAAAATCTCGTAATAAAAAAGAAGGTATATAAATTGATTTAATGTTTATAAAGGAAACTACTAAATAAGTTGTTTTATTTAGACTATTTGTGTGTATAAAATATTTAATATATTTAATTAATTTATTTTTTATTGCGAAGTCCTTACTACCTTCAAATAGTACCAGTTTTTATTTTTATTTTTTTAGAGTTCTGCTTTTTATTCGCTTGCTTGAATTATCTTCGTTGTTTATATGTTTTATTTTTGTACATTTATACAAAATATTGACAAAATACTTATCTATCTATAGCTATAATAAAAATTCAAGCGTAAACGTAGGTAAGTACATGAATAGTCTCAAAATATTATTCAGCGTCTACTCGCAAACAAAACTATTTATAAAGTACTAGCTTTTAGCCCCTTTAATACCCTCTTTTACCTCTTTAAGAGATAAAACTCACAGCATCCTTATATGCACGTTTATTTAACTGAATTAAAGAACATGGCTAATAAATTTGAAGAGATTTTGATTAAACATATTTTTTTTTTACAAACTTTACCACTTTTTTCATCGTTTGAAGAGATGACATTTGAAAACCTTAAACTCGTATTCATTTAATTGTATTAAAAATCATAAATACTAAGTTTTAAATAATTTCTACAATATTCTACAATAAACAATCTATTTTTTATACAAACATCAATGCTTTTTTTACCCTTTAAGGAATGAAATTTAAAAAAATCCCCAAATGTATGATTCTTAAATTGTGTTGAAGAACGTAAGTGCCGAATTTCAAGTTATTTCGACCATAAACGTTTGATTTTTCATATAAATTGTAACACACACTTTTACTCCTTTAATGAATGAAACTTCTAACATTACATGCATGTTTCCTCAATTTCGATTGAAGAGCATAAGTACTAAAAAATCCGAAAATTCGTACATCTTAATTGTATTAAAAATCATAAATACTAAATTAAAATAATTAAGATTTTATAGTAATGCAATAAATAAACAATTCATTTTTGATACAAACTTTAAAGCCTCTTTTTACCTCTCTATGGGCTAGAATTCAAAAAAATATTAAATTTGTATTTAATTTTTTTTTTCAGTTAAAGGATAATTTAATTATAGCATATCATTCATTTCAACTCAAAAATGACAGAGTTTCATACAAACTTTCACCCCCTATTTCACCATCTTAGGGGTGAATTAAAAAAAAAATCCTTTCTTATTCCTTGTCTATATCATAAGAACAACATCTGTAAAAAAACAGCCTTCTCGGTCCAAGCTCATTCTATAAAATCATCATAATCATCATCTATTATATCTACTCTAAATCATCTACTATAAAAAAAACATCCAAGCGTAAACGAAATGTCAATTTCCAAACGGCACAACCTTACTATTGTGCCAAATGTTCTATCTGTACTATTACTCTTTGACTCGAATATGGAGAGCGGAGCTCGCTAACATGCGACACAGCCTCCCCGTATGAACGCTACCGGGAGACTGACTTTCGACGCGAGCGCTCTCCGCGAATTAAATAATAAGGTTTTTATTGATTTAATAGCACACTATAATGATTTTGTAAAATGTTGAACTTAAATTTTATAAAACAATAAATTGTCTGTAATAAAAAGAAAAAATCATCAAAATCGTTACAGTAGTTTGGAAGTTATAGGCAATTTTTTGCGTAAAATTAAGAAAGATATTCGATTTTTTTCTGTCAAAAATAACAATAAAATTTAAAAAAACGAACTTAAAATTTAAACTTAATTATATTATACGCATAATGCATATTTTTTTTAAATCATTGGACCAACCGGTTAGCAGTAGTAGGCTTTCAAAGAGGTGTCTATTTCGTAGTTTGGCATTACCTATCGCCTTAAATGGGGTAAACGTATCCAAGGTCTGGAATTAGAGATCACAGCGTAACCATTGTCCACCCACTTCCACCACACTTTCTTTCACGTCAGAAGCAAAGGCAGTAAACAAACAAATTATGTACTCAATGCACGTTTCACTTCGCAACCGAAGCATTTTCAGGAGAGTCGAATAGCACTTCACTCTATGAAGGGTTAAGCATTAATGGCGAGAAAAATAATTTAATTCTATTATAAAAAAAACACCTTACGCTTCCCACGGTGGTGGGTTGTCGCTGGTTCCCAGGTCGTCGCTGGGATGAACAATAGTTTATTGTAACGAAGCTAGTAGGTTGTTTGTTTGTTACTTGTTTGCTGGTAATTTAAACTTAAAAATTACTACGTTACCTTGTTAAGTAAAGTTGAGCTCACTAAATTAATTTGTTCGTTCAACAGTGCAACTGGAAGGTTCTTGTATTTATAATTTCGAGTTGTTCTAATGTCTTTTATACTTATTCCCATATATGAATAACTAGCGACCTGCCCGCGGTTTCACACGCGCAGCTTTTGCTCCCGTGGGAATATCGGAAAGGTTTATACACTTAAACCTTCCTCAAGAATCAATCTATCTATTAAAAAAACCGCATCAAAATCCGTTGCGTAGTTTTAAAGATTTAAGCATACATAGGGACATAAGGACATAGGGACAGACAGAAAAAGCGACTTTGTTTTATACTATGTAATGATATGAAATGAATGATTCTTAGATAAAGAATGTTTAGTTTTCAGAAGGTGTTTGGCTTATTTTATTTATCGGGGTGTTTGACATTGAATTCGATCGATCGTGTGTTTACAATGTATTTTTTTTTAATAATTGTTTAACAAAATGAAGATCTTTATAGTGCTGTTTTCTCTGACAAGGAATATACATTTAGAAATAAAGTATGTTGCTGTGAAATAATCGCCTTAATTACCGCGCCCCCAAAATTAAAACCCGTATTTTAAATCTGGTAGCCATAACAAGAAGTGGTAGGTGACAACCTTAAGTAATAATACCTGAACACATTAAACAAGAAAATAGTAGAACAGGTTAAAATTCAACTTTATAATATATTTTACGAAGATAGTTTGAAAATATAATGTAGGTACATCGAACCCATGGTTACTTGATAAACAGTAATATAAGGCAGGAACTTTGGTAATTACTGTCCGGAATAAATGGAATAATAGAGCAGTAGGACGTAGACTGCCCAGTCGATATTTCTAGTATAATTATGCCATGGTACCGATCGTAATTGTTCGATACAGGCATCTGTAATTGGAGCTAATAATCAATATTATGTAATGGGGCTTTATATCAATCATAGCATTATATTAATACTCGTTTTGCTACGGGAATTTCAGAGGTAAGGGTTGTCACTTTTCTAATCGTATCAATATCGATATGATGATTGAAGAAAAAACCATTCGCTGTTCTGACAGGTGGTTCGATTTGATCCGTAAGTCGCTACCATCGTGGCTGCTAGGCGGTAGAGTTCTGAATTTCCTCGCCCGAGTATGGTGTCTGAGCGATTGTTGTATATTTCCATCAGGAAAGCTTAGCTTGTTTGCTATCTTCTTCACATAGTATAAAATAACGTCGCTTTCGCTATAAGTTACGATCGCTTAGATCTTTTAAATTTGAAACCCGTTAGAGATTTGTGTGGGAATTTTTGTCGATTTTTCTACCTTATCTTTGTATAAACTGATTTATTCTAATATTAATATTTAAGAAAATACACAAAAAAATAATCTAATACCTTTAAACGAGCAATTCTAATATTATATATATATATATATATATATATATATATATATATATATATATATATATATATATATATATATATATATATATATATATACACATTGCTCGATTTTATTCAATACTGCTGAGTAACTTCTTTAACTATTTAAAATCCATCCCTTTTGGTTTTTAGGTTTCTGAAGTAGTGGGAAACTAAGAACTACAGACGGAGAGACGTACGTTACGTAACTTCAAAGTTTTACTCTCTGTCGCCAGCTCTTGGTTAAACTTCATTTCCATGCAATATTTTAGCTGCACCGTTGAGCATGCTGCATTCTAAGAGATTTTGGTGAATCCCGTGGAAACAACACGTTCAAGTTATCATATAACTGTGTGCCAAATTTCATCCAAATCTGTTCAGTAGTTTTTGCTTAGCTGAATAACAAACATCCATCCAAACTTTCGCATTTATAATATTAATACAGATACACTTGAGAAACTTCTCTCATTGAGTTTCTGATTCTACGCTCGTATTATATACGTACAGTATATTTATCGATACATTTACAATGCAGATTCTGACATGCGCTCGTAATATGATGTTTAATTATTCACTTTTTTGCAATAAGAGTAAAATATGCGATACCTTATAGTGAATATGAGCGACCTATTTAATGGCGATGATCATTTCTTTGTAACATTAGATTTATTATGTATTTGCTTGGCACCTATCATGTTACTGCCTCAAAAATACTTTTTTAAATACATTTAACGGTACGAACAGCCATCAACATTATAAAAAAGCACTATGCCTAGTAATGCCTCAATGGCTGGATATTTTTGGGGCTATGGGCCCTCTCTGACCTCTCTTTCTACCAATGTAGCTTCTGTAAGTCAAAATCAACAGCAGAAACCTTCTGATAACCACTGAGTTTTGAACTCAGGGTGCCCTAGCGAAAAGATGACAGATTACCTTATTGGAGATTATTGGAACCCACACCGAAATTAATCAGAAGTACATAGGAGGAGTAAGAAAACATATCCAGTTTCCCTCCCTTTTCGGCAGGAGCCAGAAAAGGATAAAATCATAAAAAAGTTTTTCAGAAAAACTAGAAAACCACAAAAAGTTCGTTCTAATAAAATTTAGAAGGAACTAAACAGAAAAAAATATCTACAAAGCATTGAAGAACTAAAATGTTTAGACAATCCAAATTACACGCTTCATTACGTAACTTTTAAAATAAACGCCACGCTCTTTTATTTTAAAAATAATTAAACGACACTAAATTCGATAGTAATTTTCAATAGGAAACAATTCCGTGACATACTGCCGTGACATTTCCGCCGTGTTGGTCCCGGCCTCCTTTGTAGAATAGGCCAACTGCCGTTCTGCCAGGCAGGTCGTAAAAGGCGACCGACTGGCTATCGAGTCACTACCATCGTGGCTACTAGGTGGTAGAGTTCTGCATTGTCTCGCCCGGGTCTGGTACCACCGCCTTACCTATTTCTGCCGCAATAGCGCCAGTGCTTGTCGCTGTCGTGTTCCGGTTTGGAGGGTAAGGTAGCCGGTAAACTTATGCATGTGGCATTAGACCTCGCCACAAGATAGCAACGCATCATTAACATCTTTGGTGTCTATAGGCGATGGTTGACTCTTTCCATCAGGAGACCCATCTGCTTGTTTGCTATCTTATGATATAAAAAAAAAAAAAAAAAAAATACTGAAGCTGTTAAAAAATGGTACTGATATATTAAAGTACTAGCTGTTGCCCGCGACTTCGTTCGCGCGGACTTCGTTTACTCCGCACAGCTCCTCCCCCATAGAAGACAGCGTGATAATATGTAGCCTATATGTTGACCCGACCTATTAGTAACATTCATGCAAAATTTGAAGTAAATCCATGCAGTACTTATTGAGTTTACCCCGGACAAACATTGACTTTCCTACGATTTATTATATGTATAGATTTTGAGCGTAATTGTGGTACATCAAAACATACAGACATCCACGTCCACAAAAAAATTTCAAATCAGTTTTTTATATATTATATTTGACAAATATTTTTTTAAAGTATTAAATTTGTTTGTAAAATGGCTATTCTTTATGTTGTACTCATATTATCTGTATCTTACATATAATAAAATCGTAGGAAAGTCAAAACTGTACATTGAATATTTTTTAAAGAATACTTGGGGCGTGATCTACAATCGATATCGAAGCCAATAATATAGTTTTTAGAATTTTTGTCCGTTTGTCTGTATGTATGTCCGGGGTAAACTCAAAAAGTACTGCATGGATTTACTTCAAATTTTGCATGAATATCACTAAAGAGGTCGAGTCAACATATAGGCTACATATTATCACGCTATCACCTACGGGGGAGGAGCTGTGCGGAGTAAACGAAGTCCGCGCGGACGAAGTCGCGGGCAACAGCTAGTTGTCTGAATATAATAGATAGGTACAGTTTAAGTCCAGAAAACGGTTAACCTTGACATGTTGAAAGTAGAGTACTACCTCAATGCTCCGCTTATGAGGTGTGCAATGGAAACAGTTAAGAGCAACATTGTTTGTAATAATACTATCTTAATAGCTTTTGGACTTAATTATACCTTCAATTACAGATCGTAAATAAAATGTCAAACACACACGTACACTTACAGACAGGTGTACAGTGTATTCGGATACTGGACTACCTTAATCTAGTTTTCTAAGTACTTGCTTGCACTGAATGTGTGCTACGGTAATAAAGTGAATGTAATTTATATGCTGTTTATAACGATTTCAATCACATGAATGTAGTATTATAGCTAACACGACGATAACATCCATACTAATATTATAAATGCGAAAGTAACTGTCTGTCTGTCTGTTACGCTTTCACGGCCAAACCACTGAACCGATTTGGATAAAATTTGGAACAAATATAGTTTGAGACCCAAGAAAGGACATAGGATAGTTCTTATCCCGGAAATCCCACGGGAACGGGAACTATGCGGGTTTTTATTTTAGAATTTTTTCCACGCGAACGAAGTCGCAGGCACAGCTAGTTTAAAATATACACGTCGTATTGAGACCCTCCTCCGTTTTTTCGTCTTATTGTTTCCTTTTAGCATCACCATTAGGGTTCTGTAGTCTAGAACGAACTCTTATAGTGTCGCCGTGTCCGTCCGTCCGTCTGTACGAAACTTACCTCACAGACTCGTAGTACTAAAAACTGTGATTTGGCATGTATATTAGACACGCCGACAAGGTGATAAAATAAAATACTAAAACAAATATTTTTTATAGGTAAAGTGGGGAAATGCGTTTTTTTCTCTCGCTACCTCAAAGTACTCCAAAGCGTGCGATGTCATTCGATAGGTCTTCATCGAAAACAATCTTTCGATGAAGGGATTTTTAAATATTAAGGTTTAAATGCCAGCTCCCTTTCTCACGTTTTTTTTGTATATCATAAGACAGCAAACAAGCAGATGTGTCTCCTAATGGAAAGAGACAATCATCGCCTATAGACACCAAAGAAGTTAATGGTGCGTTGCTATCTTGTGGCGAGGTCTAATTCCACATGCACAAGTTTACCGACTACCTTACCCTCCAAACCGGAACACGACAGCGACAAGCACTGACGCTATTGCGGCAGAAATAGGTAAGGCGGTGGTACCTGACCCGGGCGAGACAATGCAGAACTTTACCACCTAGTAAACGTACTCCATGGCATAATTTATACTTTCCATCGTCGGCACTTGGCGAAACTGCATCATATTGATTCAAAATCAGTACTCCATGGCGTTGGGTGTCGTTAGATAAACCTTTAAAAATATCGTGCACGATGGGATGCACTAAAGCTGTTTTCCATGAATTCGGTACCACGCTAAGTGAATAGGAAAGCCGGAATAAGTGCGTCAATACTAGCGCCAACTCTGGAGCACATACTTTAAGCACAATGGGAGGGATGCCGTCAGGCCCACTCGACTTGTGAATGTCCAAGGAAAGTAGTGCTTTACGCATAGATGATTGCCGAAATTGTGGTTCTGGTAAAGAACTATCACACTGCGGGATGGTAGGCGGTGAGTTCCCGTGGTCATCCAGGGTCGAGTTGGCCGCAAAGAACGAGCCCAGAAGATCGGCTTTCTCCTTTGCGGTATGGGCCAGAGAGTCATCGTCTCTGTGCAAGGATGGAAATGAAGGCTGGGAGAAATTCCCTAAGACAGCTTTGGTAAGAGACCAGGACGCACGAGTGCCCGAAGGAAGGCAAACTAATTTCTCTCCAATTCTGCCAATGTGGTTCAATTTTGCCTTGGCTATAGCTCTTTTAAAGAACCTCGAGGAAGAGTAATGTGTTCCGGGTGAGAGGTTAGCAGGAGGTCCAACAGTGAAGGCGTATGGCCATCCACATCGGGAACTCGCGTAGGCGACGTTATCAATTGTGTTAGACCATATGCCAAGGCAAAATCGTGAACAGACCTCCCCGCATGATCGGGGGTGCGAGAACATAGCCATTCGGCGTGGCGGGCATTAAAATCGCCCAAGATCACGATCTCTCTGCGGGGGGGGGGGGGGGGGGTCTGCTCTAACACGGAATCTATAGCCATTTGCAAATGCTCGACGAGCCGGTCAACTTCAGTATTCCCGCTATGGGACCTATATGCACGCGTACCTGCGTGGATGGTCGTCGTTGAAGATAGTTCTATACATCTATAGTGCGACTCTTACACTTTCCTGTCGCAATAGCGTCGTTACTGTCGCTGTTGTGTTTCCAATTACGCATTATAAACATTTTTGGTGTCTCGAGATGATCCTTCTCCACCAGAAAATGATTATTTTTGCTCTTTATAGAAACACATTTAAGATTACACCCACTATGTATACACTCCCTACGTAGAGAAATACAACACACATAATAAGACAAACGTTACTTTTAATATATTAAGCTCAAACCAACATCCTTTTTTATTTTAATGTTCTACTAAAATCTTAGCTAATTATAAATTATTTGCACGTTAAAATTATTAAAAGTTTATTTTAATTGCTGTAAGTGTACCTACATGTCAATTCAAACCGCGAAGTGAGGACTTGGCGACCTGTGTTACATGATCTTTTAGAACTTATCTCAATCACCAGTCTCTCACAACGGGTGATACTTAATAGGTATTAATTCCACGTCGACATTAAATATATTGAGAACTCATTGTGATGATAATTTTCAAAATAATGTAGCAATTGATTTCAATTGCTCTTTTCCTTAAAAAAAAACTGCGTCAAATACCATAAATAGAATCAAAATCACTTGATAAATGCGGAACGAAAATTTTGATTTCTCAACTCTATGAATTCAAAGGTCTATGATTAGTTAGGTATAGTTTCTGATTCTTTTAACTTAAAATACCTCACTTGAGCGGGAAGTTATAGGGATGACCTGCAGTGTCAACCGGTTTACAGATTTTTTTATTCGAATTAACCTTTACTTGGACTTTATAGGGGTTAGAGCAGAGGTTTCAAAACTTATTTTGCCTAACGCCCACTTTGAAAATCAGCTATTTTCAGCGCCCCCCATTTTTTAACCTTAAAAACCTCAATAGCATATTAGTCTCAGCTGGAATTATATAAACCTTTAATTAAATACTATATTCTAAACGAGACTATTCTTACCAGAGAAAGGTGTAATAATGCAACTTTACAATATTAAATCTTTTATTCAAAATGAACAATAATCATAATTGAGCAATAATATGTTTACCTAAGCCTTCAGCGCCCACAAGGGGGCATTATCGTGCACTTTGGGAAAGAATAGGTTAGAGTATACGCTTGCACAGTAAACTTTCTGCAGGGAAGCCCCGGCTTTAGTCTGTGGTAAAGACTTTTACCAAAAACAAAAGCTTATATTTTTATATAATGAGTGTATGTCAAATGCAGTGTCAAACACATTATCAGGCAATGTTTATAATTATTTTTAAAAATAATTTTGTGCGTATTATAAAAAAATATTAGCTTTCGGCACTCCTCCATATAAAAACTTTAACCGAGCCTTTCATACTGTACAATCTGCGTAATTTTCATCAAAAATGTTCAAAGTTTTCGCTTCAAGTATAGATAATAATAAATACAGATAAAAGCATAATAGTGTGTCTCAATTTCTTCTTATATATCTCTGAAATAAGATTCAAAAATCCGGTGGTATCAATCTAAAAATAAAACTTTTGTGCACCACTTCTTAAAAATTACTTTGAGAAAGATGCAAATAATTAATTGCTTTCGATGGGTCTTGTTCAATAACATTTTTTACCAAAACATGTGGAGTCATTATTATCCTCAGCAATGTTTAATAAAAACTTGTTAGATTTGATTCAGCTTAGTCATTCAATAACGTTAAATCTTCGGCAAACTAATTTAGGTTCTGTTGCCGAATATACATATAAAACTAATTTTAATTATTTGGAGGGTAAGGTAGCCGGTAAACTTATGCATGTGGCATTAGACTTCGCCACAAGATAGCATCGCTCCATTAACATCTTTGGTGTCTATAAGTGCTGGTTGGCTACTTCTATCAAGAGACCCATCTGCTTGTTTACTATATAGATTTTATCTTGCCATTTCGTCGGCTCGACTCATATGTATATTCGAGTCCAATTACAGCTTTTTATTACGAATAATCTCTCAGCTAGGCTGTGGAAAAACGGACGGACGGATATGCTTAAACTACAAGAGGGTTCCTAGTTGATTTCAGAGTCCTAAAAATCGATATTTATACGGTGTATCTTTACATCGGCTTTCAAATATTACAAATTAGCTACGCCCGGCAACGTTTCGCTGAGGCTATTTATGTATTTGGGTGATTCTTATTCTCACTTTTTTGTGAGTAGTAAGAATTACAAAAACAGTAAACTGTATAAATTAATAAGATGTGCTTGCGACTTCGTCCGCGTGAAAAAAAATGTAAAATAAAGTAGCTAAGTTACTTCTTATAATCGGGGTTTATAAGATGGATAGTCCCGGGGTTTTACCCGTATAGATCCTATACCCGTGAGATTTCTAGGGTAAGAACTATCCTATGTCCTATTTCGGGTTTCAAACTATTTTTGTACGAAATTTCATTCAAAACGGTTCAGTGGTTTAGGCGTTAAGAACAGACAGGCAGACAGAAGGTGGTCTTCGCAACCGGCGTGAATAAATAAAGAGGATAATGAATGTGGAGGAAGCTAGAGAAGTCTGCAAGGATCGTAATGTATGGCACTAGGTTCTCCCTGCCTACCTCGTTAAGTATCTGGCGTGAAGATATGTAAGTTTGTAAGCAATTTTTGTATAACAGCAATGTACGATACTTTAAAAATGCGGTACTCGGTAGAAAAACAATTAGACATTGGCAATCCACTTTGCGTTATTTTAGAACCAGACATACTGGTTTTTTGTCAGATTTGCAAAGTGCTTAATATAGTGTGTATCTCAGAAAAATAAAATTTCTTATTTAATTTAAAAAAGGAACAACGCAACACTTCAACGCTGCCTGCGACTTTAAAGCATTAGTACTAATGTCACGATATCGTTCAAACCTAATATGTATCTCTCACTTATAGATATTATATCGATAAATATTTGACATTTAATGGCTAGCTTTTTAGTATCATCGAATACGCCATGGAATAAAAAAAAATGCCACCGCCACGGGACATGACTCAATCGTGTGCGTGGTGGTAACGTTTTTTTAATTTTTAATATATATATATATATATATATATATATATATATATATATATATATATATATATATATATATATATATATATATATATATATATACCAAAAACCGGTCGAGACATTGCATAACTCTGTCACTTGGTGAAAGTAAAATGAAAAAAAATAATATCTCTACGCCCTTATCCCCGAAGAGGTAGACAGAGGTACCAGTGCACCCACGATGCCGAAGATACTTAGTCCCACAAACGCCAACCGGGAACTTATCTTATCCCGGGATACATTGTTTGCATGAGAAAACTAAAAAAATACTTTTTTCCGGAACCGAACCCGCAACTCATTTGATCAACACCGATACCGGACCACTAGACCACACTAGACGATAAATGTAAAATGGCCTGTCATATTTCTTTTTGAGTCGAAGATTCTTAGACGACAGAAAAATCGCGGAAGAGGGTACTCAGATGAAGTGTGAAAACCTCCATAAAAATAGTTCAACAAACTTCGAATCATAATTATCTCGGGTTCGGATCGGGTTCAGTGGCTATTCGCTCTTAGTGTGCATCACCATTCGCCACGATACCGGATGAAAAGAATATTAAGACATGTTTCATATTTTAAAACTTTTTGTCCGGTTTTAGAACGAAATATTTCTCGCTTGAAAACTTCACTTAAGCTTTTAACAAATGCCATTACGTAATCCACAAAGCTGTATTATTTACTGTGTATTTTACTATCTCACTAGTCCATACTTCCACTAATATTGTAAATGCGAAAGTCTGCCTGTCTATCTGTTTGTCTGTCTGCCTGTAACGCTTTCACGGCTAAACTGCTAATCCTATTTTGACGAAATTTGGCATGAAGATAATTAATGTTCCGAGGTCAAAAAAACTTTTTTTTTCAACAATCTAACCCGTGTCAGACTTTAAAATGACGACGGGGGCATGTTAATCTATTTGCGGACGAAGTTGTGCGGTTCGGTTAGTATTATAAATACGATAGTTTCCTGGAGTTGGTTTGGGCCGTTTCTGAATAAGCTTCCGCCGACAACTCGTAAAAGGCCAATGATTTGCCAAATGTGTCAATACCACTAAGACTACAAGCTAATGTGAACATTGAGATTTTACAATATTCACGAATTTTTGGAGATTATTTTTCACTTATCATGTCGCTCATGCAACAAGGACTATATTTCTCAAAAAACCTCATTTCACATAAGACCGATTAAATGTTTCTAACTAAAATTATACTGTAATCGCTGATTATAAAATAAATTATTTAGAAAAAATTTAGTATAATGCGTATATATTTTTTTTTGCTAATTTTCTGATTCTTCAAGGTCAAGCTTGACTTACCACTCACACTGTTAATCTTACTTTTTGCTAATTTTCCGTTTCTTCAAGATCACAAGCTCAACTATCACTCACACTGTTAATGTAAACTAATATAATATTATTATCGCGAGTTATCAAAATGTAAGAGACAATACTATAAAGACATAACTGTGATTTTTTTTTTCTTTTTCACTTATTATGGAGCCTAAAATATGACGTTTTTACAGCGAACTAAGCACTATTTTTTCTACACGACTGTATTGTTAACTCAAAAATCGTCAGTTTTAAATTATGTCGACCTTGTAACAGCGAGTGATATATTTAACAGCAAGTAAATAACATTTTATCAGATTAACTTTTTGCTTTTACAATAATGATTCACATCAATTTAAGTCTTAACCAAAAGAAAATTACTTTTTAATGTGTTAAATAAATTGTATTTTTAATATCGAGAAAGCAAACAAGCCGGTGGTTTTCCTGATAGACTTTAGATACCATAGATGTTAATAAAGCATTGCTATCCGTACAGCAGTGATGTAATACCACAGACTTAAATTTACCAGCACCTTACCCTGTAAACCGTAACAGGGTAGCGACAAGTACCGACGATGCGGCAGGAATTGGTAAGATGATGTACCAAACACTAACGAGACATTGCAGAACTCTACCAACAAGTTAGCAGCCACAATGGTACTTATGCTAAATACCATACTTACCTATGCTAAAAAAACTTACTTATAAAGTTTTTTTTTAGCATAAGCTTCGATTTGTTTCTTTTTTGTTTTTGTATGGTAAATGTCCATTAATAAATAATTTCTTATTCTTATTCTTACTCGTGGTGTGTGAATTGTGAAAGAGTACAGGTTTTTAATTTAAAATAATCAGCACGTTGCGAGTCTCACCAAACGCCGACGAAGGTGAGTATAAATTATATTCGAAAAGCTTATACCAGGGATAACCTTCAAGTTATAATTCTATGCTTATTCTAGCATAACCACCATGTGGTCTGTGAGCATAACGTATGAAAACGAGTAATACGACATAGCAAATTTGTCATGGAAGGAATTTTATTCTATTGCATAATTCGTATGAATATTTTTTAATTTTCTATAAGTTGATTTTAATACCGTAAAAGTACCGTAGAGTCTCACTTATCCGACACATTAGCATTTCGAAACGTCCAATAATCCGGCAATCTCCCTGCTCCCGATCCGCGCTTGCTTTTAAAACTGATTAGTTAATTTTAAAATATGTCACTTATATGCATTTGTAAACTTATCATTTCCCCCTTGATAGCCGGGCCCTCATTAAGTTACATAAAAAAAACAGCTGTGCCTGCGGCTTCGTCTGTGTGGAAAAAATTCTAAAAGTCCCCCGGTTTTACCCGCATAGTTACCGTGGGATTTCCAGGATATAAACTATCCTATGTTCTTTCTTGGGTCTCAAACTGTCTTTGTACTATATTTAATTCAATTCGGTTCAGTAGCTTAGGCGTGAAAAAGAGATAGACAGAGTTACTCAGGCATTTATAATATTAGTGTGGATTCATAATATGTAAATAAAATAAAATTCTTTATATCATTTACAGATTATGATTTTTTTATATAAATAATCCAAAAATGCTCATAATGGGGTACCCCCTGTTTTTGATAGTGCCGGATTAGTGAAACTCTATCTTGCATTCACTTTCTAAGAAACACGCAGTAACCAAACTATGTCGGAATTCAATTGTCTTAGCACTAGGCATATTGTAAAAGGTAAGGAGAGCCTAAACAAGTGACTACTCGTACCATTGTGACTGCTAACTTGTTGGCAGAGTTCTACAATGTCTCGTTAGTGTTTGGTGCACCATCTTACCAATTCTTGGCGCATCGTCGGTACTTGTCGCTACCCTGTTACAAGGGTTGCCACCCGTACTTTATAATAAAGTATTGTACTTTATTTTGAATAAACGTACTTTATACTTTTTGAAGGCAATAAAGTACGTGAAAATACTCTATTTATCATTTCAATTAAAATTGTCAACTTAAAGGAACAAAAACTTAATCTATTTTTGTTTGTAATAAAAATGATACTGACCACTTTTAAACATCATCTAAAACGTATTTTTGTATCATTTCACTTTCTTGATTTTTTGTTGTATGAAAATAATTATATTGCATGTATATAAACTCTCATTTATAGTTTTTTCTTTAAGATGCATTCAGTGACGAGACCAAACTAATTGGTGAAAAGCATTGTTACATATTGCTAGAAGTAACAAAAAATATGTATGGCAAACGAATAGCACTGCTAATAAATAATGCTTTTATTTTTCAATCTAGTACTTTATTATTTAAACTTAAAAAGAAAATGTACTCTATTTTTTTAATTAAAAGGTGGCAACCCTACCTGTTACGGCTTAAAGGATAAAGTGCTGGTAAATTTAAGTCTGTAGTATAACATCAATGCTATACGGATAGCAACAATCTATTAATATCTTTGGTATCTATATTTTAGTCTATCAGGAAAACCACCGGCTTGTTTGCTTTCTCGATATTAAAATTATAATTTATTTAGCACATTAAAAAGTAATTTTCTTTAGGTTAAGACTTAAATTGATGTGAATCATTATTGTGAAAGCAAAAAGTTAATCTGATAAAATGTTATTTACTTGCTGTAAAATATATCGCTCGCGTGTAGAAAAAATTGTGCTTAGTTCACTGTAAAAACGTCATATTTTAGGCTCCATAATAAATGAAAAAGAATAAAAATCACAGTTATGTCTTTATAGTATTATCTCTTACATTTTGATAACTCGTGATAATAGTATTATATTAGTTTAGATTAACAGTGTAAGTGGTAAGTCAAGCTTATGATCTTGAAGAATCAGAAAATTAGCAAAAAGATATATACGAATTTTACTAAATTTTTTTCTAAATAATTTATCTTATAATCAGCGATTACAGTATAATTTTAGTTAGAAACTTTTAATTGGTGTTATGTAAAATGATGTTTTTTGAGAAATATCGTCTTTGTTGCATGAGCGACATGATAAGTGAAAAATAATCTCCAAAAATTCGTGAATATTGTAAAATCTCAATGTTCACATTAGTTTGTAGTCTTAGTGGTATTGACACATTTGGCAAATCATTGGCCTTTTACGAGTTGTCGGCGGAAGCTTATTCAAAAACGGCCCAAACCAACTCAAGGAAACTATCGTATTTATAATTCTAACCGACCCGCACAACTTCGTCCGTAAATAGATTAACATGTCATCGTCGTCATTTTAAAGTCTGACACGGGTTAGTTTATTGAAAAAAAAGTTTCTTTGAGCTCGGAACTTTAATTATCTTCATGCCAAATTTCGTCGAAATAGGATTAGTAGTTTAGCCGTGAAAGCGTTACAGGCAAACAGATAGACAGGCAGACTTTCGCATTTACAATATTAGTAATAGTAGAAGTATGCATTAGTGATATAGTAAAATAAACAGTACAGCTTTGTGTATTAACACAAAGCTGTATTATTTACTGTTTATTTTACTATCTACCATATACTATCGTAACAGCATTTGTTAAAAGCTTGAGTGAAGTTTTCAAGCGAGAAATATAACGTTCTAAAACCGGACAAAAAGTTTTAAAATATGAAACGTGTCTTAATATTCTTTTCATTCGGTATCGTGGCGAATGGGGATGCACACTAAGAGCGATTACCCACTGAACCCGATCCGAATCCGAGAAAATTATGATTCGAAGTTTGATTTGAAGTATTTTATGGAGGTTTTCATACTTCATCAGAGTACTGCTTCCGCAATTTTTCTGTTGTCTAAGAATCTTCAACTCAAAAATAAATATGGACAGACCATTTTACATTTATCGCCTAGTGTGGTCTAGTGGTCCGGTATCGGTGTTGACCAAATGAGTTCCGGGTTCGATTCCCGGGTCGGACAGTTCGAAGAATTTATTTTTTTCAGTTTTCTTATTAAAACAATGTATCCCGGGATTAGATAAGTTCCCGGTTAGCGTTAGACTTGCCACGTATCATATTGTGGGACTAAGTATCTTCGGCATCGTGGATGCACTGGTACCTCTGTCTACCTCTTCGAGGATAAGGGCGTGGATATACTTTTTTTTCACTTTACATTCACCAGGTGACAGAGTTATGCAATGTCTCGACCGGGTTTTGGTACTACTGCCATACCTATTCTTGTCGTTATATAGCCGGTGCTAGTTGCTGACGTGTTCGAAATATCGGTCTGAGTTTACTAAATTTGTATTTTTTCGGTTTCGGATTGGATGCAGTGCATAACCGCTCTAAATGTAGCAAGGTCAGGGCCGCGCGCGGTCGATACCGGTCCTCCCGTCAGCTTTGGCTCGACCCCGTCCCATTCTATATTGTTAACAACCCTAGCTGCTCGCTGCACTGAGCCTGTAACACTTATACGTATCATTAGGGGTACGTAAATTTCGCAAATAAAAAATCGTGATTTCGCATTTAATCGCAAAATAGAAAATTTCGCATTTATTTCGCAAAAAAAGTAGTGTTAAAAATTCAAACTAAAGCTAGCATTGTTGTAATTTTTACATTTTCATCTTCCATTGTTTGCCTGCGATCAGTTACGACAATGTTGTAGATACTAAAGTACCCCTCGCATGAACACTATTGACAGGGCAATTGAGACATTAAATAGTTGCTTTTGCAAATCCAGGGCAGCTAGATCTTGTTCTCCTCATCTACGTAACAACTCGTGCCGTCTCTGTCTGGTTTGAACAGCATTGTAATAATTGTTAGCGCGTCTGATCAACATATTTTGAAAGCACGTAACGTAAAAAGGTGCGAAAGTATTTAATTTTCAAATTTCGCTTTTATCGCAAATAAAATGCAGATTTCACTTTTATCGCATCTATTTCGTAAAAACGAAATTTAAGTACCCCTACGTATCATATATAACTATATTTATTTGACCGCCCTGTTGGTCGAGTGGTTAGTGACCCTGACTACGCAAGCAACGGAGCCCGGGTTCGATCCCCGACGGGGACAAGAATTTGTGTGATGAGCATAAATGTTTGTATTTCCAGGTTTGGGTGTTTATTATGCATGTAAAAGTATTTATACATGTATTTCTATGGATTAGTATCGTTGACTAACACCCATAACACAAGCAAATAATTTGCTTACTTTGGGATTAGATCAGTCAATGTAATTTGTCGCGTGAATATTTATTTATTATTATTTATTATATTACTATAGAAATCTGTACCGTCTATCTGTACATTCAACTTTCTGTAAAATTTCGTGATATATATTCATTGAATGACTCACTGACGTCAATTTTACCACCTTCAAAATTTCGGTCTGCCTGACTGTTTGTCCAGTTATAACTTATGAACGGCTGGACCGATCTTGATGTAAATTAGCATAGCGTGAAAACACGCACTGGCACAAACGATAGATCGCATAATTTTTGTCTGTTTGTGTGTGCCGTTATTTAGGAAGGCTTGACGGATTTTAATTTATGGCGTTTTGTCTGCATATGCCAGTCTATTTCAAGATCGTCGTAATCGATCTTTATAAAAATTAGTATTTAATAAGAACAAATAACGTAGGCCGTTAAATTTTTGGCTGTCTAACTATATATCCTGTTATAAATCAAGAACATTAATTGCGGGCTATATGCTGCGCATATGATACCTAGTATCTTTTTTATATTTTCTTAATAATATACAAATAATATTAGTGCATTACTATTAAGGCTAGTTATGACTTTGAAGACCAAACCTCAGACGAGGACTTTAATAATACGAGATAAGTAATTGCCATTACCGTCAAGGTATATAATATAGTCCTTTTCTCAAAACAAATGCAAGGAATTAAGAAGTCTTATAAATAAGTACTTAATAAATTTAATTTACTTTCCTATTTTCCCATTGCTAATTATGCTTCTAATCTTAGATTTATTGGATTACAGTCAATATCTATTTTACTTTCGGAACCGCCTGAACTAATTTTAATTTATATTTATTACTCGTATTAAAATAAGAGTATCGAAACGAACTTCTTGCTTTACTTACCCAAATAGTTATTTTTTGCTTCTGCTGAAAGGTACATGCATCTGTGGCTATACAGCCATATGAACGTAATTTGTATCAAGATAAAATAAAAGAGTTCCAATAAATTGACACTCCGACACGCCTTTTCATTGCCGGCGCGTTCTTGTTCCAAATTCAAAAAACGTGCCGGCAATGATTCGTTTCTCCGTGTACGTAAATACGATATTATTTTATTCTACGTTCTATAATCAAAAGTAATTTCAACATTTTCGCGCACGTTTAAGAAAATATATTTTTTTAAATAATTTATTTCTAATAAAAGAAAATATATTCGTTTAATGACTAACTGATATTAATTTTACCATTTTGACATTTTTTTGTCTACTTAACTGTATGTCCTGTTATATTATCTACTGAAGTTACAAGAACCCTGAAAAATCTTAATAACGCTTAATTAACGCTTAATTGAAAACGTAGAAATTATATACTCTTTGCTTAATTAAAAATTAACGGAAATGAAAGAACATCATGATCTGAGTCGAATGAGTATGAGATCACGAAGCTCCTACACAATAGTCATTTATTAATGCAAACAGCTTCAGCTTGTCTACATTGATATCATAAAAAGAGAATAATTTATTATTAGTTTTCTTGTAATGGATAAAACTCAACAACAAAATAACCGATAAAAAATACTTTCACCTATGGAATCTATTTATGCGTTCCGGGAAATAAAAAAAAAAACACTGATGTGCAGACGACATTGGCGATAAACATTTTTATGTCATTAGATAGCAAACAAGCAGATGGCTCTTCTGAGGGAAAAATAAACCATTGCCTATAGACGCCAAAGATGTTAATGGTGCGTCGTAATCTGTATAGCGAGGTGTTAATGCCACATGCATAAACGTCCCGGCTACCTTAGTCTCAAAACCAGACACGACAATGACAAGCATTAACGCTATTACGACAGAAAGTGGTAAAGTGGTGGTACTACGCCAGACTATACGGAACTCTACCACTCACGGTTCGAATCAGCCATGTATGAGCGGACACAAAAACATATACACCGTTTAATAGACAATAGTTCCACTCTTGAGGCATTATATCAAAAGGAGACTGATGAAATAATGCATAAAGTATTAATTTCATTCCCACACATGGTGAATCATATAAATGGCCTTATCTATTTTCAATTTTTTATATAATTGAGTTAGCATAAATTCCAAAAATCTTCGTCGTTTGTAAGAACCTTAAAAATTGATATCTCATCAAGTATCAATACATGACTTTGACGGATATTTCTGTTTCTAGATTTTTAACTTCCCACTACGTATGTAGATAAGGAAGATACTGATTTTACCCCGGTTTTTGAAAATCGAGTTTCACCAGATCTCCACGTTTTGAGGTCTTAGGAATCTTTTCCGACTATTTTCACGATGACGTCAGTATGTCTGTATATATATATATATATATATATATATATATATATATATATATATATATATATATATATATATATGTGTGTATGTATGTGTGTGTGTATGTGTGTGTATGTGTGTGTGTGGGTGGGTGTGTGTATGTGTGTATGTTAAAAACTGCGTTAAATACCGTTAATTTAATCAAAATCGGTCAATTTTGTTTGGGATTTATCAATGAAGAAAATTAAAAATAAAATGTTTTTTGACATTGCATCGAAAATTTTCAACCTATCGATTATTTAGCTTAAGCAATATTTTAGATCTCAAAAATTGAGTTGAATGCCATCATCGTTTTCAAAATATACAGCTTTTCACAAATTAATATACTGCCATTTTTAATAAAATAGATGGTTGAACTGAAAAATCTATGCTTATATGTTTTACTCTTTCTTATTTTGGTGGGAAGTTTCAGGGATGGCCCGTAGGGTCAACCGTTTACATTTTTTTCTACTTTTCATAACAATCGTACGCATACAAGGTTACTTGTAAAGGTCCGGCCAAATTTTCAGAGGCTGTTCAGAATCGATAATGTGTTCGATTTATGTAATATAAAAATAATATAAAAAAATCATAATTTCGTTTTTATCCGACACAAAAACCAAATCGCATGGATATCATTTTAATTACGCTATATTCGAACTAAAATATTTGAGTGCCTTTAAGCAATTTAAAAGTGATCGGGAAAAGTATGCGATAATAGTTATTATCGCAATTTTGGTCAATGCAAAATCACAGCATTACAGAGTTTATTCACAAGACGGTGCATCGAATTAATAAATTCAGGGGATATTTATAAACGAATATTTTTATACTAGCTGTTGCCAGTGACTTCGTCCGCACGGACTTCGTTTACTCCGCGCAGCTTCTCCCCCGTAGGTGATAGCGTGATAATATGTAGCCTATATGTTGACCCGACCTGTTAGTAATATTCATGCAAAATTTGAAGTAAATCCATGCAGTACTTTTTGAGTTTACTCCGGACATACATACAGACAAACAGACATACAAACAAACATACAAACAGACAAAAATTCTAAAAACTATATTTTTGGCTTCGATATCGATTGTAGATCATGCCCCAAGTATTGTATATATGCTGAAAAAATATGTAATATAACAATTCATTCATTTCATTGATCTCTCTATAATTGATAATTAATTAATTAAAAAAAACAAAGTTAAATTAAAATCATTTATTTCTTTTTAGAAACTGATAGCTTACTTAACGAAAGTTAAAATTAACCACAACATTTACAATTTAAATAATATACGTACTAAATTATAATACACAAAATTGCCTTTAGAATCTTAAAAGTAACCCGATAACATTGACTACAGTAATTAAGATTCCAATCACAAACAATAAACAATATTTTAATAATAATATTTTATGACTCAGGAGTTGTTTTGCACACTATACCGTAAGGCCGTGACGTCATATCCGCAAAGTTAGGCAATTTGCGGATATTGCCTTACTGGCTAACCCGTACAACTTTGTAAAGCTGTCGTTCTAAATATCGTAAGGAACAATTGAAACGCACTTTCAATTTAATAATTATTTAGTTCCTAATTTTAAAATTGAGCCGGACCTTTAAAAGTAACCCTATACATTTTGATATCTTCATATATTTTAAATAACATACTAATAACATATTATTACATATATTACATATATTCAACATACATTTCTTTATCAAAAAAATTATCACGCGGTTCCTCATGTAGGTACGGTAAACAACACAAATATCAATACAATTAATTCTTTTTAAAGGGAAATATGGCCAAATAGCTAATGTGAAACTTTTTAATTTTATTTTATATAAAAAGTATCTTCACGCCCATATCCCCGAAGGGGTAGGCAGAGGTACAACAAGTGCACCCACGATTAGCCGAAGATACTTGGTCCCACAAATGTGATAGGTGGCAAGCCTATCGCCAACCGGGCACTTTCCAATCCCGGGCAACTTTGTGTTTCTCAGAAAACTGAAAAACCACTTTTTTTTAATGTGCCCGAACCGGGAATCGAACCCGGGACCTCATGTGGTCAACGCCAACGCTGGACCACTAGACCACAGAGGCGATTTTATGTAAAATAAAATAAAATGTATTTTCACGTGTGTTATTGTCGCATGGAGAATAGATGGGTTAAATTTTATTAAACATTAGACTGTGTAATCTATATATTATATACATATAATAAAATCGTAGAAATATCAAACTGTACATTGAATATTTTTTTTAAAAGAATACTTGGGACGTGATCTACAATCAATATCGAAGCCAAAAATATAGTTTTTAGAATTTTTGTCTGTTTGTCTGTATGTATGTCCGGGATAAATTCAAAAAGTACTGCATGGATTTACTTCAAATTTTGCATGAATATTACTAACAGGTCGGGTCAACATATAGACTACATATTATCACGCTATCACCTACAGGGGAGGAGCAGTGCGGAGTAAACGAAGTCCGCGCGGACGAAGTCGCAGGCAACAACTAGTTAATATATAAAATATGTGAAATACAATAAGCAATATAACGTAAACATACATTAACCGCTACATTTCGATGAAAAAGGATGCAAAACAACTGTGCATTGTATGTCTTCAAGTCAACACATTTAAAATTGACAAATTATGTAAAACATCCTAATTTTGAGCCCTGAAGAAGTCAACAAAGCCCTGAAGAAGTCAAAACGTTGGTGATTAAATAAAAAAATTTCACATAAGCTATTTGTCCAACTTACTCTTTAAAAAGAATTAATTGAATTAACATAATTTAAATATAAATATCAATAAAACAGCTGTTTAAAATTTCCACTAAGTTAACTGGGATTCATTGACTTGTCGATTGGCGAGACGGACGGTGATCCCCATCTCCTTGGTGTACGGGGCGTATGTTTGAAGGCAATCAAATACCGTTTGATTGCTGTCAACCGTATTAAATAAATGTTATTTGTTTTACTATTGATAGCGACGCAATCATTTATTATTAGCAAGACCTTAATAAAAATTATACGAGACCGTGACGAGAATGAAGGGCTCCCGCGGTCACAGTTAATTAGAGCGAAACTCTGTAGCACAAGTCACAGCTTGGTCATTCGAACCGAATTTGATTAATTCTCGAATTTTATACACACACATACGTTCACAGACACTCACATTTATAAGCTATAAATAATAATAATAAAATATTAATACATAAAGTACAAACTTTGTGCCCGTTTTTGGAGAATTACGCGAACGGTGGAGTGTAAAATTAGGCGCAATTAAAGTTTGCATATCCGAGGACTTGCCATACCTAATATTTTTAAATATGCATTAGAAATACCTACACTACTCTTATATGACATACACGATAATATACATAAATGCTTACCTATAAAGTATTTTCTTTATAGCCAAAGTCTGTTCTTAAACTTAACAGAAATTATATTTAGTCTATAGTACGTGGAGTTATAGAATTAGTCACGTGGAGTTATAGAATTATGGTCAAATTTCGACTATAGATCGATCTCCAGTACTACTAATATTACAAATGTTTGTTTAGAAAGTAGTTGATCAAGCAACGGTGAAACGGAATCGGATGAAACTTAATATATAAGCAGACTATGTCTAGACTAAAAAAATACGCTACTTTTATGTCTGAGATACGTTTAGCTTCCGTAAATTCACATAAAGCCTGGGTCTCTTGAAGTCTATTAATGTATCACCAATCGCTTTGGCTTAGTAGTTACCTTCGGGGGCGTCGACAGTACGTTCAAACAGCAGCGTTTGCGTCGGCTTGGTCAGATTTATTGGTTGGTGTACCGCAAGGTGGTGTTTTGTCACCACTTTTGTTTGCCATTTTTATTAATTTTATAACTGTCATACTGTCCACTTCGTACCATCTTTATGCTGATGATTTACAAATCTATTCACAAGCCACGCTATCTGAACTGCCAAATGCGATCCATTTAATAAATAATAACCTAGCCAATATTGACGTATGGTGCAAATCATTTGGCCTCAAACTGAATCCAATTAAAACTCAGGCTATTATAATTGGCAGCCCGGGGCTAGTAAAGAAAATTGACTGGAATAATTTACCAGCAGTTAAACTTAGTGGTGTCACTATTCCTTATAGTGATTATGTTAAAAATCTGGGTGTTTATATAGATAATACTCTTTCTTGGACCAAGCAGATTCAAGAGATTAGTAAAAAAATTTTTGTAGTTGGAGTTCTCTAAAGCGTCTCAGGTATTTCCTTCCGATTCCTACCAAGATTATGCTGACTGATTCGTTACTTCTGTCTATTTTAGATTACGCGGACGTTAGTTTTGTAAATCTCTCCTTAGAACAGATTAATAAACTTGAGCGACTCCAAAACCTATGTATACGATTCATATTTGGTCTGCGCAAATATGATCACATTTCCGAATTTCGCATCATGCTCAAATGGTTACCAATTCATCTTCGTCGGAATACACATATTCTCTCACAGCTTTACTGCATTCTTTATGATCCAAATTCTCCTGTATATTTGAAGGAAAGATTCACTTTCCGTATCAACCAAGACAAATATCTGAGATCGGCTAACAATCGTTCTCTTTTAATGCCAATTCAAAATACTAATTATTACAGCCACTGCATACTACATTCACTTCTCAAGCTGTGACACTCTGGAATTCTCTTCCTGAGGATATTAGGAAAGCGCCGAGTCTAAACATTTTCAAGAATATGATTAAACGTCACTTTCTATACACCTAATTGTAATTTATCCATTTTATGTAATGTAAGTAGTTTACGTATTACCAGTAATCTGTCTGCTTATTTTTATTTTTTTGTTATTTTATATTATTGGAATGTTGTCTTAATTTCTTTTAGAAGCAAAAACTATAAATGTACTCGTGGTTAGCACCACTTTTAGAATATATTATTATCCTATCCTTAAGGTTGTCTGGAAGAGATCGCTTTTTTAGTGATAAGACCGCCTTTGTGTATCTAATATATGTAGAAATAGTCATGTGTGTTGTATATTTTGTCATTTACTTTTGGTGCACAATAAAGAGTTATTGTATTGTATTGTATTGTATAAAGCCTTAAACACACAGCAGATGTCGAGAAATAGTTATGACTAAATAATACAAGATTTCACCCGAACAGATAATAAAAGAATACGACCTAATAAAAACCTAAGACACGGTCATAAAAGAAGCGAGCATCTACAGCATTATTATTCAACTAAATTAATATTGATGTAGTACTTTATTGGAGCAGCTACATATATCAAACCTATGGCGAAGTATCGCGTTAACACGATGTTGTCGCGAACTACATCGCGACAACTATACTTACATCATAATCACGTCATAAAATCACTGGTAATCGAACTGCGACCCGCAGGTTATATTTGTGCAATATAAACTTTTAAACTAACGTGTTCTACTATCATTTTTAAAAATATATTATAAACGGTCCACTCGTGACCACGGTCAATGTAACTTGGCCGAAACGTCGAGCTTGACAAGTAAGTTTTATACGCGTATATGTACGCGATTTTGACCCGTTTATATATATCTTTAAAAAATATATTTGTGCAGTCTGATGGTAATATTTTCGCGGTCCACGACAAAGAAAACAAGAATATTCTTTAATTTTTTTCTTCCCAATTTCTTTATCCTTTTAATATTCGTTCCTTAAATTCTTTAATTTTATGTTATTGTTTACTGTATTCCAATCGCTCAAAGATTACAAACCTACGATACTATTCATAAACATGAAAGGTCCTATCGCCGTATGTTATTTTTTTTTCGATATACATAAAACGACACGCACTTAACCAATGTTTTGAGTTTGAGTTTGGAGTGATTTTCTTTTATCATTAAGTAGGTACTATAACTTAGTATTTCTGAGTGTAAATTCAAGTTACACCGTCAACCAAAGAAACTGCCATTGAAAGATGCATCCAGTTTCAACTGCACACCTAATAGTTAAAATTTTAATGAAACATTTGGCCAATCGTTGACTTAATAGTAATAAGATCTTATTATTACTATTCTTAAAGAAGACCTGGTACTTACATGTGGCCTACTCAGCTAGACTTTGGTCTTTAGGTACTTTGCCTGGCTAGGAAAATCTCAATTTCTTTCTTACATGATGGCATTAGCTACAGTGATGACCCTGGCGTTATCGCTTATACTCTCCACTTAAACTCAATAATACTATGAATTAATGAACTACCACTGCAGTGGAAAAACGCTTTGTTCTGGCAGTTATGCGTGTTATTCGTGTATCATCGGCACTAGTCGTTGACAGGAGAAATATGCTTGCTGAGGTGTTATCTTATTTTGTAGGATAGCAAGTAATTAGATGGTTCTCCTGATGGAAAGTGGCAACCATCGCCTAAAGACACCAAAGCTATCAATGGTGTATTGCTATCCGTGTGCAGGCTTGGAATACCACATGTATAAAATTATGGACAATTTTACTCTCTAAGCCAGAACGTGACAGTGACATGCACCGACATTCAGATGCCAGAATAAGTAAGCCAATGGTACTAAACCCGGTCAAGACTTTGCATAGCCCAACCACCTAATAAAAGTTAGTAGATATGATGATATATTTATGGATGATGCGATCAGCGAATCGGTTGTTGGTCAATTTGATAATCGCACTCGTAAGTCGCAAAACGGATTCAACGTCACGCGCCAGCTGGTAACTAAACCCTATCATTGACGCCATTATATCGTAAACAAATTTTTTTCAGGCAAAAAAATTATTAGATATGAGAAGACTTTAATCATTAATGTCATTAAAAATAATGGTTTTGTGCACCAAAGAGATGTTCCGTCAATAGTCTCTTAGAGTCTAGACCCTCGCTTGATGAAATCTATTAGCAAGGTGGAAATTTTAATACCAGGTGCTCCACTAATACGCAATCAGTATGCGCCGTGTTGCGTGTTGTTGCTTATTCCATTTTTAATAATAATAAATAAAGCATTTTTATTTCCTCAATAGACAATAAACGGATATAATACATCATTAAATTTAAGATAGTAATTTACATAAGACAAGTATTATAAATTAAATCATGATCATCAAAATATCAAAAAAATCAAATAACAAACACGCATATCGAATTAAAAGAAAAAAACATTTAAAAAATGATTTGATTGTTTGATTAGATTAATTCCCTATATACTAGATAGTAGTGTTGTAGATACTGACAACCCACACTAGATTAAAAGTTTGGTTTCTTGCACTATATTTATTCTGTCAATAATTTCAAGCGCAAAAAAGGAAGACCATGCTTCGATTGACTAATTTAATATTGCTATTTTTCTCACATACTTACAGCTCACTTGAATGGTTGTTGAACACATCAGACTAATAAGATTTATTAGTCTGATGTGTTGACTAAAACAGTGGGTCAGTTATTAGGTCTCTAGCCGGATTACTCAATGATTGTGGATGTTCAATACGAGTATAAATACCCCTCGTTGTGGAACAAACCATTTACTATTCTATCAGGCAGTTCGTAGCGGCGAATTATTTGCTACTGGTATGGGTCACTAACATCGTGACTACTAGGTAGTAGGTTCTTAACGTCTCGCGCAGTTTTGGTACCACTGTTTGACACACATACACAAACATGCATATACCTGCATACAGATTACAGATATACTAACGTCCGCGTCGTAGTGAAAATAGAGAGAAAAGGTCCTTGGACCTTAAAACGTGGTAATTTCGTAAAAACTCGATTTTTGGAAATTGGGGTAAATCAGTAACTTCCCTTAGGGGCCGTTCATAAATTATGTAAGGCGTTTTGGGGAGGGGGGGTATTGATTGAATATTATAACTTCTTACTATGGGTAGGGGGGCAGAGAATCTAAAATTACGTAAGATTTGAAATTGAAAATTCTACCACTTTCGCGCTAAAAAATGGCTTTATTATTTTTTATTACAGTTACAGTTATTATTTATTACAGTTAGTTAATAATATTTGTAGTAGTATGATTGCAATAAAGTCTATTTTCAGAATAAATGGAGTTATATTTTATCAATATATCTTTTTCTTACGAAAATTTCTTATCAAGGGGTAGGGGGACTAGTCGTAATCTTATGATGTCTTAGATTAAGGGGAGAGGGGGTCAAATTATCCCTCAAAACCTCTTACGTAATTTATGAATGGCCCCTTAGCGGGAGTTAAAAAGGCACAGGAATAGAATAATAAAGGAACGCTTAATAAAAGTACTGTGTAGGTATTAACATTTTTTTGTAGTAGGTATTTTAAAGTTCCCCTACGTGTACGATATTTTTATTTTCTTGCGGTATAAGAATATACCTACAGGCATTTCCGTGCTCAGTTCGCCAAAGTTCGAAAATTTTGCGAACCTTAAGCTGATAAAAAATGTTATCAAGTTTATTTGGTGTTTTTCGAAAAATCTAAAATTTTAGTAGCATCTTGGAGTCTGGCGCGGTATGGAGTATTACCACTCCCATGCCTCAAATGAACACGTAAATCTATCGGTCCCGGTTTTCACTAGAAATAATCGATAATCGTTAACATATGGGTAAAATACAGCAATGACGATCACCCCTTATCACGTCAACCGACAAACCGGTGAATCGTGATAAATCGGAGTCTAGAGACGTTTGTTTTAATCTGCCTACTCCGCAAGGGAACCGGACGTGATGATAATTATTTTTTCAATTTTCATTTGTTCAATTTGTGTATATGTTATTTGTGTCTATATTATTTAGTCATAATATTCAGGTTGTTTATTAGAAAGCTGTGAAATTTTCACCATAGTCGGTGTCATTTCGTTTTGCAGTTCACAACACAATAACATCAATGATACATTTCATAAAATAAACACTTTTTTATTCATTCATTTCACAAAAACAATTAGTCATTGTACAGAATTAGTGTATACTTTCTGCCAAGGCGTTTCATTGCTATCTCTGACATACCTACGAGGTTTGTTCAAAATTAAAATGAATTTTTAGTTTTTCGCAAAATATTTCTTTATTAATCGATACATATATTTCTAATATATTCAGGCCCTCAAATGATTGGGCTTTTCCGAATCTTCAAAGTATTATTTGTATGCGCTTTTGGTACGGCCTTAAACTTTTATAGCGATGCGATCCTAATTTCCTCAACCATAGTAAATATCTAATACTCGTATCATGCGTTATTTCAGTTTTGGGAACAGTTAAAAAGTTACAGAGGGACAAGAGACTTAGTGGCTTTGGCACGAACGCTTTTTACTTAATTTTAGCTTAGGTATATCATAACCATATGTCCGTATTTTGTCACCAGTTGTGACTTATGTTCTATTTTTCTTATTTAAATTTTATGACTCTAATAGCTGCTGAGTGATACTCAAGCGATAATCCTTTTGGTAAAAATTTAGCAGTTCCGAAACTTCATCGCCCACACACATTCTACATATACGAGTATGTATCAGCTATTAATTAATAGTTTATCGATGCCATAAGTAGCAAAAAACTACATAAATGAAAATTACTTTCAATAGAAAGAGAAAGAAACTGAAATTTTAGCACTCGTTTCTCTATCTTATCTATGTAATGTTAGTATTAATTCGCTAAGAAGAGATTCATTGTTACACGACTTACAAAAGCAGTGACATTGTGATAACAGCGAAACAAATAATAATAATAATAAAAAGTAAAAAACCGGCCAAGTGCGAGTCGGAATCGCACACGATGGGTTCCGTACCATGGTCTTAAAAAAACGGCAAACAATCACACTTTTTGTATGAGGAGTCCTTAAAATATTTATTTCAAATTAATTACTTATTTTTAAAGTGAATATATAACCAAATATTCTGTAAATAGGCATGCGTCTACCAGTTGAAGTTATTAAGATCAAGAAAAAATTGCAAAAAAAAAAATAATCACTTTAGTTGTATGGGAACCTCCCTTAAATGTTTATTTTATTCTGTTTTTAGTATTTGTTGTTATAGTTGCATTAGAATACATCATCTGTGAAAATTTCAAGTAACTCTCGCGGTTGATGAGTTACAGCATGTTGAAAGACGGACAGACAGACAGACAGGCGTACAGGGGAGTTACAGTTATAAGTTCCTGTTTTACCATTTATGCACGGAATTCTTAAAAAATACCAAATATTCTTTCTTTTTATCAACGAAACATTATTATAATGTTGTAATTTATAACTTACATATGCGTTTATAGCTTGCCAAATCTACCTACTCTATATACGAGTATATCAAGAACCTCTATAAAGCTTTTCACAAACTTTGCACTGATACCACAACTAATCTATCCATTTCCTTAAAATGTTATGGGTCAGTATTTACATTACTAAATATAAATATTAGCAAAAGGAACTTTGCATAACTTTGATTGATGGATATGTATAGGTGTAGAGAGGTATTAATGTACAGGAAGCAAAAAATAAGGAAATATTAAAAATTTGCGAAAACAGTTTTTCAATCAAGGGATTCGTTTGTGAAATATAAAGCTTTGCTAAAAAAATCATGGTAGTAGTAAATATAATGAATTTAAAAGGAAAACTATCACGGCTAAATAAGTTTTATAAGTTTATGAGTAATGATCGACCAACTTATAAAATGTACTTGAAGAAGTTTTTATAGGCGGTGAACCTGTAGTGCTTACATATTCGACATTGACGTTAAATCGGCCATATGTTCATATGCCCAATATAAAAAAAAGGAAAATCCCTTTTCTTAGTCCGCATTATTGTGATGGGCAACTTCGGAACCATACATTGCGCGTGGCCCGACACGCACTACACATTTTTTTACAATATTGTATTTAATAAATAAATATACAACCGATTGTTCCTTACGATATTTAGAACGACAGCTTTACAAAGTTGTACGGGTTAGCCAGTAAGGCAATATCCGCAAATTGCCTAACTTTGCGGATATGACGTCACGGCCTTACGGTATAGTGTGCAAAACAACTCCTGAGTCATTATTAAAATATTGTTTATTGTTTGTGATTGTAATCTTAATTACTGTAGTCAATGTTATCGGGTTACCTTTAAGATTCTAAAGGCAATTTTGTGTATTATAATTTAGTACGTATATTATTTAAATTGTAAATGTTGTGGTTAATTTTAACTTTCGTTAAGTAAGCTATCAGTTTCTAAAAAGAAATAAATGATTTTAATTTAACTTTGTTTTTTTTAATTAATTAATTATCAATGATAGAGAGATCAATGAAATGAATGAATTGTTATATTACATATTTTTTTAAATTATTGTAAATAATCACTATTTCTACAAGTAAACTCCGCAACTCCATTGTAGTATTCTCGTCGTCGCATTTGTTTACCAAACTTATTTCTTCATCTGTCCGAGATATAATTATTTCTCTTTGTAGTATTTCACAAAGATAGTCTTTCTTCCATTGTTCTTGCTCTAGTCATTCTATGTGGATTATTTTTATCTGCCAATCAGATTTCGATACTAACTTAATGCATTGATCGTTAACGTCTAAATTTCTCTCTCTCTCTCTCTGACTGGTTAATAATTTCATGTGCCACCCTTGTTTTTTATTTTTCTATATATAGTCATATAGTCAATGTGATTTAATTAACATTAATAGGACGGGAGACGACGTAGAGCTTATCCACAATATATTTGTGATGGTTTGTTCACATCAATTCAATAATATAAGTACACCCCTGTTGATGTCATGTTTTTCTCGAATGGAATGTATTTTTGCGACCCATTTTGTATTTCACTTTTTAGAGACAGTCTCACGTGTGATTGAGTAATAGTGTGCGTCTACCTATAACGAATAGGTTGTTGAGATGAAAGTATGGTATATTTTATTCCTTTACACCATTTAATAAAATTATTCGAATTCATCTCGTGATGGTAATATCTGTTATTGCTTTAACATTTGTATAATTTTGATCTTGGAATAAAGCCGTTATATCCTCCCGTATATACTTAATATTATCAATTTTTAAGCTTGCGGAAGTACTAGACGTACCTATTGAAGGAAGCATTTTGTATGGATGAAATGGACAGCGCTACTCATTTCCTTAAATTTTTAGGCTCATTAATTTTATTTTGGATATTCCAGTTGCTAGACAAACCCTCTGTATAGTATAGTCTACGGAAATGAAGGAGTTTTTGCTATTTTTTTTCATTTTCAAAGAAATTTTAGCTCAATCAATCCAAATGTAAAGCGCGCAAAGGTAATATAAATGCTGTGCCGGTATTGAGCTCCGAGATAGGCAAGGCGACGACTGAACTATTATGATTATGGCAAATAAGACTTATTTGCCATAATCATAATAGTACACATGTGTGTATATAACGATGCACGTCAAATGAATGTAGTGTGTGTAATGTTTATTTTTATTAATCTATACTAATATTATAAAATTGTAGAGTTTGTTTGTTTGGTTGTACGCGTCAATCTAGAAAACTGCTGAACCGATTTGAATAACTCTTTTTGAGTTGGATAGCCCGCTATCAAGGAAGGTTAGAGGCTATATAACATTATGCTACGACCAGTAGGAGCGTAGTAAACAACGTTCGCGCGGATGAAGTTGCGGGCAACTGTTAGTTTTATATAAAATTATTAGGTTTCTGCATTCCTCCCCAACGTTAATATTAACTGAGCCAAATTTCATACTCCACCGTTCGAGTAATTGTCGCAAAAAGAGGAACAAAGTTTTCGCTTCACATATTAATATATACTTTTTTTATACTATAAGATAGCAAACAAGCAGATGGGTTTTCTGATAGAAAGAGTCAACCATCGCCAAGGTGTTAATGGTGCGTTGCAAAATTAGAAAATTTAAGAATACTTAACCACCATATAAAGTTTAATGCCATTTTGGCTGCGTGGAAGGACAATCCCGTAGTCTTATGTAAATTACGTGTCACGTTGTTTGTCCGCTATGGATTCCTAATATGTAAGGCAAAACAACGTTTGCCGGGTCAGCTAGTATATATATATATATATATATATATATATATATATATATATATATATATATATATATATATATATATATATATATATATATATATATATATATATTATATATATATAACACGTGTCTATTACGTGTTTATATATATATAATATATATATTATTACGTGTTATATATATATAATATATATATATATATATATATATATATATATATATATATTATATATATAACACGTGTCTATATTAACAAAGTACGTCCCGCCGCATGCGAGTATGCTACTCTATGTTATCTTGTAAAAATATCTTAACAAACAAACAGATAGGATTTATCTTTCTCACTTTGTGATAGGCCCACTGATCCGTGAATGTCTCGCAGTACTATTTTTATATTGGCCAGACATTCAAGAGCTTAGATGACTAAAGTGGCGGTTATACCAATATTTTATTATTAAAAAAACTTACTAAGATATTTATTTTATTTTAATACTAGCTAGCTGTTATTCGCGACTTTGCTCGCGTGACCCAATATAATTTCTTCTTTTGACTCAATCAGATAAAAAGTAACTAATATCACTCCTGGAAATAGTATAAGAAATCCTCCTCAATCCTCCTAATTGTATAAGAATTTTTACGATCGGTATACTAGTTTATGAGATTATTCGTTACAAGAATACTAATATTTTCTCTTTATAAGATTTAGCAATATTGGAACAAATGTTAAAAAAGCTAAAATGCCGTTTTAACGGCATTCCTGGATCTATTGGACCTATTCCGTAAGAAATTTAACTCTAAAGATATTATGTAAATATGCGGTAACATAGATAATAATTGTACATTCTATTTTCCGACCTGAGTGTGTCGAGAGAATGACATTGACAATGGCAAAGACTCGAGTGTTATTAGTGTTACTTTTATTTATAGAAATATTCGAAAACTGACAAGGTAACTTTAAGATATAAGAAAACAGAACAAAACAATAGACGATATTTATTTCAAAATTTAGAAATAGTTGTATAATAGTTTACCTCGTGTGGATCCGGGCCCTTTGAAGAATAGACCATATACTATTCTGCTAGGCATTTCGTAAGAGGCGAACGATTGGCTATGCAAGTCACTACCATCGTGGCAACTAGTTGGTAGAGTTCTACATTGTCTCGCCTCACTTTTCCTTCTCGTCCTCCTCTGGTACCACCGCATTACCTATTCCTGTCGCAATATCGTCAATGCTTGTCACTATCTTGTCAAGTGGCATACAGTACCAGAAAAATAGCTTGCATCATTGACATCTTTGGGTGTAATGTATAGGACACGAGTGTTTCTTTACATCAGTAAAACAATCTGCTTGTTTGTTATCTTATAATATAAAAAAATGAAGATTAATTGATAAGTAAGTGAAAAACTCTATATGAATCTATAATCATATAAATTTTATATAAACGTAAGAGAACATATTAGTTTTTTTTTCATTCTCCGATGTAAAATCGAGGGATGTTATACTGTTAACGTGTGTTCCCGTGTATGTCTGTGGCATCGCGACTTCAAATCGGGTGATTCGGATTGGTTGCAGTTTTTTTAAATCAAATTCTAGTTTGTACAGATGTTTTTTGAGCTATGCTGAAAATAGAAGCAGTTGTCTTCAGGATATACAGCCTTTAGACACTACCACAGTTTAGCGAAAGAAAAGCAATTAAATCATTTAATCACCTACTTAACACGAGTCAAAGTAATGTATTTCTAATCCCTGAGGCAAAGCCAAGACATGTTATAAGTTCAACGCGTGTATCTGTCTGTTTCTGGCATCGCAGCTCCCATATGAATCCGGATTTCACTCACAATTTGATTGCGGTTGCGCATAACTGTTATAACAATGTATAATAGCACAAAAATAAAGATATCACTATTATGTTACAAAAAACATAAATATACTGTAAACAAATAAAAAGGGAAAAACAACATATTTTTTCATGTCACTGGTAAATTGCCTAAAGAGACTACTTTTTATACATGTTTAAATGTGTGAAAACATTTCCGTTTATTAATCATTTTAATCACGTAGGCTGCACGGCGGGTCGCTGGTAGATAATCTGTATCGTAATTTATATAGTTGTATTGGAAAAATTATTTGCTATTGCGTTGCGCTGCTACTCGTGCGGTGGGGTGGTAATGTCACACGCATAAGTTTACTAGTAATCTATACCCTTCAAACCAGAATACAACAGTGACAAGTATTGACGCTATTGTAGAAACACCTTCATTTTGCTATCGCAAAGCTAGTAGCCAATTGCTTGGGACCGGCTCGCGTTCATGAAGCTGTTATATGTATGGGGGCAACACTTTTGATTCTTACATGAAACACAACTTTTAACACTGATGTCATCTTCTGAGGTCTTGCCCTTTCTTTCTAACACGGCTGTATAAAAAAGATGGCGAGACCCCATAGAATGAGTTGTAACGTAGGTGTTTGTTTCATGTGATCAATATGAGTGCTAGCTCCTTTACCTAATACTGCTCGCCTCACCGGAGCCTGCCGTGATGTTATGATCGTAACATACGTTTTTCTTTTTTTTTAGGTTCACTCAGAGCCTTTTAATATCTACAAAATTTTAATGAATGACAATTTTGTGATTACTCCGTATATTTTATTATTTCATCTATATTATACGAGGGTGAATTGAAAAGCACTCGGCCTAATACTGATCCATTCAATTCTAAAAATCAAATCTACGGACATTAATTAGTTCAGTTCAGAGTAATTAATTGTGTGAAGTTTGAAACGTGTGCAACAATTTGTAGTGAATAAATTTTTTTTAACAAAGCAATCGGACATACTTTCTGCAAATGGAGCAAATCGAGCAGCGTGCCATCATTAAGTACCTCCATAAGAAGGGGCTATCACCGAAAGCCATCCATGATGATATAGTCAGTATATTAGGGGATTCTCTACTAATGTACTGACTATAAATGTACTGACTGAAAATATTAAAAAAGTACTTGATTTAACTATGGGAAACGGCAGATTAAAAATTAGAGAGATAGCCGAGATTATATGCATCTCTTATGAATGAGCTCAAAATATCATAGTCAACGAATTGGGTTTCCACAAAGTGTCTGCGAGGTGGGTTCCGCGACTGCTTTTAGTTTAACAAAAAAGGACGCGATTGACTATTTCACGTGACTGAAGTTATTTGAAGCCGATGCAGATGATTTTTTGAATCGTTTTGTTACAATGTACAAAACATGGGTTCAATACTGTACGCCAAAAACAAAACATTAATCAAAACAGTGGAGAAGACCTGGTTCACCACCCCCCAAAAAGGCTAAAGCGCTTTTGTCGGCAAATAAGGTAATGGCTTCAATATTCTAGAACTCGAAGGGTGTGATTATGATTGATTATTTTGAAAGGGGTCAGACTATAAACTCTGATTACTACTGTATCTTACTGCGTTATTTAAAAGAGGAAATAAAAGAAAGACGTCCAGGAATCCTCAGAAGAAAAGTCCTGTTTCATCAAGATAACTCCCGTGTTCACATGTCTATGCAATCAATGTCTGAAATCCACAATTGTGGCTTTGAACTATTACCGCATCCGCCTTATTCACCTGACTTAGTCAGACTTTTTACTGTTCCAAACCTGAAAAAGCACTTGGGAGTCAAAGATTTTCGACAAACAACGAAGTCAAAACAGCAGTAGACGCATATTTTAACTCTAAGGAAGAATCATGTTTTTTTAAACGGTCTAAATGCTTTGAATGAGAGATGGCAAAAGTGCAACCAACTTGATGGTGATTAGTATTAGTAGATTAGTTAGTATTAGTATATAGTATATTGTTTTTATTTCCTTAGTTAGGCCGAATACTTTTCAATCCACCCTCGTAACAATGTTTACATTAACATTCAGCTCTCAGTTGTTTTCTATAAGAGTGACATTATAGTAATTTTTTTTGGCAGTACCTAAATACTAACTACATTCATTATGCAATTACATATATATTTCTTACTAGCTGACCCCTGCAAACGTTGTTTTGCCAACTTTGTGTCTACTTTTCTGCTTATTTCCTGCATTTTTTCACTCTTTAAACAAAACCTTAACCTCCATAAATATTTTAAAACCAAAATTAGCCAAATCCGTCCAGCTGTTCTCGAGTTTAAGCGAGACTAACGAACAGCAATTGATTTTTATATATATAGATTCTATTTTTAATACAATACTTAATACAGTTATTTACGTTACTTGCCATCTACTTTTCAACATTTTATAACTATTTCTTGTTCTGTCTATTATATTTAAGTGTGGACGATCTAACACTATAACAAATCTCCACAAAGTTTTTTGCTGTTATATATATATATTGTGTTTTTTCTTTCTTAAATGTATACTTAACATATATAAATTACGTGTCACGTTGTTTATCAGTGAGATTTTGTAGATATCTACTTTTTGGTCCAACTTAAAAGATAGAATAGTTTTTATTTCAATTAACCCCCTACCCTCTCAAGCATCCCACCAAAATATCGGTTACGCGATTTAGCTGTGAAAGCGTCATATAATAAAGCGCGAACCTGATCGTAGCGCTATACAAAAAAATGTGTATGGTTGACCCTACGGGCCATCCCTGAAACTTCCCACTAAATTAAGGTATTTTAAGTTCAAAAGAGTAAAAAATATATGCATAGATTTTTCAGTTCAAACATCTATTTTGTTAGAAATGGCAGCATATTAATTTTTGAAAAGCTGTATATTTTGAAAATGATGATGGCGTTCAACTCAATATTTGAGATCTAAAAGATTGCTTAAGCTAAATAATGGATAGGTTGAAAATTTCGATGCAATGTCAAAAAACATTTTATATTTAATTTTCTTCATTGATAAATCCCAAACGAAATGACCGATTTTGATTAAATTAACGGTATTTGACGCAGTTTTTAAAGAAGCTGATAAGATTTTTAAGTCAATCGGTGAATTAACTTGAAAGTTATTTTTAAAAAATTAAGTAAGTTTGCTAAAAACAACATAATTTTAATATTTGAAAAGCTTTTTGGAAAAGATTTGAGAATTAGATTCTTGAAATGGTTTTGATTTTTGAAATGGCATTTGATGTAGTTTTTTTAATATTAAAATGTCGTAGAATACCTAAAAATGATTGGTTGAAAAATTTCAAAGCTATGTCGAAAAAACACTTTTTTCAAAATTTTTCGTCAACGATTACTCCCAAACGGATAAATTGATTTTGATGAAATTTACGTATTAGATATAGGTTTTTGAGGAATAGAGCGGGTTAGCTTTTATACTCGATGGGTACATCAATCTGGAAGTTATATTAAAAAAATACTGTTTCACCAAAAATTTTTTTGGTGTTTTTTCAAAATTTCTCAAAATCTCCTGGACCGAATCGGTTCAAATTTTCGGGAAGTCTAAGTTGAGCGGAATCCAATCGAATGCCATCAATTGCGTTTCCATCGGTCCAGCCGTACAAAAGTTATGAGATGTTTACATACACACCGACCGTTGGTCGAGTGGTTAGCGACCCTGACTACGCAATCGACGGAGCTCGGGTTCGATCCCCGACGGGATTGAGCATGAGCATGAGATGTGTGATGAGCATAAATGTTTGTATTTCCGGGTTTGGGTGTTTATTAAATATATTCCAGTATTTATATATGTATTTCTATGTATTAGTATCGTTGACTAACAACCATAACACAAGCAAATAATTAGATTAGATTAGTAAGTGTAATTTGTCCCGTGAATATTTACACATACACACACACACATGCACTTACACATACATACATACAGACACACTGACATCATAAAATAGTCGGAAAAGGTTCCTAAGACATCAAAACGTGGACATTTGGTGAAAACTTGATTTTCGGAAATCGAGGTAAAGTCAGTAACTTCCTTATCTACATACCTAGTGGGAAGTTAAAAAAATTCATCAAAATCGATCCAGCCCCCCTAGACAAGTGGCAAACGCTCAGTAACTATTCAAATATTACGCTTTGGCGATATTTAGGCCAAATTGGTAGCCAAGTGGATCATGGCTTGTTCAACGTTCGTTCCATACGAACTTTACGAATTATATCGAATATTGTCTCTGAATTGACGGTAAACGTCACTTTGAAGTATTATTTTCACCGAGGTTATAAGTTTTATTTATATGAAAAGTGCATTAAAAGCAAAAAAGACTTGCCCCCCAAGATGTGGCATCAACGTTAGTACAATAGAAAGAGAAATTTATGGATTTGTCATAAGCTGTTGACACGAGCGTAAACGAATTTGTAATTGGTAGCCAAGTGTCATTCGTGAAACGAAACGTTATATTGCATCGATCATTTTTGTCAATTTTCGTACAAGACCGTAGCCAAGTGGCACTTTTGACAAGCAAAATAGTAGCGAATTATTCGATAATCAGCGAACGCTAGAACCCTGCAGATTACGCTTAAAATGGCGGTTGATCACTATTATTCAATCAGCTGTTCTAAAGCGTGGATAACATCTGTGAGAATTTTTGATAATTTTAAAGTAAAATTAACGCAAATTAAGAAGGCTTTTGGTGGCACATTATTAATGGTGCTTTGATATCCTTGTGGCGGGGGGGGGGGGGGGTATTAATGTCACATGCATACATTTACCGGCTACCTTACCCTCCAAACCGGAACACGACAGTAACAAGCACTGTTGCTATTGCTGCAGAAATAGGTGGGTCAGTGGTATTAGACCCGGGCGAGACAATGCAGAACCCTACCACTTAGAAGCCACAATACTAGTGACTCGTTTACCCAATTGTTCGCTTTTAACGAACTGCCTAGACACATTGTAAGTAGTGATAGGTTTGCAAAATGCTGACAATGTCTTAATGATGATAAATATAATATTTCGTCTTTAAATATTTTACAGACACTATAAGTTCAAGTTATAAACACTATATTCTTGTTACAACCCTTGTATTTTGTAAATTTAATGAAACAAAGAAAGATAGTTTATTTTTCAGTGTAGCAATAGATTTCGATCAATTTTACATTTCTGTAAATATGTATGCCAAAAAATACGTAAAAAAGAAGTTTTATATGTTCAGTTTTGCATATTTTTGTTCATTTTTAATAATAAATTTATCATCAGCTTTCATAAATCTGAAACATAAGTTTTAAAATGTGACTATCGATAACATTTTGCACAATTCTACGTTCACTTGTAAGGTAGGTAAAGAGGATTTACTTAAAATATGTTAAAACAATCAAATTTGATAGCAATGAAGATAAATACATAAATCTTGGTGACAGTATTTAATTTTATAACTCTTTAAATTGGTAGTCCGTAGTACTGACAGAGTTCAATTAACATGTTAGCTATATAGAAACTTACGGCATGACAGTAATTAAGAAGAAAAGATAGTATATTTTATCTTATTCGCACTCACACGGTACATACAATCAAAATTGAATCAGATATAGCGACTCTGTTCTTATTTTTATTATATTCAATTCAGAGACAATATTCGATATAATTCGTAAAGTTCGTATGGAACGAACGTTAAACAAGCCATAATCCACTTGGCTACCAATTTGGTCGAAATGACGCCAATGCGTTATATTAGAATGAACAGAGAGCTCGGTTGGCGGTCAGAGCGTGCGCAGGACTTAGAAAAATTTTGATGGAAAATTTCAACCCTATATAACACCCCTTTTTTGTTGCACCATTACGTGGAGGGGGTAAGGGACACCAACTTTTGTCAAGGTCACTTTGCTCTGAGTTAATTCCCTGTGGAGTTAGGGGATGAAAACCGAAATTCATTACAAAGGCGTCTGCGACTTAAAAAAAGAAAATGTATTGAAAACCCCCTAGTTAGGTTAGGACTCTTAAATTATGGCAATTTGCGTTCATTTTACTTTAAAATTATCAAAAATTCAAACAGATATTATCCACGATTTAGAACAGCTGATTAAATAATAGTGATTATCCGCCATTTTTAGCGTAATTTACAGGGTTCTAGCGTTCGCTAATCATTGGATCACCAATTTTGCTTGTCAAAAGTGCCACTTGGCTAAGGTTTTGTATGAAATTGATCAAAGATAATCGATACAATATAACGTTTCGTTTCACGAATGACACTTGGCTACCAATTACAAATTCGTTTACGCTCGTATCAACAGCTTATGTCAAATCCATACATCTTGTTTTCTATTCTCCTAGCGTTGATGCCACTTGTCTTGGGGGGCAGATGTTGAGGACGAGTTCAGTGACACACATGCACAGAAGAATTACCTATATACAGAGATTGACTGATAACAGATTTACATATTGAAGAACGTGATAGAATAATTATCATAACTATGGACCATATAATATGTAACTAGGGCTTCCACCCGATCTGCAGTTTTTGAAGGCATATAGTGGAATGCCACTAAAAAAATATTTTTTTTTACTTTAAGGCACAAACATTTTTTTTGTGTAATGGAAACAACTGTTAAACATGAGCTAAAAATATTATTATATCATTTCAGTCAACTTGTTTTTTATTGTATCAAAATATTAACGTCACTGAATATCTATCAAAGTATATAAACTGACATTTAAAGCGATTTTCCGTGGATTTTTCTTTGCGATTATATTTTATGACGGGACGGACAAAACGCATCGTCTCACAACTTAACTAATGATGTGGTGTCGCGGGACACCAGGTAGGAACGAACTTCCTTCGGCTAAACGGCACTACTCGCTTGTGTACGCGACTGTCGCGCCTGCGCACGTCTCATTTAACGCTTTTATTCCACGCATTTTTCTTACGGTTTTACTATCACATTTTTTTCAGTTCGGTCGCGCAGCAAAATCCCTATCCCCTCCAAGCCTGCCGTAAGGAACTTCGTTCCAATAAAAAATATTGTAAGACATTGCTAGACCCATAAAAAATATGTATGAAAAAACGGATACCACAGTTAATAAATAATACTTTATTTTTCAATCTTGTACTTCATTCAGTTAAATCTTGTACTCACAAAAGAAAATATATTAAATTTTTTTTTTTCAAAAAAAGGTGGCACCCCTTTATGTGACCAATAAAAATATAATAAAAAGAGAACATTGCTTAACTTTATAGTAAACCCCAACGAAATTAGTGTTATTATTGGTAAACAATGAACTTCGAAATCCACTTAATATTTTTATTGGACAATTAGGCCCGGTGACTACTTAATATTTTTATTGGGCAATTAAGTCAAAGTTTAATTACCAATTTTCAACCGACAAAAAAACGAAACCAGCGTTTTAAATCCGTTTGACATTAAGTATGTTTGTAATATTGTTGAAATTGGATATATTTGAGTGTGATGATCTATTTCAAATTACGTGTACTAAACTTTGTAAGTAAATGTATGTTTGTAAGTTTTTAAGTTTACCCGCGATTTTCTCGAGAAATAAGTCATATTGAAATGAAAACTTGATTTTGATGGGGTACATTCCAACTTAGGTAAATCCAAATTTCGTCAAATTCGGTTCATTAGTTTCGAAATATTATAAGCATAGTTGATATTTAAAATCGGTTTATTTTTAAAATTATTATTATTAAATTATTATTATTATATTCTTTTTCTATATTCTTAAATAAAGAAACAGTTAAAATTCTGTCCTTATTTAAACATTCAGTATCTGAATTCTGAGTTCTGATCATCTTCTTTTAGTACGTACAAGCCAAAAGTAGTTTTTTTTTGTATATCGACGCTGGAAAGCAAAGTAGGTAGTCCATAAGTTACGAAAAAAGTTTTATTGAAAATTGAAAAATCGGCGGTGGCGGCTTTTGACCTAAAGTAATTTTTTTTAAATGACATTTTATTTACATCTACGAGACCGAAATGGCGCAATATGTATTTTTTAATTCGAACAGTTCAATAAAACTTTATTTCGTAACTTGTAAACTACTACATTATCGCTTTCCGGCGTCGATATACAGTGTGTCCCTTACACACCAATCTACCGATAATCAAAACCGTAGCTTTCCATGATTCAGATAAACCATGATTCAGATTTGAAACCCGTTAGAGATTTGTGTGGAAATTTTTGCCGATTTTTCTACCTTATCTTTGTATAATCTATGTATGATTTATTCTAGTACCGAGCTTGTTCTAAAAATACTAATATTTAAGAAAATACACAAAAAAATAATGTAGGTATTATGCACCACATGCCGTGCTAAATAAACGGCTGGTTCGAGAATTCCGTACGCACTACGGTTTTGAGCAATGTACGCTTTACTTTGCGTGGCGTGAAACACCTATATCATAAAGCGCAAACTTTTTTTATACTATAAGATAGCAAACAAGGAGATGGGTCTCCTGATGGAAAGAGTCAACCATCGCCTATAGACACCAAAGGTGTTAATGGTGCGTTGCTATCTTGTGGCGCGGTCTTATGCCACATGCATAAGTATACCGACTACCTTACCCTCCAAACCGAAACACGACAGTGACTAGCACTGACGCTATTGTGGCAGGAATAGGTAAGGCAGTGGTACCAGACCCGGGCGAGACTATGCAGAACTCTGCCACCTAGTAGCCACGATGTTAGTGACTCGTATAGCCAATCGGTCGCCTTTTACGACCTGTCTGGCAGTACTGCAGTTGGCCTATTCTTCAAAGGAGCCCGGGACCAACACGGGGAGAAAACTTTACATTTCCCACAAAAAAAGGAATTGCCAGTATGACTAGAATGTAAAAACGGTATAGCTTCAATGATTTTTCGGTATACCGTCAAGGGACGGGAAGGGGCGTGTAAGGACACGCTGTATATAGATTACGAAAAAAGACTGATGGTTTGTTCTTCAAAAGAGCCTCAGGAGCTCGATTCACGTAACAAAACCTTGATTAAAACGGAGCGTTAGGGCTCTTACGCCTTTTCTTACATATTATGTCGCGTCGTAAGACGACACGATGTTGTATTGTGTATATATGTGTTAAGCACATCGACTCGATTGACGTTTTGTTACGTGAATAATTGAAGGGCTGACCGTGGTGAGCTCTATATCTATAGGTATATTTCGAACATCTCCGAAAATATAAACAAACGAAAATAACAAATTATATTATATTTGTTATATACAAAAGTACTTAAACGAAATATACAATATCTATTAGCATTCAATTAGCGTTAAAGGATATTTTCAGCATATATACCGTATTGGATAAATATTCAACCTCACGCACCTCGACGAACGCACGAATTTCAGAAAGCTTTGATGACGTCACAATACGCAATAAGCACATGGCAGACACATGCAAATTTGACAGTCACGCGACATTCTGGTTGGAATCTGGCCAAAGATTTATTACATGAAAACTGTATTGAGTTAAATAATTAGTGGGATTGTTGAAAATATTTTATGTAATAACTATACGTGGATTATCTTGGATTTTTCCACAAGCAGATCAAGAAGTAGGGTTATATAACCTCCAACAAAATTTACTAAGTAAACACATAAAACTAACAAAATCATACCTTCGAAGGATATCGAGTACATAATTTCATAACAATAAATAATATAAATATTCACTTGACGAATTACTCATTATTAGTTTGTCAAAATATTAATACATAAAAATACATACATTAATACATAAAAATATTATAAAATTGTAGAGTTTGTTTGTTTGTTTGGTTGTACGCGCTAATCTCGAAAACTGCTGAACCGATTTGAATAATTCTTTTTGAGTTGGATAGTCTGTTTATCGAGGAAGGTTATAGGCCATATAACATCACGCCACGACCAACTGGATCGGAGTATCAACGTAAAATGAGGTCAAAACGGAGATTTTTCTTCCGTTTAAGACCTTTCCTGTCATGCGCTGGGCTAACGGTAAAGTTACGCAAAAATCATGTATGATCGAATTGTTGGTCTTAAAAAATTGCAAAAAATCTTCCACGATAGTGTACATTTATCTATTAAGGTTAACATTATATGACCCTTTTTATGGTAATCAAAATTGTTCTAAAATAATGCATTATTTGCGACGGTGTTTTAAAAAACATGGTATTAATCTTTATCTAAGTAAATTAGTTATTCATCACAAGTATTTAATTTTGAATGAAATCGCCATTTGTTTCATTTGATTTCAACAAATAATAGATATCACAGATTTAAGATATAATACCTATTATTATCATCAATAACCGCGCGAGGCGTGCATGCGTGGGGAGAATGCGTGGTAGCGGGTCAGACGGTAGCCTGCTCTGCGAGATAGCATGCCGCATATAGTCGGAGTAGAAAACAAAGACTACCAGTGGATGTGTCAAAGGGTTTAGCGGCTAGAAATAGTAGCGCTGACGAAATTAATGACAGAATACTGAGTAAACTTTCAGGAGATAGCGTAAACGGATACGTATATATCAATTGACACCCCAGTAGTGTTACCCAAAGTTCCTTTATTACTCATGTTCCCGTGCCATGTTTTACTATAGTTTCAGTGTTACTGATCATGATCATAGTGGGATGACTATATAATAGGCTTTGTTATACTCTTACCGTAGATATTAAAAAATCATAATCAAACTTCAAATGAATATACCTAGAAACATAGCAAACGTAGGTATAAACTCTCCTGGTTATATTAGCACTGTAGGTATGATTGTTTCAATAGTTTTCAAGTGGATCGAGGATTAATTAAAGAAAGGTACAGTTCTTCTAGAATGGTATCATAGGTCCCTATGACCCACTCCCTCTTATGTGACGCAGACGAAGTTGCGCGGGTCAGCTAGTTATCCAAAACAATATGGATAATGGATAACAAATAATTCGCCTAAATTTTAATTGTGCTGCGGGCTACAACAGCGGGTCGCTAGTACCTAGATAATTTATATTATAGTAGCTGAAGCGTGCAGCCCGCTGGAATATAAATTCTTTTGGCGAATTCCGCAGGATCACCTTTTTTTCGAGATAAAAAATAGCTTATGTGCTACTCCATGTCATCATCTACCTGTGTCTCAATTTTCATTCAAATCCGTTTAGTAGTTTTCGCGTGATTGATTAACAAACATTCATCCATCCAAACATCCAAAATTTCGCATTTATAACATTAATATAGATAAACAAATATTATAAAGAGGAAAGATTTTATTTTTTGTTTTTTGTTGTTACGATTTAAAAAAACTGATTTCAAAAATCCTTTAACATTTAGACAGCTGTCTATGTCATAATGTTACATTATCCAGAAATGATACGTCTCTTTACTACCCAATTGAGCAAGGGGAAGTAATGATTTTAGGTCACGCAAACGAAGTCTCGAGTAACTGCCAGTAAATGATACAATTATATTGGAAAAATTAACATTTTGAAAAAAGTTTGAAAAATCCTAAAGTGCACGCCTAATAAAACTTGTTTAATTTAAAAAAGTAATTATGCGACACTGAATTAGATAGTAGTTTTCAATAGGGAACAATCCCGCGATATATACTGCAGCAGTTAAAAGAAATGGTACCCATACACACATCATATGGTTTTACGGTTTTATGGTGTCACATCCATACAGACATCCGGTTTTTTATTTGTATATTATATGATAAATGTTTTCTTAAGTGTTAAATGTGTTTATAAGAGGACTATCCTTTATATCTATACATATAATAAAATCGTACGAAAGTCAAAACTGTACATTGAATATGTTTTTAAAGAATACTTGGGGCGTGATCTACACTCGATATCGAAGCCAAAAATATAGTTTATAATTACAGTTGTCTGTTTGTTTGTCTGGTTGTCTGTTTGTCTGTTTGTCTGTTTGTCTGTTTGTCTGTTTGTCTGTTTGTCTGTTTGTCTGTTTGTCTGTTTGTCTGTCTGTCTGTCTGTCTGTCTGTCTGTCTGTCTGTCTGTCTGTCTGTCTGTCTGTCTGTCTGTCTGTCTGTCTGTCTGTCTGTCTGTCTGTCTGTCTGTCTGTCTGTCTGTCTGTTTGTCTGTTTGTCTGTTTGTCTGTTTGTCTGTTTGTCTGTTTGTCTGTCTGTCTGTCTGTCTGTCTGTCTGTCTGTCTGTCTGTCTGTCTGTCTGTCTGTCTGTTTGTCTGTTTGTCTGTTTGTCTGTTTGTCTGTTTGTCTGTTTGTCTGTTTGTCTGTTTGTCTGTTTGTCTGTTTGTCTGTTTGTCTGTTTGTCTGTTTGTCTGTTTGTCTGTTTGTCTGTTTGTCTGTTTGTCTGTTTGTCTGTTTGTCTGTTCGTCTGATCGTCTGTTCGTCTGTTCGTCTGTTCGTCTGTTCGTCTGTTCGTCTGTTCGTCTGTTCGTCTGTTTGTCTGTTTGTCTGTTTGTCTGTTTGTCTGTTTGTCTGTTTGTCTGTTTGTCTGTTTGTCTGTTTGTCTGTGTGTCTGTTTGTCTGTTTGTCTGTTTGTCTGTTTGTCTGTTTGTCTGTTTGTCTGTTTGTCTGTTTGTCTGTTTGTCTGTTTGTCTGTTTGTCTGTTTGTCTGTTTGTCTGTCTGTTTGTCTGTTTGTCTGTTTGTCTGTTTGTCTGTTTGTCTGTTTGTCTGTTTGTCTGTTTGTCTGTTTGTCTGTTTGTCTGTTTGTCTGTTTGTCTGTTTGTCTGTTTGTCTGTTTGTCTGTTTGTCTGTTTGTCTGTTTGTCTGTTTGTCTGTTTGTCTGTTTGTCTGTTTGTTTGTCTGTTTGTATGTTGGTCTGTATGTATGTCCGGGGTAAACTCAAAAAGTACTGCATGCACTTCAAATTTTACATGAATATTACTAATAGGTCAAGTCAACTTATAGGATACATATTATCACGCTATCACCTACGGGGGAGGTGCTGTGCGGAGTAAACGAAGTCCGCGCGAACAAAGTCGTGGGCAACAGCTAGTCTTTTTATAAGTCCATAAAAATGCTTGACCTTGACATGTTGAGAGTAGAACATTCCCTCAACGGTTCGCTTATGAGGCGTACAATAACACTACTGTTGCGCAACGTGTTGTTATTCACAGACAGCTTCCAAGTTCCAAGGCGGAAGCGTGGCGTGGTGTCGCGTCGTCTAGGCGTAGTCGAGATGACTTACCGGAGCTGCTGGTCTACTTTGGTTACGAGCTTACGTTACGACAAGGCGTAAGACAGAGCTTGAAACCAGCTTAAAAATACCGGTTAATAAAGTGTTTTATAAAAAAAAAACTAGTTTTTGGCCGCGGCTTCGCTCGCGTTAAATTGGGGGCAGATTTCCAAAAAAAAATGACGCACGATTTTTTTGTTAGTCACAAATAGTCCGCATACCAATTTTTAGCTTCTAGCAGTATATCTCCTACAAAACTTCCACCATCATTTTAGGGAAGTTGGGGGGGTTAGGAAGAGACAAAAAGTAGCCTATATCACTCTGCATCCCTTCAACTGTCTCCACTTAAAAATCACGTCAAATCATCGCTCCATTTCGCCGTGAAAGACGGACAAACAAACAACAAACATACACTTTCCCATTTATATTATTTGTATGGATTTCGTACAAGAAGTTTGAGCGCCGCACATCAAAGGAATATTTTTGAAAAACCTCTATAAAACGGTTTATTGATTCAAACCCCCTATATTTATTTTTAGACTGTGGTCCAACAAACAATTTTTGAACTTCGTGCTACGAATGTAGACAAGGAAGTTACTGATTTTGCCTCGATTTTCGAAAATTAAGTTTCACCAGATGTCCACGTTTTGAGGTCCTAGAAACCTTTTCCGACTATTTTCACGACGTCGTCAGTATGTCTGTATGCATGTATGTGTGTGTGTGTGTGTGTGCGTGTGTGTGTGTGTGTGTGTGTGTGTATGTAAACATCTCATAACTTTTGAACGGCTACACCAATCGAAACGCGGTTGATGGAATTTGATTGGATTCTGCTCAACTTAGACTACCTGAAAATTTTAACAAAGTCAGACCAGGAGATTTTGAGAAAATTTGGAAAAACCCCAAAAAACATTTTGGCACGACAGTATTTTTTAATACAACTTAAGGATTAATATACCGTGAAAATACAGAAACTAATCAGATCTATTCCTCAAAAAATTACATCTGATGCATAAATTTCATTAAAATCAGTTTATCCATTTGGGAGTAATTATAAAAAGTGTTTTTTAAAAATTTTGAAAAAAGTGTTTTTGTTTCAACATAACTTTGCATTTTTCAACCAATATTTTTTGGTATTCTACGATATTTTAGTACTCAAAAAACTAAGTCAAATGCCGTTTCAAAAATCAAAATCGAATCTAATCTAATCGAGTCTTATTGAATCCTTTATTCAATTTCTTCTTTATTCAAATTCTTCTGATCTTTGACTTTCGACTTTTCTACCGACGACCTTATTCGCGAGACCCTCACACAATACTTTCTTTTACACAAACGTGTAAAAAGGTGACTTTTGATATTTTGTTATTTAGTGCTGTTGTATTTTCTTATTAGTAAAAAAAAAATACCAGACTTGTGGTTTTGTAATCGCCATAATTTTAGTGTATCGCTATAAATTTAGTGTAGGGTATGTTATTGAAAATTAATCAATTTTGTTATACATATAATTTTTTCCTTGTTTAGTGTTCGTTATTATTATTATTTTTTAACTATATTCATAATGCGGCCGCAGTGTCCCGGCTGGTTGCTTCGTAGACGCAGCACAACTTTTTTCTGGACTCTCTGAAAATCAGTGCTGTGACACAATGCTGCTGTGTAGGCTGAGTTGAGTTCCATTTTGATATCACATCACTTACGATATAAGATAAAGTTTATAAATACCTTAAAAATAAACTTAAAATTAAGGAAACTAATGTCAAAGGATTATATAGACGATAAAATATTACTGTATATATATATATATATATATATATATATATATATATATATATATATATATATATATATATATATATATATATATATATATATATATATATATATATATATGATCCGGCAAGTACTTGATAATAATTTAATTTGATATGATATTACTTGTAATGTTTTTAAAAGTCCCTTCTCTTTTTATAAGTTGCTGTCCAACTGGGTGCATAATGCTCTAATTACCTTTAAGCTTTATATTATCCCTGGTAACATTATGAAATATGCAATAATAAATTTGAAATTGAAACTACCTCATCCTTTCCTTGTACAGTCTTTTACCAGCCAAGATGTATTAAAACCACATAAAAGATATATTTGCTGGTCTATATTTACATACTGCACAAGAAAAGATGAGAAAGAATCAAAAAAAGTTTATCCAATACTTTTATTTCTTCTAATATTTGTCGTTCTCAAGTAAGAGCTAAAAACCTACATACTACAAATCTCGAGGACGCACTTCAGTAAACATATAGGTGAAGATTCTAAGATTTACTATGGTGATTCATAACACATACAGTTTATGTATGTCACTTAAATAACAATTAAATTTACCGCAGTTGGAACAATGTTGGACGTGACGTCTCGTTCAAATCTTTATTTAGCCACGAGAAGTAATACTTCTGAGTAAGTATCTGATAAACAATCATGACGAATAATTAGCTAAAAGTTTGCAAAAGATGTTCTCATTATTTGTTCTTTGCAAATGTCAGGGTAATAGCGGATTATAGTGACAATTTCATTTTTCCTTAATTCAGTTACGATTTTATATATTACTAGCTGTTGCCCGCGACTTCGTCCGCGCGGACTTCGTTTACTCCGCGCAGCTCCTCCCCCGTAGGTGATAGCGTGATAATATGTAGCCTATATGTTGACCCGACCTGTTAGTAATATTCATGCAAAATTTGAAGTAAATCCATGCAGTACTTTTTGAGTTTACCCCGGACATACATACAGACAAACTGACAAACAGATAAAAATTCTAAAAACTTTATTTTGCCTTCGATATCGATTGTAGATCACGCCTCGAGTATTCTTTTAAAAAAATATTCAATGTACAGTTTTGACTTTTCTACGATTTTATATTATGTATAGTTTAGCGACCGCCTTTGACCGAAATTCGACTATAAACTAATCAGACTTTAGCCGTAAAAAAAATAATATACATGTGTGTATCATGTATGTCACATGAATATAGTGTGTGTGATGTTTATTTTTATTAATTTAATGTAATTAATTTCTAATGCCTATTATTTGAAATTTGCCTATTATATTCGGTTTCTGCAGTTCTCCGCAATGTAAATTTTAACTGCGCTAAATTTCATACGCCACCGTTTGCGCAATTATCTTAAAAAGGGGTCCAAACTTTTCCATCACGTATTAATATATAGATATTAGCAATCGTCCTCTACTCGAAACTCGACCTTAATTTTACCTAATAAGGGGGCGTCCATAAATTACGTGAGGTATTTTTTTAATTTTGATCCATTGACGAAATACTGTTCTAAACATAGAAAAAAAAATTTTCACCTAAGGATAGCTCTTAATTTCAATTCTAAGTACTCGCTGAATGAATTTAAAGTTTTTCCATATAATTAACCCATAAAAATCATTTTTTTTTTTGCTTAAATTATCTATAGCATAGCGACATTTCATGATATTCATTTGACCATGGGTGGAAGTTGTAGAGGGATCCTTCCTCTTTAAAAGCTCTTACAGTTCATTTCCAATTTATGACCTATCTCGCCAGTAAAAATTTGAACATTCGATTTTTGCTCAAAAGTCGCTTTTTCGCTGAGATACATTTGATCAAATGTATCTCAGCGAAAATTAATTTGAAAGGTTCGGCTATTAATTTATCTTGTAGAAAATTGAATTTTTCGCAAAAAAGGTCCTTTGCAATTTTGGTGTCAGATCAGTAGTTTAAGAGAAAACATCGAAAAACCACGAAAGGGGCCCGGACTTTTTACGAGACGCAGTACGGCCTTGAACGATCTATTACGATCTTGAATCCCTTGGTCACCGGATAGACGTTGGATCTCTATGTATGTTCTACTGATTTGATTTAATACTGGCATTAACGTTTCATCATCGTACTACACGCTGTGGTGTACGTACGTAACGAATACGACCCACACTATTTTGACAATTGGTCATCTACCACTGTTCGATTTGTCCGTAACTTCTTCATACGATCAGTCAAACTCTGGAATAACCTCTAGCCTCGAGTTGCTTTCATATTGGAATTTATAAAAGGACGGTCAACAAATTTTTAAAAGACGGCATAGCATTGGCAAATAAATTTATTTGCCAATATGTGCAGTGGTGACAGCTTTCCATCAGGTGGCTTGCTCATATGCGTACAAAAACTGTCGATCTTTTCTTTAAAATGTACCCATAATTTTTAGGCCTTCGTCAAAAATGTAAGAAACATTAATTTTCTTAGTACTACACTGACACGTGCAATATGGACAAAAATCAAAAATTCTGTGCTGTATACAGATTTGAAACATGAACAAACAAATACATTCTGATTTATAATAATATTAGTACAGATAAGTTGAACACTTACAATAGAGTGCCACTAAAAGATAATATGTAAATACTTAACAAACAGCTACGGCTATTAATATTTAATTAATGAATATTTAACGATTACGGAACTAGACGATATCAAAAAAAACTTATTGATTAAATATTGTCACATTGTTTCCTATTAACATTGAAAACATCTTATCAACTTGTTTGTGGATTATTTCTTGATAAATTTTGTGTAAACAACACTACCTGACGGTTGTTTTGGGTCAAGAGATGTTTAACTCAAAAGGAAGGAACTCAACTTTCTGTTTACAAATTCAGGACTTACTTAACACAATAATAAATAACATTTAGTAAATTGTTATTATATAACCTTCACGCCCATATCCCCGAAGCGGTAGGCAGAGGTACAACAAGTGCACCCACGATTAGCCGAAGATACTTGGTCCCACAATGTGATAGGTGGCAAGCCTATCGCCAACCGGGCACTTTCCAATCCCGGGCAACTTTGTGTTTCTCAGAAAACTGAAAAAACACTTTTTTATGTGCCCGACCCGGGAATCGAACCCGGGACCTCATGTGGCCAACACCAACGCTGGACCACTAGACCACAGAGGCGATTGATTATGAAATGTTATTATAGTTTCCGGCGCAGGGATGTGACGACCCCATCGCCCACTGGTGGAATAATTTTTGTGACAAAAATTATTTAACACCGGTGCAGTCAGTCAACCAAATTAGTGGTAGTGCCATACTGCTTTTGCAACTGAATAGGCCGGCACGCCCGGGGAGATACCACTCTCTCACTTGACACCGACGTAAAGTAGCAGCCCTGCTGCTGCGTTTCGTTTGGTTTGTGAGAGTCCCGGAGGCCTAACCCCCCGCCCCCCCCGCACACTATGAATGCGCAAACAAAAGAGAATCTACCCCAGGGGGGTACCACTTGCACCAGCAGTGGAGAATCCCCCCCTGAGCGTCCGTGCTCTGGATTCCAACCAGGTCATGGATGCTCAGGCTGCCCTGCGTATTCTGGGGGGGGCAAAATTGCGCTCATAGACAATCCTGTCCGGGGCAAACAGGGCAAGAAAGCCATGGCACCCCCTACCACGCTTACTGTGGATTTCTGCAATGTCAGGGGGCTTCATTCCAACTTGAACGCCGTCCACTACCATCTCGAGACGGCGAAGCCAGCTTTGCTCTTTTTGACCGAGACGCAGATATCTTCTCCGGCTGATACTTCTTACCTCTCCTACCCGGGGTACAAACTGGAACATTCCTTTGTACCGCGGGCTGGGGTGTGCGCATACGTCAGAGAAGATATCTGTTACCGGCGCCTCGGCAGACTTGAAGGTCAGGACCTATCCATCCTCTGGTTACGCGTAGCTTGCGACGACCATCCACGCAGCTACGCGTGCCTATACAGGTCCCATGGCGGAAATACTGAAGTTGACCGGCTCATTGAGCATTTACAAACGGCTGTAGATTCCGTGTTAGAGCAGACCCCCTCCACAGAGATCGTGATCTTGGGCGATTTTAATGCCCACCACGCCGAATGGCTTTGTTCGCGCACCACCGATCATGCGGGGAGGTCTGTTCACGATTTTGCCTTGGCGTATGATCTTACACAACTGGTAACTTCGCCCACGCGAGTTCCCGATGTGGATGACCATATGCCTTCACTGTTGGACCTTCTGCTGACCTCTCATCCGGACCATTATCAGGTATCGGTGGACGTCCCACTTGGTTCGTCAGACCACTGCCTGATCTGGAGTAAAGTGCCGGTTTCGCGCCTATCACGGCCTCCTTTAGCAGGCTGTCGTCGCGTTTGGCACTTTAGGTCAGCAGATTGGGACGGGATGCGGTCTTTTTTTGCGTCCTACCCATGGAGGCGGTTGTGCTTCTCGCTGGATGATCCGAATGTCGTCGCTGACTCTATTGCCGATGTGGTGCTGCAGGGAATGGAACTTTTCATTCCATTTTCTGCGGTACCAATTGGTGGTAAGTCTCAGCCTTGGTTTGGTCGCTCCTATAAAACGGCTTCGCGCCGCAAGAAGGAGTGCTACCGGGCTTGGGCTGCAGCGTCCGCATCTTGTGTTGAAAAAACCAGCACATTACGTAAGGAGTACAATTTCGCCTCGAGGTACTTCAAAAGAGCTATCGCCAAGGCAAAATCGGAACACATTGGCAGAATTGGTGAGAAATTAGTTCGCCTTCCTTCGGGTACTCGTGCGTTCTGGTCTCTCGCCAAGGCTGTCTTAGGGAATTTCTCACAGCCCTCTCTTCCATCCTTGCACGGAGACGATGACTCTCTGGCCCATACCACAAAGGAGAAGGCCGATCTCCTGGGCTCCTTCTTTGCGGCCAACTCGACTCTGGATGACCAAGGGAACGCACCGCCTACCATCCCGCAGTGTGATAGTTGTATGCCAGAACTACAATTTCGGCAATCATCTGTGCGTAAAGCACTACTTTCCTTGGACATCCATAAGTCGAGTGGGCCGGATGGCATCCCTCCGATTGTGCTAAAAATGTGTGCTCCAGAGTTGGCACCAGTATTAACACGCCTATTCCGGCTCTCCTATTCACTCGGCGTGGTACCGAATTCGTGGAAGACAGCTTTGGTGCATCCCATCCCTAAAAAAGGAGATCGCTCTAACCCGTCTAACTATCGGCCCATAGCCATAACCTCCTTGTTCTCCAAAATTATGGAGACAATCATCAACTCTCAGCTCCTCAAGTATTTAGAAGAGCACCAGCTGATTAGCGACCGTCAGTACGGTTTCCGTCGCGGCCGCTCAGCTGGTGACCTTCTAGTATACCTAACTCATCGATGGGCGGAAGCAGTTGAGTCCAAGGGGGAGGCATTGGCAGTTAGTTTGGACATAGCGAAGGCCTTTGATCGGGTATGGCACAAAGCGCTTCTCGCGAAGCTGCCTTCCTATGGGCTTCCTGAGAAATTATGCGAGTGGATCACCAGTTTTTTGGCTGACCGGAGCATCAAGGTCGTTGTCGACGGTGCGTGCTCCGACCTTAAATTTGTCAATGCTGGTGTTCCCCAAGGCTGCGTGCTATCACCGACACTGTTCCTTCTGCATATCAATGATATGATGGGAATTAGCAACATATATTGCTATGCGGATGACAGTACTGGTGATGCTACATACTCCGGCCGTAGCAGTATTTCTCGGGAACACGTCGAAGAGTGCCGAAACAAGCTTGTGTCTGAAGTCGAGAATCGACTTACCGATGTCTCGGAATGGGGTCGCCAAAACCTGGTTACTTTTAAAACCAAGAAGACACAGCTTTGCGTGTTCACCGCAAAAAAGACACCCTTTATCGTATCACCTCGATTTGAGGATACTCTCCTGACAGCCTCAGCTAGTGTCGGAATCCTGGGAGTTGACATATCGAATTACGTTCAGTTTCGCGGTCATTTGGAAGGCAAGGCTAAACTAGCCTCCAAAAAGCTCGGTGTGCTCAGCAGAGCGAAACAGTACTTTTTGCCGGTCCATCGCCTTCAACTTTTTTAGGCACAGGTTCGGCCTCACATAGAGTACTGTTCGCATCTCTGGGCCGGAGCTCCTCAGTACCAGCTTCTTCCTCTTGATCGCATTCAGCGTAGAGCGGTTCGAATCGTTGACGACCAGGCCATTTCGAAACAGCTTGACTCTTTGGCATTGCGCAGAGATGTAGGTTCTCTCTGTGTCTTTTATCGTATATATCATGAAGAGTGTTCCGACGAGTTGTTTGGATTAATTCCTGCCGCCGAATTCCACCATCGGACATCGCGTCAAAACTTGAAGTTCCATCCTCACCATCTCGATGTCTGGAAATCCACAACTGTGCGTTTCTCCCGACACTTGTTACCTCGCACTACTCTGTTATGGAACCAATTACCGGCAGAGGTATTTCCGAACGGATACGACATTGGGATCTTCAAGAAAAGAGCTTACTCATTCTTAAAAGGCCGGCAACGCAACTGCAAGACCTCTGGTATTGCAGATGTCCATGGGCGGCGGTGATCACTTACCATCAGGTGCACCTCTTGCTCGTTTGCCCCGTCTTCTATAAAAAAATAGATATATATATATATATATATATATATATATATATATATATATATATAACGTTTCATAATAATATTTAAAATTTAGAAAATTACGTATTTTAAAAGAATCCTAATTCTTAACTAAAATCGTTACCGATTTAAAATAGTTTGGAAAATCCAAAAAAGCACGCCTCAAAAATTAGTTTTCGTTTCAACAAGTGCCGACGATTAAAAGTGTAGAATATATTTTATTTATTAACCTGAAAGTCAAATATAACCATAAACAAAATACTAAGCAGCATGACCGTCGATTATAGCCTGTACCGTGAGAATAAAAGAATTATTGTGATTAAGTTTATTTTGACATGTTATAAAATATTTAGTATTTATGAACATTGTTCATATTATGTAATCTATACATATTATAATAAACATTATCGAATTTGAAGGGCATTTCAAAAAAAATTGAAGGGCAATCGATACTGAAGCTAAATCTGGATTTATTTTTATTTTTGTCTGTCTGTATTTACCAAGACCATGCATCACGACGAATCTTATGAACGGAATAAAAGAAATTTAGTGTGATTTGAGCTTATACTACAAGGTAGAACACGGGATACTTTTTATCTCAAAATTCAGCACGGTTTCTCTGGGGAGGTCATAATAGACAATGTAAAGCTGTAATTCAATAACGGATAGACCACATTCATTTATTATTTTTTATAAGAAAGAAGGTACTATAAAGATTATTCCGTAAAATTTTCAAGATCATAAGTTTTCTAGTTCAGCAATTACAAACATCACGACTTTCAAAGGTTGCGGGTCAAAGTCAAGATAAGCTTGACTCCCAGAATGTACAGAAACTTTTGAACGTAGGGTTCATTATAAGTTAGAATTGCACTTCATCACATTTGTCTATTGTCTATTTTATCTATACTTATAATTAGTAAAACTATAACAGGTTTAATTCTGCCCAGCAAAGATATTTTTAAAAAATGTTTCCCAGGGCACTCTTTGATTTACGACTGAAGCCAAAACTGTATATTTTTACTTTTTGTCTGTCCGTCTCTATCAAGGCCGCGCATTACGCCGAATCTACTGAATTGATTCAAATGAAACTCAACATGATTTGAGTTTATAATACGAAGAAGGACATTAAATACGTTTTATCCAAGAATTCAGCAGGGTCCCGTGGAAGAAGAGTAATTTTTAAGTTTTTGGCCAATATCTCGGAAAATATACATCAAATCGTAAAGTATACTAATAGAAATCGTATTTTTATAGAATTTTACATAAGGGTAGGTTTTCGTGAGAAATCACAATTTGTTTTATATATTGCAAAATTAACCGTGCACAGAAAAAAGGACAAATTTTCAAAATTATATAAATCAACCAATTTTCTTCAAAAATAAATGAAACTTCTGGAAAATTTAGAGGTGTGTAAAATGCCTAAAATACTCAGTAAAGGTAGTCAGACTTCAAAAAATAATATGAAAACTTTTGCCGAACTTCAAAAAGTTGAAAATGCGGACGTGTATAACTTCAGCCTAAGATAAAATATTAACCTGAGACAAAAAGTAATTAAAATACTTACCATTTCTTTATTTTGTAAGGTTCACTGAATTTTAAATTAAGTTAAGAATTTGTTATTAATAAAAAACAAAAATCCCTTGCCTGAAGAGTTGTATCCTGCTTATTGAAAACTATAAAAAATTATAATAAGAAATTCCCCGTGTTGGTCCTGGGCTTCTTTGAAGAATAGGCCAACTGCCGTTCTGCCAGGCAGGTCGTAAAAGGCGACCGATTGGCTATACGAGTCAGTAACATCGTGGTTACTAGTAGAGTTCTGCATTGTCGCGCCCAGGTCTGGTACCACCGCCATACCTATTCCTGCCGCAATAGCGTCAATGCTTGTCACTGTCGTGTTCCGGTTTGGAGGGTAAGTAGCCGGTAAACTTGTACATGTGGAATAAGACTTCGCCACAAGATAGCAACGCACCATTAACACCTTTGGTGTCTATAGGAGATGGTTGACTCTTTCCATTAGGAGACCCATCTGCTTGTTTTTGCATCTTATACTATAAAAAAATTTAAAAAACTATTCAGTTAAAAAAGGTGCAACAGAGTATCTTTTTTATGCAATTTCTTTCAATGAACAAGATAAACTTCTTTAGTCACAGGTTATTCTGTGTTTTATTAATAACAAATCCATTTCTTATTTTTTTTATTCTCACTAAATGAAGGTATTGTAGCCTTTTGATTACTTTTCGTTTCATATCGATATGTTATTATATAATTAGATAATTTAAAGATTTAAGTGTCCAAATTTGTAAATTTTATCTTTTTTACGTTCAAGGTTTATTTTTCAATATATAAAAATCAATTGCTGTTCGTTAGTCTTGCTAAAACTAGAGAACGGCTGAACCGATTTAGCTTATTTTGGTTTAGAATTAATTGTTGAAGTCCAGAGAAGGTTTAAAAGGTGAGAAACTATAGAAAAAAAAAGTTAAAAAGGCAGAACAACGTTTGCCGGGTCAGCTAGTTTTTCAATATAAAAACAAAATTGTGAATTTTGTTTTTATATTGCAATATATAATATATTTTTCACAATAGCCTATCATAAAGTAAAATTTTATAAGAAACAAATTCTAGTATTATACTTCATGTGAATTACATGCATATTTTCTGAGATGTTGTCAAAAAACTGAATAAATTTTGTTATAATTAAAATTTTTCCGACCACCTACGGGGTCATGATTTCAAGCTTATGTTATTGTTTGACCACGGATTAAATAGATTCGCCTTTCAAGACAATTTCTTTGTGAGCGTAGCTTGCACACACAGAAATACAGAGTTATACTACTTACCAATGAAATAAAATAATTTCACGGGTAATTTTTAAACCTTGTCATCTCATTCGGTACGATAAAACAGCACAATATGGTTTATTTTTATTTTTTCACAATACAACCTAAAAATGTTTAATTTTTTTAAAAGTATTAGGCGTGTTTGCTCATATGCGCGGCGACACGTTTCCTTCCCAATAGCGTGTCTATTCACGTGGACTGTGTGTTTGACTAATTCTTATCCCAATAAAATGGCATTTGTAACATTTACTGTATGTAAATTCTATATATAATAAATTCTCACTAATTTATAACAAATTCAGACCACTGCAAAGGAGTTGAATATTTCAAAATGATCAAAAACACAGTACTGTAAACCACTGCAAAGGAGTCAGATAGTGGCAAGTAATCAAAAACACAGCATGGATTTTCATAATAACTTGAATGATACAAACCGACACATTCACCTTCAATACTTTTTCATCAAAAAAACTGTAGTTTGTAAGTCGTTATGATAATATCTAAGGTAGTTTAAATCAACAATGCCTATTTTAATTTTTTAGATTATATCGACGGCATGTTAGTCTAGTTGCGGGCGACACTGCACAGGTCAGCTGAGTAATAAATACCTACACCGGTGGACAAATCACACGAATTAATCTAATTCCTTCGTGATCTTTTTTTAACTTCCCGCTACGTGTGTGATATCACTGATAAGGAGGTTACTGATTTTGCCCAGATTTTCGAAAATCGAGTTTTCACCAGATCTCCACGTTTTAAAGTCCTAGGAACCTTTTTCGACTATTTTCACGATGACGTCAGTATGTATGTATGTATGTATGTATGTGTGTGTATGTGAGTACGAAAACATAGCTTTCGAAAGGCTTGGCCGATCGAAACACGGTTGATGGCATTCAATTGGATTAGATTAGATCAACTTAGACTTCCTAAAAATTTGAAACAATTCGGCCGAGGAGATTTTGAGAAATTTCGAAAAAACCTTAAAATAAAGGAGAGTGGGATTTTCGGGCCCAAATGCAAAGGGTTGAAGTGTGGTTCAAAAAAATTGTACTATTTTTCTATTTCAAAGTTCAAAATATTAACTTCATCCGCTTTCTGAGAAAAAAGAAATCACGACAATAAGTTTGCGATACTGTTAGGTACAGTATATATGATTTATGTACTGTTACAGTACATAAATCGATTAATAATGCAATGTTACAGTACATAATCGATAAATTATAATCGATTTATGTATTAATATGATTAAACACTTACGAGCTTACATTTTGATTAAAATTATACCAAAATGTAAGCTCGTAAGTGTTTAATCAACAGTAAGTACCATCGTTATTTTAAAAACCATTTAAGTATAATATAAAAAAACGGGTTGTGGCTGTATCATGAACACAGCCTTGCATCTTTTACGTGAATACGTCTAAGACATGCATGACATCTTGCAATGGTAACATTTTTCATTCGTCGTTCCAATCACAATGTTCTCCGTCAAACCAGTCTACGGACCTAGATGGTCTAGACCACGTCTATCTTGTGTACAGCGAAGTAGAGCGTAGGGCGGCGCTACTATCAGATGGTGACCCGCTATTACCCTTCGATACCGAAGAAGTAGGTGAATTAATAAAAAACCTACGCAATAAAAAGGCTCGGGGTCTGATAAAATCACAAATAAGGTAGTTAAATACCTGCCCACTTCTCTTATATATCTACTAGTGTGCATTTTGAATGCACTCCTAGCCGGTTGTGCGTTTTCTGACGAGTGTAAAGAAGCCACAGTCATACGAATACACAAGCCGCGAAAACCCCGAAATAATGTCAGTAGTTACCGTTTCACTAGCTTAATCAATACTTTAGGCAAAATCTACGAAAAAATCATAATGCCTTAAGGCATTTGTTCACGAGAATGGTCTCATAAGAAATGAGCAGTTAGGTTTCCGAGCAGCTCACTTTTGCACTCTTTAAGTGCACCGTCTCACATAGTACGTTTTAAACTCTTTAAATGCAGCCCCGGGGTTGCAAATTCCCACCGGTGCTCTATTTTTCGACGTCGCGAAGGCGTTCGATAAGATCTGGCACAATGGTCTCATAATATACAAGCTATGCCAAATGGGAGGGCCCGACTGACTCGTACTTATCACACGAGAGTAAGTAACCAACCGCCGATTTCAATTCCGTGTAGTGGGTTCATTCTCCACTCATAGGTCCATCACATCAGATGTCCCGCACGCGTGTCACTTGTCACGTAAATCTTGTAAAGTGTCACCTTGTCTCTAGACAAGGTGACACTTTACAAGATTTGCGTAAGGCCTATTCTATTATACGCCTGCGTAGCGTTTGTCTATCTCCCCCGTACAGATTTGCATCCATTGCAAGTAGCAAAGAACAAATACTAGCGTCTTGTCACGTGGTACCGGTGGTATACATTGACCTTCATAATATAGATCTCGAATTGTCGAGCTTAGCTAGGCATTTCAAAATATTTCCAAAATATATTTCAATCTCACCAATTCATACTAGGGTATGAATTGGGTTAGGACCCAGCGCGGCAGACTAAATCCCAGATCCTAATCCCGGTCCCATCTCACGTAGGCCCAGCCACGTTCTCACCGATCCCGACGACCTGATAACTGTGGCCAACGAAATATACCAAAACCCTACATACGAGTGCCTATACACGCGACAATGCCACTAACCCTTTTATCATAAATCACGAAGCCACCCCTAAGCCGAGGATCGGTCTCACAGGAGACACCCTTAGGGTGGAGAGTAAACGACCCCATATCTTTAAGCTCCGGCTGAGCACTCTGCTTGGCCCTACGACCGGTGAAGTCGTAAAGGCCGTTAAGGCCAGCAGTGTACAAGTGCCATCGTTGATCGGTTGGACTCCTTCATCTTATTGCGTTCTCAAAACTTCTTCACTTTTTCATATGGGGGTTCATGGGTATCATTAGATTGCTACTTAAAATCTCTTTCAAACGTTATACATTCCTTGAATTTTATATGGCTTCTAAAATATTTTTTTGTGGCTGATTAAAATTTTGTACAGAATTTTTCACTTGAGGACCATATATATTTACTAACAGCGTTGAAAACTATTTTTTGAAATTATACAATGAATAAATCTTTACAATAGCTTGCTTGCAAAGAGCTTTCGAATAAAACCTAATCGAATTTTATTGTTGCTCTGAGTCTAAAGATATACCATATTATGCAAAATATGTAACGCAGTAAAATTTACTAAAAATGGCGGCACTTCCTACTCCACTATTCGCGAAGCATCGCAATCCACGTTCAACTTATCAAATTCTTTGATTCTTTGTCTATCCAGTGCTATAATTAGATTTTGAATGTTGGTGATAGTTATGTAGCTATAACGCCAAACTTTATCCCCCAGTTTTGTTATCATCGGTTTTTTGAACTGTCTCCCCTATGTAGGCAATTTTAAAGACGTATTCACGTCAAAAAATTTGAACATTGTTTCAGATCCCACAAAATTTTATTGAATGCCATTCAAAAAATCAAAATTGTTCATCGTTTCCAAAATATACAGCTTTTCAAAATGTGATGATTTTTAAACTGGAAAAAATCTATGCTTATAGTTTTTACTCTTTTAAGCTTTTAAGATATTTTACCTCAATTTTTCGGAAAGTTTCAGAGATGGTCTGCAGGGTCAACCCTCAAAGAAGAAAAGGTAAATGAGCCGGAGGTGCACCTTAGTACCCCGCCCATGGGCATCCGCAATACCAGAAGTCTTGCAACTGCGTTATTTATTACAGACCCCAAGTCGTATCCATTTGGAAACACTCCTGCCGGTAATTGATCCCACAACAGAGTAGTGTGAGGCAAAAAGTGCCGAGGGAAATGCACAGTTTTGAATTTTCAGACATCGGGATGGTGAGGGTGGAACTTCAAATTTCGACGCGATGCCCGATGTCCACCGGAACGGATTGCATTTTTGATTCATTCCCACCGCCATGGGGAATGAATGAATGAATGAATCAATCAAAATAACTCGTTGGAACAAGCTCTATGATAAATACGAGTCAAGTACAAGAATATGAGTCAAGCCGTTTTGAAATAGCCTGGTCGCTAACGATTCAAACCGCTCTATACTGAATGAGATCAAAAGGAAGAAGCTGATACTGAGGAGCTCCGGCCCAGAGATGAGAACAGTACTACTTCATGTGAGGCCGAATTTGTGCCTTATAAAGTTGAAGGCGATGAGCCGGCAAGAAGGACTCTCGCTCTGCTGAGGACACCGAGCTTTTTGGAGGCTAGTTTAGCCTTGCCTTCCAAATGACAGTAAAACTGAACGTAATTCGATATATCGACCCCCAGAATCCCGACACTAGCTGAGGCTGTCATCCTCAAATCAAGGTGATACGACAAAGGGTGTCTTTTTAGCGTTAAACACGCAAAGCTGTGTCTTCTTGGGTTTAAAAGTAACCAGGTTCTGACAACCCCATTCCGAAATATCGGTAAGTCGATCCTCAACTTCAGCGTGTATGCTAAATCACGTGAGAGTATGTATGTTTGTATGTTCTCCCCGTATTTCTCGGAAACATATGGATATGATCCTTTTTGATTTAAATCAGGTATATTTCAACTTAGGTAACATTTCAAATTTCATCAAAATCCATTTAGTATTTATTGAGATATTGATATATTTCAGATATAATGAAGTTGACTGGATTTCAACCTATTGCATTGATTGGAACCTTAAAACCAATCAATGCATCACTAGATATGAATTTATTTTTTTATTATTTTTACCGCCGAAAAAACGGAGGGTATCACTTTGGCGTATTTTTTATATATCATTAAATAGCAAACAAGCAGAAGTATGTTAATTTTACATTCCTATATTATGTCGGGATGGCAATGCCACGTGCATAAATCTACGCTATCCTAACCTCCTAAATCCGGTTGAATACGATTCTTAACATTAAGAATTGACACTATTGCGGCAGGAATAGATAAAAGAGGTGTACCAAATACCCGGACGTAGTACGGAGTTCTAGCACTTTGTAGTCACAATGGTGACACGCTTACCCAATCAGTCGCCCTGCCTAATAGAACGGCAGATAGTATTATTCTTCAAAGGCGGCCCAGACAATGGGGTTAAATCTATATTATCTATATTAATTAATATTATAAATGCGACAGTTTGGATGTTTGGATGGATGTTTGTTACTCAATCACGCAAAAAATACTGAATGGATTTGAATGAAATTTAGTACACAGGTAGATAATGGCCTGGATTAGCACATAGGCTACTTTTTATCCCGAAAAAATCAGGTGATCCCGCGGGACTCACCAAAAACTCTTATAATGCAGCGGGCCGCACGCTGCAGCTAGTAATATTATAAATGCGAAAGTTTGCATGTTTGGATGGTTGGATGGATGGATGTTTGTTACTCAATCACGCAAAAACTACTCAACGGATTTGAACGAAATTTGGCACACAAGTAAATGATGACCTGGAATTGCACATAGGCTACTTTTTATCCCGGAAAAATTAAGCGATCCCGCGGGATTCAGCAAAAACTTTTATAATGCAGCGGGCTGCACGCTGCAGCTAGTTATATAATATGTATATACCAACTTAGTGAACATTCCAATTATTAAAATTGGTTCATTAGTTTTTGAGATATTGGATTTGTTTACATACTTGAAATTTGTTTAATTTTTAAATCACTTTTATGAATATTAATGTTCATTACGTCAATATCTGACAAGGACATTGAAAATGTTTGAAAGAAAAGAATTTAAATATCTGTGACGACCATTATTATACGTCAATAAATGACGGAGTTGAGTCCACTTTTAACAATAACCATTGGATCATTCGCTGCAGATAATATAGTTTTTTTTTCTAACGGACAAAACGTTGACGTGCTAATCCTTTTCTAAGTCGCTTGTCTCTGATAACGTGGCAAATCACAAGGAAGCGTCGGCCGGCAGTACTTAAACATCTTATTTTGTTATCAGAATGTAAACAATCATTGGAAACACATTTCAATTTTGTTTAAGAAAAATGCGTTGTTTTTAGATTCTCTTGAATGAATGAACGCGTACAAAGTAAATTTTGTTAAGAAGATTTATTTAAGGGTTTTTTTATATTGATCTGACATGTTTTGAAGAATAAATGAACTGCCTTATCGCTAGGCATTTCGTAAATGGGTAGAAAAGGCTACACTACGACGTATCACTAACATCGTATCTTCCAACTAGGCGGTAGCAGGGTAACGGGCCCTTCTCACCTTTGTAACTTCTGTAATCCAGAATCAACAATAACTAGGTGGTAGAGTTCTGCAACGTCTTGATCAGAAACTTTTCTGAATTTATATAATAATTTATTTAATTCAATTTGAACAATATTTTATTAATTTCGCTTCAAAAGGCTATAACGATTTGGATAGAACAGAAGTTTATTTGAGTTTTTTGTGTAGAACAATCTATTTTTTGGATTCCCTACCGAAAGGGTAAAACGAGACCCAATTACCTTCTAAGACTCTGCTGTCCGTCCGTCTGTCAACGTCTATCCGTCTGTCGCCAGACTGCATCTCATGAACTGAGCTAGTAAGACAGTTGATTTTTTTACAGATGATGTATTTCTATTGCCGCTATAACAAAAAATACTTAAAACAAATATTTAAGGGGTTCCCATACAACAAACGAGATTCTTTGCCGTTTTTTATAGATGATAGTACGAAACCCTCCATGCGCGAGTCTGATTCGCTCTTTGCCGGTTTTTTATAACTATATGCTTTTAAGCTGCAATTTTCAACACTGAATAATATTTACAGTAAAACTCCGTCTCAATGTGTTAAATACACATAAAATTACTCATTATTTTATTTACTAAGATTTAAGTGCTGTAAAAAATAATAAGCTGGCAATTTCACATAGCGCCGTCTCGTATTTTTTATATTATTTGTTATTCAGATATCAGATCAGATTATAGTCAGTTGTTAGTACATTTTTTTAAGTTAGAGCTAAATTCAAGTCAATTCATATTACGGAAAAAACACAATTTTAGAAAACAAAAGACATCAAGCCAAACTCGGTTGCATTCGTATATTTTGGTAAATATTTAGGATCACAAACAGAAAATTATTAAATAACCCACTGTTACCGTCAAATGTATTATATATACTTAAATATTATAAACAAATAAATAAATATATAGGCTTCAAGTTTGTATGTAAGAGGTAATCTTCAAAACTATCCATTTAAAATTCTTACACCAAAACTCCAATATCTTCACCTGGCCCGGGTTTATGTTACCACCGCCTACATATTCCTGTCGCAATAACGACAATGTTTGTCATTGTCGTGTTCTGGTTTGGAGGGTAAGGTAGCTGGTAGACTTATGCATGTGGCATTGCCGTCCCGTACGTATAGCAACGTACCATTAACATCTTTGGTATATATAGGCAGTGGTTTCCATTTCCATTAAGAGAGCCATCTGCTTGTTTGCTATCTCATGATATAAAAAAATCGACGTAGGTTGTACTCGTACATTATTCAAAAATATGTTAGAACTTTTCACGGAAAACTAATTTCGAACGCAAGATGACGAATAAATGATGAACCGAATAAATTTTTTATGAACGCTGCCAATAAAAAATAATTGAATATTTTATAATTGAATGTTGTAGAGCTTAATGAGACCCGTGAAAAAAGTCTGAATGGTAAATATCCATTTGAGTAAATTCACAAATTGATTCACAAATGATTAATTTCGAAAAGTGAAACAGTACAAGTATTTACAATTAAAATATATTTACTGAGCCCTGACGATGGCGAGTACAAATAACAATTAAGTTTTCAGTGATATTTTGCCGTAAAATTCTTAAAATTGAGGTAGATACAATTTGGAAAATTTAAAAGTGCAGGCCTTACGCGCCTTATAACGCCCGTTTAATTTAAAAAATAATTGAACGACAATGAATAAAATAGTAATTTTTAATAGGAAACTATCCCGTGGCATACGCTGACAAAACCGATATGTTAAATATTTTGAGTGTAATCGAGGCACGGTATGGCTGTGCCTATATGCATACATATATCCGGACGTCTGTGGCTTAATCTTTCTTAGAAATACATCGCTAGCTTTGTTTTTCTTCTAGTTCTACTTAATAATAATAAAATGTAAGATAAATTTATACAGACAGATTTTGTTTTCCTAAAAAGCCAAAGTTAAAAGAAATCACTGGCTAGCTGTTATAGTTGAAGACAATTATTACGAAAATAAAAACGAAACAAATTACGTGTTATACGTATTTCGATAGAACAAATATAGAATCAATTATTTAATGTATTCGTTAATTTGCATGACATGGTCAATCGCCAAGTACAACAGGTGTTTGATTTTAGCGATTTCATCTTCTTTATATTATTTTAGCAGTAGTTCGACTGCCTCATGGGTTAGTCTATTCAGCTTTGATCAAGCGATTCCGAATGAGACGTGCGGCGAGCTATGCAATTTATTTAAATATTTAAAAAAATGGAAATTTGTTATAATTTTGATGTTTTCTTCAATAGAGGGTCGGGTCATCGGGTAGATGGGAGAAAAAGATATGTTATAAAAGCTGCCCGCCTCTTAGTTCGCGCTAAGTCGATCTTACACCTAATTTAAGTATTTATGAGAGCCATGTGCATGTTCGCTGATTAAATAACAACCACGTGGCTCTTCAGAAACTCTCCTAAAGAAACATTGCCTGTTAACGAATTTAATGAGTAACGCACTGTTTAACGCATTTATTTCGAAATTAAAAAAAAAAATTCTTCTGAAATAAATACTAATAGTGACCGTCCTCTGCTCGAAATTTGACCATAGACAAAACAACAAACTCTTATATGTTTGGCAAACGAATTTAGCCATAAACATAATAGTATAAACGAACGTTGGTGTTGTTTTACGGTTTTACAATAAACTTCATGAATCTATAAAAAAACTGCCAATATGTACTTGCAAACAAATTTAAAAATATGCTTAAACAAAAATGTGCAAAAAAGGATATTATTGAATCTCAAAATTTTAATTTTTCAAGGATATTATTTAGAAGACCAAAAACTTGGGATTAATTGCTTCTTATATCATTTTCATATAATTGCTCGTAGCATGATAAAATAATTTAAAAAACCGGACAAATACGTGACGGGCCACGCGGAACATAGGGTTCCGTAGTTGCCCATCACAGTGACGTGGACTAAGAAATATACTTTTTATATTGTTGCTATTGTAGCAGAAATTAGTGAAGTGACTACTACTCTGGATAAGACTGCAGATTTCTACAAAAAAAGATTTAACCAAATTTGGCACATAGGTCATACATATTTCAATGCCGATTATATTTATCATATAATCGCCGTTGATGAATCACACGAGATAAACCATTTTTTGGGTATGAATGTAGCGTATTTGTTAAGTCTAACACTCAACCCTTACACTAAATTTCATGCGTATCCGTCCAATCGTTGTGACGTGAAGAATACAAACACACGTTCTTTTTATACCATAAGAAACAAGCAGATGGGTCTCCTGGTAGAGAGTCAACCGTCGCCTATAGACAAAAAGACTTTAATGGTGCGTTGCTATCTCGTGGTGAGGTCTAATGCCGTATACATAAGTTTACCGGCTACCTTACCTTCCAAACCGGAACACGACAGTGACTAACACTGACGCCATTGCGACAGGAATAGGTGAGGCGGTGGTGCCAGACCTGGGCGAGACAATGCAGCACTCTACCACTTAGTAGCAACGATGGTAGGGACTCGCAAAGCCAAATAGGTCGCGTTTTACCTACCTGGCAGAACGGCAGTTAACCTATTCTTCAAAAGAGCCCGAGACCAACACGGGGATATACGTATTACGCATGGTAGCGCATTTTGGCATATAATCACTACTTACACACACAACATTTGACATATAATTAACTGTACTCAATCCGACTATAATTTTTAAAATTTTTGTCGCCTCAGAACTTGGTCATTTATAAACCTTTTCTATTTTTTTGTTTGGGAGAGAATATTTCCTGTTTGGCCTACCATTTAAATTTGACAAAGATCTGATGCATGGTTCCAGAAAATCAGGAAATTATAAGTTGCATTTTTACTGCATTTAAATTATATTGTCCTCAATTAATACAGTCAACTTTTTCCCCGGAAAAACGTATTGTTTTCGTTAGTTTCACAAAAAACTCATGTCATGCAGTGGCTTGCAGATGGTGCTATTGCGTTATAAATACGTCGAGGAACAATGATACAAATCATTTCAATTATTTTAATAAATTTAAATACCTATATGTGTAGCAACTAATGAGAGATCGAAAGTTCACAGGCGTATTGCTGCTGAGTATCATAGAGCGTATTGTATTGATTGCCGTTGATTATACAAGGACCAACAAATGCCAACGCCTAAGTTCTTGTTTTATTTAACAATAAATATGAATTCATTGAATGATATACGATGTAGCTTTATTAGTAGATATAGAATTTTAATTGTGGATTAAATAAACTTTGCCAATATTGTATTACTAAAACACAACGTGAAAGTGACGTAACCGCTACAGTATAAAATGTCGATATTTTTCATAGGAAAAATATTGACAATTCACTATCTGTCTTCCCTAAAATAGTTATTAGATAGTATAAGGGCAAATATTCTAATACATTTATAATCATCGACATAACAATGAGTTTACAACGTTACGATTACTTTATGACAAGTTGAGGTTGACAACATGGCGGATGTGGCAGTACCACGTAAAAAAACATTATTTTTGCTTTTATATGCTTGCGCATATAAAAGCAAAAATAATGATTTTTTTAAAAATATAAAACATTTATAAAACATTTATAAAAATATAAAACATTTTTTCATATTAAATTTTTTTCTGCAGCCAGCTGCTTTATGATTATTTATTTATGAACCCCACAGGAATATTGCATTTTGTTGGCACAAAATCTAGCGTATGTGTTAAGTCTAATACAGACAACGCTTACACATTTCATCCAAATCCATCCAACTTTTGAGGTATTATCACACACACACACACATATCACACAAACTTACACACACACACAAACAATAAGTAGGTTTTACGCAAACAGACATACATAGAAATTTGAAAAATTGTTGTTTAGTTACTAGTAACGTAAAAATAACAAACTGCTGCTCGTGAAAAACTTAGTTAATTTAAAATCACGGACAGACACTTCAATTTAATTTATATGTACCTATAAGTAATTTAAAATTTATACGTATTAGGATAAACGATATATTTTATACATCTGCATTGCATGCAACACCTGCATGTCCCGCTTAGGACATGGAAATATTTTAGACCCAGCCAGTCAATTTAAATAAAACTCTACAATGTTTCACTTCCACATTGTAGTATTATCTACAAACACAGATCAAATAATAATTCCGTGTCTAAAAGGCTTAGCATAAGTGGAACAATGTAGTTTTTTAATATATATTACAGCTGACCTGATTACAAACAAGACGAGATTCTTAATATGAGACGTATGTTGCTAATTATCTTATAGGCACTATAAAACCAGTATTTATAGGTCTTCTTTTTTTTAGAAGTACTCGTTTTATAGTACCTACAAGATAACTCATATAAATCTCGAAAATTGCTCTTATAATTTGGATGTAATTTACAAGTACGAGATTTTAGGTGAAGCTACCGATTCATTGTGATTCTTTTCTCTAAAACTTTCAGTTACATGCATAGCGGACAGTTTCAATAGCGCTAACTGTTGATGAGTAAATACATGGCTTCGTTCTTTCACGTAACTTGTCCGAGAAATATGTTTTTTGACTTAGCGCCCCATTCGTCGATAGATTCATAATAAAGTATATGCACCGAAAAAAACTCGGTTTATTAAATACATTTTCATAAAATGGTTTTATTATTTAAATAATTTAAAAACATACACGTCAAAACAAAAATCAATTTTATTTTTCATTTTCTTTTGGTTATTAGGGCTCCGCGTGATTATACAGTGATTATAGTATTGTAATATTTTCCTTATAGTTTTAAGTCAATGTCTCTATTGATCAGCAGTGATTCCTATCACCGCTATCACCGCACTTGTCCCTCACTAGCGGATCGATTAATTATCGTCATTTACTGTGATAGCCAGCGCTAACAGCTCTACTACCTTTTAAAACATTGGGACAACAGTACGCCATCAGACTACGACCTGCTACTAAAATTCTCTTAAATATGAAGAAAAAAATATCTAATACTCTAGAATCGAAACCGAATTCACACGATCAGAGTCGGACAATCTAACCACTACTTCAAAGATGATATTTCATTACAAGGAGCGAAATGTTATATTTTAAGACATAAAATTCCCTACTATATTGTCTTACAGATATCAATAAAACACACGCAATAATGCAGAGGTGTTAAGTTTTTTTTTAATATAAACAGATAGCAAACAAGCAGATGGCTCTCCAAATGGAAAAAGAAAAACACTGCCTACACACATCAAAGATGTTAATGGTAAGTTGCACTGGAACGCACGCAATGCACGAGGATCAAACATATAAACTCGATATCTGGCTGTTTAAATGATTGTAGATATACAAACTTTTAGCATGTACAATATACAATTATTAATAGTATTAGCAAAATATGTGAAACATACAAAGAAACCCTAAGTTACTATAACTAGTAACATTTATAACACGATTTTTATAACAATTGATTATACATATTAACAATCACAAAATTAAGCAGCAATATCATTTTATTACAATATCATACTACTTTTGTAGCAATTACAACTGATTTGCTACTGGAAGTAATGTCAAATAATTCGAAAAAAGCTTTAAATCGGCATGTTTGAACACATTCCAAACCAAGAAAAAATGCAATACAAAAAGTCAACTACCTGCCGATTCTTTTAATTCAAATGCCATGAACCTGTTAACAGACTGTTACTATAAAAGGGATTTTAAGTTATGGCAAATTAAATACAAAATGATTCGAATACTTTTAAAGCATAAAGATATTTAGTACACACGAGAGAAATATCTTTAAAATACGTTTAACTGAAATTCACCAAGATTCCTACATTATACGTGTTGTAGCACATACGAAATGTATGAGATTGTTCACAGTAAAGTTACGTTAATTTAACATTATAATTATAATAATAATTTATTTATTTAAGTTTATTGCATCAAATATGGTACATTAAGGTCTTATCTAATATTAATATTGAAGGCTCACATATTTAGCCCATTAAGGCATGCAACAGGTTGGTAAGAAATCAAATAAAAAGAAAACTTATTTTAACTTGCTTATTACCTTATCTACTATACACATCACTTTAATTTTATTTTTCATAATATGTTAAAAAAGAAAACATTAATAGGTCCATCCGATTTTAATAAAATTCGAGCACCTTTTTACAAGTACCTACTACTAACACTCATATATAATAGTTAAACGAATTATTATTATTAAAAAATAATTAACTGTAAAAGACAAAACAAGTACCTACTTAAATGTTTAAAAAAATCTGCATAATTTACGCAGTAAATATATACTTTAAAAATTTCAAAATGAAGATTACTAGGTGATAGAGTTCTGCAACGTGTCGCCCGGGTATTTGGTATCACCGCCTTACTTATTCCTGTCGTAATAGCGCCAATGTTCCGATTTAGAGGGTAAGGTAGCCGGCAAGCTTATGCAAATGGCATTAAAACCTCGCCACTTGGTTAGCCACGCAACATTAACATCTATAGTGTCTATAAGCGATGGTTGTTCCCTTTCATCGGGAGAGTCAACTGCCTGGTAGAACGGCAGATTATGGTATATTCTTCAAATGGAACCTCCAGACCAACACGGGGAAAATGTCAATTCAACAAGCGACTTTCAATCTCATGTGTCTGAAACTGCAACCAATTTTACTGCGTTTAATTTATTAAAACATGCTATCTGTTTGTTATCAACTGTGTTGCAGCAACAGGAATGTTCTTTCGCCGACAACAGCGAACGTGAGGCATGCCCTTGACGCATGCACTATGACAATTGAAAGCATTGCGCGCGCCGTAATACTCGAGTGGATTTCTGTGCCACAAAGTGTTTCCACCAAGTATAATGTTCACACATATTCCATCAAGTAATAATGTTCTCATCGCACAAGCTGACGAAAACTCAAATGACTATGTTGGCGTTGCGTACCTTGACGCATTCTATTATTTAATGCATCAAACGTAAGTTGAATAGCATGATGACGATAAATGTTGAAGATAAAATGGCAAAGTGCGGACATACCTAGACATCGCCTATAGACACCAAAGATGTTAATGGTGTTTTGCTATCCTTGTAGTGGAATGGTCATGCTACATGCTTAAGTTTACCGGCTAACGTACCCTCCAAATAGGTAATCGTTCACATTTTACGGGCTGCCTGGCAGAATGGCAGATGACCTATTCTTCAAAGGGAACCCGGACCACCACGGGAGAGGACCTAAACCTTCTAACGTACGAAGGAAGTATCGATTTCTACTAATACTTGCCTATCTCGTTATTCCTCAAATACACGTCAATTGCCACGCGAGAAACGTACCTATCTCATTTCGACTAAAATAAAAATACCACTGATTAATAAAGGTTTTGTTGTATATCATAATATAGCAAGGAGATAGCTCTCCTGAAAGAAAGAGACAGCCATCGCCTATAGACACCAACGATGTTAATTGTGCGTTGCTATCCTTGTGGTGAGGTTTTAATTGCACATGCATAAGTTTATCGGCTACGTACATGCATAAGTTTAGCGTTGAAGCTATAGCAGCAGGAATAAGGAAAGCGGTAATACCAGTCCCGGGCGAGACTGCAAAACTCTACCACCCAGTAGCCACGATGGTAGTGACTAACATACCCAATCGTTCGCCTCTAACAATCTAACTGGCAGAACGGCAGATGGTTTTCTTCAAAAAGAACCTAGACTAACGAGGGGCACACCAAAAGTTTTGCACTTCTAGCTAATCGGAACTATTTGAATTTCGAATGTTATATTTTTAAAAAGTTGCAACCTTCTTAGTAATAAAAAAAACAATTGGCGGGAAATGATTTGTCAATTGTTTTTTTTATCACACAATATCATTAAAGTTCTACGTACACAACGAAAATGGAATTAAGTCGAAAAGATTTTAGAGCGATGATTTTTTATGATTTTAAAAGTTCTCTTTCTCCGCAAGACTGTGCCGCTCGTCTTCAAAATGCTTTTGGGAGAGAAACACCTTGTTTGAGCACCGTGAGGCGATGGTTTGCTGAATTTGAGAGAGGTCGAGTTTCTTTACATGACGACTTTCGTGAAGGGCGGCCTTCAACTGCCGTCAACGAAAATAATGTGGCTACTGTTAAGCGGTTAATTGAAGAAAACCTCCGGATTACTTATGAGACAATTCGAGAACTATTGGGGATTGGTATGAGCCAAATTCAAAAAATTTTACACGAAGAATTGAAAGTTCGGAAACTTTGTTGTCGTTGAATCTCTCATGAACTGACAACGGAGCAAAAGCGGGCTCGCGTGGAATGGTGCTCACAGATGCTACTGAAGTACGAGCACGGAAATTCTAATGCTGTTTATGACATTGTCACAGGAGGCGAAACGTGGATTTATTGTTTTGAACCCAAAAAAAAACAGCAATCTTGTGAATGGGTGTTTGAAAATGAGAACAGGCCAACAAAAGTGAGACAGGCGAGAAACGTTGGTAAAAAAATGATCGCGGTTTTTTCTCAGCTACGGGTCCCATCTGTACAATTCCACTTGAAGATCAAAAGAATGTTAATGCCGAGTGGTATTCTACTATTTATTTACCCAGGATGTTACAAAAAGTTTGCGAAAGACGACCCAAAAGCCGCATCCTCCTACACTATGATAACGCTTCTTCACTCACGGCCAACAAAACAAAGTCATTTTTAGCTTCCGAAAAAGTACATCTCGTCACTCATCCTGCGCATAGCCCCGACCTAGCACCCTGTGATTTCTGTATTTTCCCCAAAATCAAAGATTTGATGAGAGGTTTTATTTTACCAACTCCGAAGAGGCAGTAATAGCGTTCAATCAGCACGTAGAAAAACATGCCTTCAGATCTGTGGTCCTCCTGTTTTAAAAAATGGTTCGCTCGCATGAAAAAATGTTTAAAATGTAAAGGAGATTATTTTGAAACGCAATAAACATAATATTTTGGTAATAACATGTTGTTTTTTTAAGTTACGCAAGTGTGACCTACGTATTTTCTCGACTTTTGATGCTTTAAGGTAATTAATTTGTGCATCCATATAGGCAGCTATTTGACTTCAATGGAAAGAAAGCCCGCCGACGTTATTTATTTCACGTCGCTTTATTTTAAACCAGCTGGAATTTAAAGCTACAGTCCTAAGCTTTTTTTTTTCTCCAAGGCAAAACTCAACAGTAACAATATAATAATATAGCGTTAGCAGTAATAGGTAGAGCTGTAGCTCTGCACCCAAAACGTGTCAAACTTCTTATACCTAGCAGTTTTAAGTTTAATAATAAGTTATCAACGTATTGGTCCAGTTCCTAGATAAACCATCTGTCTTCCTGCCTGCAGTTAGAAATTAAAACTTAAAGAATTAATATAAATCCAGAATTTATTCCCCGTTTTTCACCGTGTTGGTCCCGTGCTCCTTTAAAGAATATGCCAACTGCCGTTCTGCCAAGCAGGTCATAAAAGGCGACTCATTGGCTATGCGAATCACTACCATCGTGGCTACTAGGTTGTAGAGTTCGGCATTGTCTCGGGTCTGGTTCCACCGCCTTGCCTTTTCCTGCCGCAATAGCGTCCGTGCTTGTCACTGCCGTGCTCCGGTTTGAAGGGTAAGGTAACCGGTAAACTTATGCATGTGGCGTTAGACCTTGCCACAAGATAGCAACGCACCATTAACATCTTTGGTGTCTATAGGCCATGGTTGACTCTTTCCATCAGGAGACCCATCTGCTTGTTTGCTATCTTATGACATAAAAAAATACTGTCAGTGGGACTTTTTAACCCGTGTCCGGGATCCGATTGAAGAATAGGTTAACCGAGAAGCAGCTTGGCCGAATAAAACACTTAAATCATTTTTACATACACAGTATAATTTAGGGCAGAGTAACGCCCTCAAGAAGCGATAGAATTACAATGACATAAAAATATCTTATCCCCGCCTATTTATACCATTCTTCGTTATAAATTTTGTCCATTGTTTTTATGAGGTCATTATCTCACAATAACAGGTGCATAACACTGGTACGCCACACATCTGACCGGCTAAGACTTATCGTTAAGGGCTAACAATAGACCATCCGCCATTTTGCTAGGTAGTTCGTAAAATATGAATAAATAATAAATAAATATTCACGGGACTAATTACACTTATTGATCTAACCCTAAAGTAAGCAAATTATTTGCTTGTGTTATGGGTGTTAGTCAATGATACTAATACATAGAAATACATATATAAATACTTTTACATACATAATAAACACCCAAACCCGGAAATACAAACATTTATGCTCATCACACAAATGCTTGTCTCCGTCGGGGATCGAAACCGAGCCCGTCGATTGCGTAGTCAGGGTCGCTAACCACTCGACCAACGGGGCGGTGAATGAATGATTGGTCAAACATGTCACTGCTATCGTGCCTATTAGGTGGTAGAGTTCCTCAACGTCTCGCCCGGGTACTTGCCATTGGTGTGTTTCAATTTGCGGGATAAGGAAGCCGGTAAACTTATTTATGCAAGTGGTATTAACATCTCGCTATATGGATAGCAACGCACCATTAAAATCGTTGGTCTCTATTGTGGTTGTCTCTTTCTACCAGTAGAGCTATCTACTTGCAATCCAATGACAAAAATCAAACGTTATGAAACATAACCGGTTTTATTAATAAACGTAGGATAATTTTATCCTAAGTTTCCTAATTGTTACTATAATTTAGTAGAAACAATTAGAAATACCGTGTAGACCTAACTTTATGTCAACCTAGTAGGTATATGTTGATTTTGTTTGACAATGTATTAAAGATTTTAAAATACTAAATATATTTTTTTTCATCTAGATATAATCCAGAAACTACTACAGAGAGATAAAAATTAAAACCCACACATAGTAAGAAATAAATCTATAAAATTACAAAATTGGGTCTTAATCTCACTAGTAAATATGCATTTTCGATGGCATTAAATAAATAATCACTTAAGATAAATAAAAAAATTGTTAACTGCAGTAAATAACAGCTCCTTGATGGTCAAACACATTGAGAAACACTTAAACATAAAAATAGGATTTACTGATCATTTTATTCTAACTGATATTTATCCAAACACATATCGTTAATTTAATTTATTGATAAACCCTCGTTTTACTCGTTTAAGAATGGCTCATAAATTAAACTTTCTTTGAGTAAACCTAATTTTTTCTTTATATAAACTAGGCACTAGCTGCCGCGTGCAGCTTGCTGCATTATAAAAGTTTTCCGCGAATTCCGCGGGATCATCTAATTTTTCCGGGATAAATGTGCTATTGCTGCGTGCTATTCCAGGTAATCCAAAAAGTAGCCTATGTGCTATTCCAGGTCATCATCTACCTGTGTGCCAAATTTCATTCAAATCCGTTCAGTGGTTTTTGCGTGATTGAGTAACAAACATCCATTCATCCATCCAAACATCCAAACTTTCGCATTTATAACATTAATATAGATAATAATATAGATAGGTTGACAAAATCAAACTATGTTATAGAAGATATAAAACTTATCTGACACATAAATACCTACATAGACTTAAGAGTTGCATTTTTATTATCAGTTTTACCTACTTTTAAAACGTGGATTTATTTACGCGAGGAGTAACGTACCTTTACTCATGACAGTTTTAAGTATCCTCTTGAATACATATAATTGATCGACAGAAACATTTTCATGATACTGTACGATAATAAGTTAGTAATAATTTATCATCTGACAATAACTTACAGGTAATTAAATTATTCAAAATACTTATTTTTATAAATTAATGTAAATATGACTGACCTGAGGCGCAAAACCCAGGAACGATAATTTTCTCTTGCCGCTACTCATGTTTGTCGCGATCGGGAAATATTACGTCGCACCGCACGTGCGTAGAGATGGCCGTCAACGGACCGACTAGTTATTAGTTAAGCAGCAAGTAACTAAAGCGCGTACGCAGCCACCGGCGTCTGATCAATCTCAGCTTTTCACCGAATCTCACGCTAGTTTACTCACCTGTAACAATTAAATAAATAATTTATACCCGAATAACCGCTCTGACAGCTACGTAATCAGCATAACATCTTTATAATTTAACTGAATACAATCTTTTAACGGTTTGATTTTATTTTCAATCCTTTTACGAGTCGTATTTTCAATGTGAAGAGAACGTTTTCTGGATAAAAGTTACCCTATGTCCTTTTCTGTACTCTTGACCACTTATCACATACAGTGTTGATCCTAGGGATAGAGATATTGCTTTTTAAGAGGAGACTGACTTATTATTAAATAAATGTTAAAGTATAAATATAATCACACCCACACACACATTAATATTATTACATTAAGTAGCTGACCCAGCAAAATTCTGCCAAATAAATTATTTGCAGTGAATATTTTTTAGGGTGAGGAGAAATGGGTTGTGGGGGTAGGAGGGTGAGAATTTTGGGGTCATAACTATTATATGATGCCAAACCACAAAAAAATACAAAAAAAATGTCAAAAAAATAGAGAAAGGAATTCTGGATAGGAAGGACACTAGGTTCACTTTGCGGTATGGTATGTGGTATATTTACTTTACTTTATGACCTATTCTTGTCCTTACAAAATATACAAAAAAAGGAATTGGGTTGAGTCGTTTCCGAGGAATGCGACCACAAATAACGTGAAGCGAAATTTTTATATATATTAAAGAATAATAGGTACATAGTAATTTCTAGGTAAAAAAAGTCTCCCATCTAGTAGGCTTTTTGTTTAGGTACCTAAAAAGCCTCAACATGTACTTCTTATATTTCGTGTTTTATATAAATAAATATTTTGTTATTTTTTTTAATTTGAACGTGAACGTAGCTGCGAACGATAAAGAAACAAAAACACGTGTTCTTATAAATCCAGTAGCACATTAACCTATAGGCTCATGAGATGAATTTATTAAATAAATGTTTAATTACAATAATAACATTCTCCCAAAGCAAAAAACACATCATCTGGGCCTAGGATCGCATCAATAGTAAATCCGCTACTGTATAAATCTGAAATCAAAATCAATTATCTGCTGATCCCCGAATCCTAGCTAGTAATACCTCACGAAAACAAACTGAATAGACATCATGCATTACGCAATATGTTTAATGGAAATTCATTACCATATTTTAATCTCGCGGGTAATTAATTGCTAAGCCTTTCCAATATCCAATTAGCGGATTTAAGACCTGAATATGCGTTAATATTGAAAATTGATTTGTGTTTGCAAATAATTAATAATAAGTGATTACTTACAGCCTCGTGATCTAGGTTATTCGGCTAGCCTATTCGGCTCAGCTCATGAGGTTTCGGGTTCGGTCCCCGGGTCGGGCAAAAGTTTTTTTTTATATCATAAGATAGCAAACAAGCAGATGGGTCTCCTGATGGAAAGAGACAACCATCGGTTATAGACACCAAATATGTTAATGGTGCGTTGCAATCTTGTGGCGAGGTCTGATGTCATATGCATAAGTTTACCGGCTACTTTACCCTACAAACCGGAACACGGCAGTGACAAGCACTGACGCTATTGCGGCAGGAATAGGTGAGGCGGTGGTACCAGACCCGGGTGAGACAATGCAGAACTCTACCACCTAGTAGACTTAGAGGTTGTTTTTGAGATTTTTCTCTAAATAGTCGACAGTCGTTATCAGGTCAGTAAAATCCGGCGATGGGAATAACCACTCATCTCGGCAACCAACAAGACCTGGAAATTCTATAGACGTTCGGTTTACTATACCACGTAAGGAAACAGGGCGTGATGATACTGTTAAGTAATAATAATCACTAGAAATCTTCCTGAGATCGAAATTCAATCATATACTAAACGATAAAATCTCACTTAAGTTTGACGACAGATTTTAAACTTAAAGAAAATAGTAATCATGTGTGTATATTATCATGTAAGTATATCTATCACTTGAATGTAGTGTATGTATTGTAAAAAGGTTATTTTTATTAATTTAGTACAACACTAGTGAATATTATTTTAAAATATAAAGCCCCGAAATGTAAGCTTTAATTATACGAAATTTTAAACTCCTCCATTCACATAATTCTTGTAAAAAAGGGTGCAAAGTATTTGCTTCGTGTATTAATATATAAATAATAAGTAATAATAATATAGTAAAACATTATAAGTGTAAAATATATAGAAATATAATTGAGTACTTAAAGGGAGAGTTCCAAATTCCATAGGTTTATTTTTTTCATGTATTAATATATAAATATTAAGTAATAATAATATAGTAAGACAGTATAAGTGTAAAATATATAGAAATACAATGGAGTACTTAATGGTAGAGTTCCAAATTCCACAGGTTTATTTTACTTCATGTATTAATATACAAATAATAGTAATAATAATACAATGAAACATTATAATAATTGTAAAACATATAGAAATATGTATATAGTGCTTGTCGCTGTCGTGTTCTAGTTTTGATGGTAAGGTAGCCGATTGGCTAATGCATACAGCTTTCCTATTCTGCTAAACGGGAGAGCAACATTAATAATTTTTGCTGTCTCAATTGCTGACGGTATCAAATTTTTTTATACCATAAAATAGCAAACAAGAAGATGGTCCTCCTGGTGGAAATAAAACCATCGCCTATAAACACTAAATAAATATGTTAATGTACAAATAATCGATACATATAATAAAATCTTAGGAAAGTTAAAACTCTACATTGAATATTTTTTTAAAAGAATACTTGGAGCGTGATCTACAATCGATATCGAAGCCAAAAATATAGTTTTTAGAATTTTTGTCTGTTTGTCTATATGTATGTCCGAGGTAAACTCAAAAAGTATTGCATGGATTTACTTAAAATTTTGCATGAATATTACTAACAGGTTGGGTCAACATATAGGCTACATATTATCACGCTATCATATAGGGAGAAGCTGTGTTCACCCTACAGGTTCACAGCTTATAAACACTTATTCAAGTACATTTTATAAGTTGGTCAACTATTATTCAAAAACTTGTAAAGCCTTCTAAGCCGTGATAAATTTCTTTTTAACTTCATTATATTTACTAATATCGTGAATTTTTCCCACCCCAAAACCATCCGCTTAGCTGGCAGAAGGGGAAACACTTGACTCTAATAAAAATTAGAACATTATAGTTTAATATTTCACAAACGAGTCCCTTAATCGAAAAATAAATTTCAAAAACATAAAATATTTTTAAAGCCCTAACCAAATGTAACTAGTGATATCCACTATGGGGTACGTGAAAAAAATTAACATTCCCCCTTCACATGTAGAGAGCTACCCTGAAAATAAAATCTTAAAAAATACTTTTCAAGATTTTATTTTACCACTATGCTGCTGTTACTAGTATGTATATTCATGCCAAATTACAGCTTTCTAGTACTAAGGATCTCAAAGCTAGACTGCGGACTAACGGACGGATATATAGCGGAACTATAAAGGTTCCTAGTTTACTTCGAAACCCTAAAAGGGATAATTAAATTTTGAAACCAATCGTTAGATTAGTCTAAGTTATTTAAAAAAATAAGTAAGTTTAGTGTAGAACTAGCTGTTGCCGGCGACTTCGTCCGCGCGGACACGTGTAATAAGTCACGTGTAATACAAAATATTTCATAATGCCAATAAAATGGCAACAGCGGGCTGTTAGCGTTTGTCCCGATATATGTATAAACTAGTGCCCTTCAAGCAAGCGGACCAACTGACTGCGAGCCGCCTGGGGGCTAATGACGTGTTGTCGCTCACAAGTCACACAACACATTCACTCTGTGTCACAGTCACATTCACACATTCGGAAAGTGGAAATTCCACGCGGATGAAGTCGCAACAAATAGTATTAGATAAAAACCAAATCATTTTTAACACGCTTTATTAGCTTGGTACGTATGTTTATATGTTAGTATGTAATGGAGACTTAGACATGGATTTGACGTACCTACTTTAAATGGTCGGATTAATTTAAAACTTTGCAGTATTATCAAAGACCGATGACAATGCAATGATTTAACATTTGGTCCTGGTCTCCTTACCAGGATCTGCAAGATTAGCGATTTGCTTTTCTCTTCTCGATCAACTATTTCTCTATTAAAAAATTAAAATTAAATTTAAATTAAGAATAGTGTTGCTCCCGGGCTCCTGTGAAGAACAGACCAAATGCCGGACAGGTTGTAAAAAGCGACCGATTGGCTATATGAGTCACTACCATCGTGGCTACTAGGTGATAGAGTTCTGCATTGTCTCCCCCGGGTCTGGTACCACCGCCTAACCTATTCCTGCCACAATAGCAGCAGTGCTTGTCACTGTCGTGTTCCGGTTTGGAGGATGAGGTAGCCGGTAATCTTATGCATGTGGCATTAGACCTCGCCACAAAACAGCAACGCACCATTAAGACCTTTGCTGTCTATAGGCGATTGTTGACTCTTTCCATTAGGAGACCCATCTGCTTTTTTTCTGTTTTATGACATAAAAAAGTGTAAAATAAAAACGAGTTATTTGTTTAATTATTATTTATTTTAATTTATTGAAATGTGACTTTCGATCTAATTTTAATCAAAGTTTATGGGCATTAAATTCATGTTACTTCAAATTAGCTCAGTTCATTAAATTAAGTTCAACTTTTTAGCCAATATGTAATATTAACAAGGGATTTCATGTACTTACTAGCAAATATTTTCAATCGACTTTCCAAAAGGAGGAGGTTATCAATTCGACTATATGTTTTTTAATGTTTGTTACTTCAAAACTCGGTCATTTATAACTCAATTTTGAAAATTCCTTTTTTTTGTCTGTTCTCATTTTAATTTGGTAATAATCTGAAGTTACTAAAAAAAATATAGGGTTACTAGTTTACGAGGTACAGCGTGAAAACACTTTGCATCCCCTTTTCCAAGATGGCGGCTGGGGAACAAGGGTTGCGACCCCATAAAATTAAATTTAAACTTATTCTAACCCCCCTACACATAAAAAAAATAAAATTACTTCCTCCGAACGCACGCTAAGGCCTAAATATGAGACATATCAATGGGGTATTATTGCTTATCCCACTCCGAAAACAAGACAACTCGAAGATCTAACTGACATTTCGACGATCGAAATAGTTAAAACGGTGATACAATATCTGTCTCGTGGTCTAGGGGTAAGCCTATTCGGCTCAGATCATGAGGTTCCACATTCGATCCCCGGGTCGCACAAAACTGTTATTGAGGTTTTTTCGAGGGTTTTCCCGAAAATTTGGAATCTCACTTGCATCTCGGAGTCGGAGGCGGTTGGTGTCGTATTACTCCCGTGCCTCGAATGAGCACGTAAAGCCGTCAGTCCCAGTTAATGCTAGAAAAAGTCGATCATTGTTATCAAGTCGGTGAAAAGCGGCGATGGGATTCACTACTCATCACGGCAACTGACAAACCAGTGAATCGTGGTGAACTGATAAGTCTATAGACGGTTAACTCTGCCTACCCCGCAAGGGAACCAGGCGTGTTGATACTTTTACAAAATCTTGACTAGACGTTGCAAAACTTCCACTTAGTAGTTTCTCTGGGAAAGACACCTTAACGTTTAGTTTGACCGACAAAAAGTTGGCCTGTTTATATATTTAAAAGGAGCCACGCATAATAAACCTTTTAAAAAAGGTAAATAACGGACATCACTATATTTTTTTTTATTTAAAGATAAGTTATTACGATACATGATATAGGACTGTATATTTTGTGACAACCAGCCAAGATAAAATGTAGACAAGGTATAGATAGCAAATCAATAGAGTGAAGATTACAATATCTGTTATCGACAATTCCTTTGGAATTTTGACAAGTATTAAATAATATTACGATAATAGGAACTTTATTTCCTATTATCGTAATATTATTACAAGGTTAATCGTTTTGAACGAGATTAAATTTACGACGCACTTAACTGAATTTTGGAGACTTCCGTAATTCACAAATAAATTAACAAGGAAAGCGAGCGATATAATGACAAATCGAAGAAGTTGACAAAATAATCGACGATGTGCACTCGATTAGTAATTTATTGCGATACTTGCATAGTGATGACTGTAAAAATTGGTAAAAAATTCGGAATTAAAATCGGCTCGAAACACTAGAAGGGCAGAAAGTCCACGTGTGGCCTCGACCTTGCCGCTATCAACGGTGGCTAAACGGGGCAGCGAGCAGTTAGAACAAAAGTATAAAAATATTCAAGTACGCGGCACGCCACAACTCACGCATTATCAAACGATTTTTGTAGAACAGCTTCTTTCACGACTTTTTACAACTGTCTAACTGTCGCAGACTGGAATTGCATTGATTAAAATTTTTAAAAATTGGGATTTTGATCTAAATAAATGTCAGAAGTAGCTAAAAGTTTAGCAAATTGCGATAAAACAACAAACACTTTTAGCGTTAGGTAGCAAAATAATTTATCGATACCGAGTATCCGGAGTATCGCTGTGTGTAGTGATAGTCGTTAAAACATACCAATTGAAATCTAATAATGGGGATCACCATCTCGCCAGCCAAACCACTGAATCGTAGATAATTGAAGTTTGTAGTGACATTCAGTTCATTCTAGTAACCACACCAAGTAAACAAAGATTGATAGGCAGGCAAATCATGCAACGAATCTCACCACCCGAATAACCAGTCATCATACCGTTTGAGATTTTATTGACATTCCGTTCACTTTGGTTACCACTTGTGTAATGGTTTTTTTATATCATAAGATAGACAATAAGCAGATGGGTCTCCTGATGGAAAGAGTCGACCATCGCCTATAGACACAAAAGATGTTAATAATGCGTTGATATCTTTTGGCGAGGTCTAATCACATGAATAAGTTTACCGGCTACCTTACCCTCCAAACCGGAACACGACAGTGACAAGCACTGCCGCTATTGCGGCAGGAATAGGTAAGGCGGTGGTACCAAACCCGGGCAAGACAATGCGGAACTCTACCACCTAGTAGCCACGATGGTAGTGACTCGTACAGCCAATTGGTCGCCTTTTACGACCTGCCTGGCAGAACGGCAGTTGGTCTATTCTTCAAAGGAGCTCGGGACCAACACGGGGGTAATGCCGCATTCATAAGCTTACCAGCTACCTTACCCACAACAGTGACAGGGATTGACGTTATTGCCACAAAATAAATAGGTGCAGAAGTAAATCTCATGTATGCACGAGTACTTCATTTTTTATACCTACGCTCTACCTAAAAATGAAGTATACGTATATCCATGAATATGCACAAAAACTTGTAGTGGCTCGTATCTAGGTGTTTGATATATTATTGAGAATGAACCAGGAAGGACGGAAATGTAAATGTAACTGTTACACCTATTACAAATTTTTTACAAAAAAATTTTCACTGACGCGTGCCTAAGCGGGTGGCACTAGAGCTTACATTATTTCCAACCATTCTGAGATATCGCGTCCGTGATAGGTGTTAATGTGCGCGTTGCTCGAGCGCCCTTTGTATGTAGATTGATATCTGTCTCTATTTGTTTTGTGCTATTGCTACAGGAAGAGTTAAGGTAGTGGTACCAATCCTGGGAGTAACTTTGCGGAACTCTATCACGTAGAAGTAACGACAGTGGCATAAATAAACTAGTTTTATAAATCAACTGTTTCTTTCTGTAGTCTACGGATAATGATTGGCTCGCTTATAACCTCTAAAATTATAGACATCATTATATTGCCAACAACATATATGTTCAATTATGGGTGTAGCTAGTGAGCTATTGAAAATCCGTAGAGATTTTACTACATAGAGTTGTCGAGTAGGGATTGCAATTGCTTGATCCAGAATCCAGCAATCCAGCTGGATCCAGCGCTTTTTTTGACATGCTGGATCCAGCAAACCGTGCTGGATCCAGCAGCGCGGAGCCGCAAATGTATCAAATTCAAAAAAGTTGCTTTGTTTTCATTAGCCGCTTTTTGAAGTAAAAATTTCTATAGGCACGATTGATTTGAAGAGTAAGCTGGTGAATGCATGAGAGAGCGTTATGCAGTTCTGTGCGTTAAACGATATGACTAGGTACAGATAAAATATGTTTTTTAAGGTCTCACTTCCAGAAAACTCAAAAATCGAAGTTGTTTATTGTGTTTTGTTTATATTATTGAAAACTATTATGTATTATTATTGTTTTTTTTATTTACTTCATAGAACGTAATGAACAAGTGATTGTATTTGTATTCTTATTTTAAGTCAATAATTTTGATCTCAGATATTAAATAATTAAGAAACCAAACCAAAATTGATATGGTTACCACTAAATGATTATTTTATTAGTTTGTAAAAAGCTTAAATAATAAATAAGCAAATAGAAATAAAAAAATCATGTATTTATTTTGATTTCATATTTAGCTGGATCCGCGCTGGATCCAGCTGGATTCAGGCTAATCTTACAATAATCCAGCTGGATTGAAAATGCTGCTGGATTGCAATCCCTAATGTCGAGCCAAGCAAAACCTCGTCGCATTTACAGAGTAAGAAAGAAAATTAAATTTGGTACTTATCCACTTCTCTATCTAACGTATGTAAACACACACACACACACACACACGCACGTTTTTACTTACACACGTGCTTAGCGTTGTGCTTATGGTGCGTGGCAAACGTTGTTTATTATTATTTTTATTGTTGTTATATATATATATATATATATATATATATATATATATATATATATATATATATATATATATATATATATATATATATATATATATATATTGAATTAAAAATAGGGGTTGGTGATAGAAGGTTTTAACTTTCCACTACGAAAGCCATCTCTTTTTTTGATATCTTATACATTTTTCAAAGGGGTTCAACAATCTACTTACAATGGCAGTATTTTAATTTTTGACCTTCCGAATGACGTTCAACGCAGTATTTGAACTCCAAAAAGGCTTCTTAGCTACCAAATAGACTGGTTGAAATATCTCGAAGTTATGTCAAAAAACTTTTTTCGGTAGTTGTTAACGGTACTTTGTTGTTAACGGTAACTCCTAAACGGATAAACAAACCTATTTTAATACGATTTAACAAAAAAGAGCTGATTAAATTTGTAATCAATCGGTACAGTAATCTGGAACTTATTCGGATTCTGGATTAGAATCTGGATGAAAAATTTCAAAGTAATATCGAAATAACAGTTTTTAAATTTTTCGTCAATTGAAACTTCTTTTTTTATATTATAAGATAGCAAACAAGCAGATGAGTTTCCTGATGGAGAGAGTCAACCATTGCTTATAGACACCAAAGGTATTAATGGAGCGTTGCTTCAAAGGAGTTGGCCTATTATTCAAAGAAGCCCAGGACCAACACGGTGAGAACTTCAAGATGGGTTAGCCGATTTTGATGCTGTTGATTTGAAAAGAATATGTCACCGACAATTATTCAAGATTTCCTAAAATTACCAAAATCTACGGAACCATGTAGCTTAAAACTGTTCAGAAAGTCTGAGTTTATTAAGGCACGATTGAATGTTGTCAATACCGTTTCGATCGGTCAAGCTGTTCAAAATTTAAGAGAGATCTAAATAAACACATAGACGTCCTAATTTGAGGACAAATAGTCATACAAGTTTCCTAGGACCTCCATACGTAGAAATATGGTGGAAACTCTATTTTCGGTAATCGGGATGAAATCAGTAACTTACTTCAGCGAGGAGTTCAAAGGAAACGATGTGCTCACACACAAATTCCTTGCATATGATTAAAAAAATCTGTAAGCCGATTGATCGAATTGATTGATGAAAGGAATTTTGCTGTGAACAACAATTTAAATATTTGAAAAGCTATAACTTTTGAAAATCTTATTCAATTTTAATTTATGAAATAGCATTTGACGTAATTTTTTAAGTACTAAGATATTGCAGACGATCATAAAACGAGTGGTTGAAAATTTTTTTAGTCTTGCCGAAAAAAACTTTTTTAAATTTTTCGCCAAAGATTACTCCTAAACAGATAAACCGATTTTGACGCAATTAACGGCATTGGATGCAGTTTTTAAGGAATAGAACTGATTGAATTTTGTTCTTAATTGTACAACATAAATCTGGAAGAAAAAATGTTTTTTTTTAGGTTTTTTCAAAATATCCCAAATACTCTTGAGCCGAATCGGTTCTGATTTTAGATTTTATGTAAGTCTAAGTTAAGCGGAAACTAATCGAATGCCATCAACCATGTTTCAATCAGTTAAGCCGTTCAAAGGTTATGAGATGTTTTCATACACACACACATACATACACACATACATAGAGATATAATGACGTCATTGTAAAAATAGTCCAAAAAAGTTTCTAGGAACTCATAACCTAGAGATCTGGTGAAAACTCGATTTTCGAAAATCGGGTTAAAATCAGTAACTTCCTTATAACACGTAGCGGGAAGTTAAAAATTTTAATTATTCATTGAATAATTAATTTAAAATAAAATTTATATACCTTTAAATCAATACTTCAAGTAACAGGAAAAATTTAGATTAGATTAGATTTTGAGATTCGAAGAAATATTCGAGAATTGGTAACACTCAGAATCAGTGGCAAGCTTGTTCGTTGTAAAACAGTAGAATACTTGGTGCGTAATACGCAACAAAGTGTTTTAAATCTGGCCTGTTAATTTGTTACATTTGCAGGGAACACTCTATCTAGACAATATATAATCTAAGGTAATAGCGTAGTATTTTCGAAAGCCCAAATAACATTATTGATCATTAAACTTTAAAAAGGAACTATACAATTTGTCAAAAAATATAAATATCCATCATTTTATTTTTGTTGAGTATTTATCCTTCGCCCATCACTAATCCCGAGTCCCGACATATGTCAAAGCATCATTAACATCTTTAATGTCTATAAGCGATATTTGTCTCTTTCCATCAGGAGAGACATAAAAAATATTCCTTTTCACTAATCGACCATGTGGTCGATTAGTTGATTAAAAGTGATGTTGGTAGATGTTGATTTAAATTTTATCATGTGATAAAATTTAAATCAACATCTACCAACATCACTTTTACAATTTCGAAATTATTATTATTACGGGGGACCGCCCCATTGGTCGTGTGGTTAGCGACTCTGACTACTCAATCAATGGGGCTCGGGCTCGATCCCCGACGGAGACAAGCATTTGTGTAATGAGCATAAATGTTTGTATTTCCGGGTTTGGGTGTTTATTTCTATGTACTAGTATCGTTGACTAACACCCATAATACAAGCAAATAATTTACTTACTTTGGGGTTAGATCAGTCAATATAATTTGTCCCGTGAATATTTATTTATTTATATATTTTATTTATTTATTTATTTGTTAATCTGTATATCTGTATGTCTCGTCTGACTGACACTATTGCGGCAGGAATAGATAAGGCAGTGGTACCAGACCCGGGCGAGGCATAGCAGAGCTCTAATCTAATAACCACGATGGTAATGACAGGCATAGCCAATCGTTCGCCTCTTGCGAACTGCCTGGCAGAACGGCGAATGGTTCTTTACGAGTATAGGTATTCATAGATTGGCGTGTGTTTTGTGGCATCTTTCTACGGGGCGATAGAAACCAGAAATTTGTAGTGATATAAGTATACCGCTACAATAGCAGCAGGAATAAACAAGATGGTCTTTCCTAGATAACTTGGCAGAAAGTCAGATAGTTTATTTTTTAGCTCTTCTTTACAGCTGCCAATAGATCAAATTCACTACGTTTCTAGGTGTTAATTTCAACAGTTACCAGTTTGTTAGCTGACGAGATGCACCAGCCAGCAATATCGTATTCGAGCGATAGAGTGTACTATTGCTCGAACTTAACGATATTGCTAGTTGAGTAGTATGTGATGATTGTGGATAATTAAACAATCGTATTATTTCATAGCATTGCGTAATAACCGTGGTATCATTCAATTAGCCATAACAGGTGAGTAATTAACATTGAAGTGTTACGAATGAAAAGACGTACTGCTTGTAATAATTGTTAAACCAGCTGCTCATTTAAATTTGAACGTAAAACCATTTGCAATATTATAACAATAAGCCCACATACGTAATAAACATTATTCTTAATAAAACTAATTACGGAAAATCTATGAATATATTTATGTCTTTAAGGATATATTCCGCGGGACGTCACACTATTTGTTAAATGAATGAATGCTTGAAACTTCGTAATTGGGATCCCTTTTGATGAGTCTACCAAACTTTCTCTTTATGACTGTTTTCTAAAGCGCTGCGTGTTTTCAATAGGGCATGTCATCAAAATATACCCAATTTACGAGTATAAGTTTTTCTTTCTTGATGTATACATATTCAGTTTAAAATGAAATGCATACTTTCTATCCAATCCTGATGATCTCGTCACAGCCTCCACTTCACACATACACGCCAGCGTTCCGCCGACTGCGTGGGCCATTGTTTCGGCCCCCTGACACTCGAATCCCTGGTCAAGACTTATGAACGAGTCAAAATCCTGATGCCACTTATTCTCCCACATATCGTCAATATGCTGCCCTAAGTCGAGGTGTGATCTTACAAGGGACACCCTTGGTGGGTTCTAAGCCCGCTTAACTTAAACTCTGGCAGAACACTCCGCTCGCCCACAAAGCCCAGTTTCGCATTAACTATAATTTGAACCAACTGCTTAAGTTTACTCGTATTTCGAAAAAAATACATACATAATTTTAATATATTAAGATGATAATAATTCCAAAAATTTTTAGTTCGACAAATACTGCACCGATGAGCTTGTTGACACTTCCAGGAACCATACATCATTAATTTATATAGGACTGTGTAATAATTTTCCTCCGTGTTAGTCCGAACTCCCTTTTCAAAATAGACCAGCTGCCGTTCTGTCAGGCAGTTCTAAAAAGATGAAAGATTGGCTATGTGAGTCACTACCATCGTGGCTACTGGGTGGTAAAATTATTCATTGTCTCGCAAGGGTTTGGTACCACCGCCTTACCTATTCCTGCCGCAATAACGTTAACGCTTGTCATTGTCGTATTCTGGTTTGGAAGCCAATAAGACCATGCTACAAAGATGTTTGTCACTTTCCTTCAGGATAGCCATCTGCTTGTTTGCTATCTTATGTTATAAAAAAATCATTAATGTTATCAAGTAGGCATATTGCCTAACTAATTCCTTTTTACGTTGTTTTAGACCGGTAGGCTAAATATGACGTTATCACAGGGTTTATGTTTCGCAGCACATTAAAAAATCGTCATTTAACAAACAGTTTGATGTCTCGCGTACTTATAGATTTACATATACGGGTACATACATATATACATAAGAACGTACACACTATTTTCGGCCAAAGTGGCGAGTGTATAACAATATAGAATAAAATCTAAGCCTTGCTCTCTCAAAGCCATTCAAGTATTACGTAAGCATTAAAGGGGGGGTCCTTCATGTACTCATTTTTGATAACAAGGGGGATGGGGGGGGTCTAGACGATGATTAGGTCAATGGTGATTACGGCAAAATTATTATTTTTTATTTTTCGAATTTTCTACAAATTTACTGCTTGTTACATTAAATGTTTGCGTTAAATTTTTATCTTTCCAACCTAACCTTATTATATACTTACATTTAAACTAAAAATTACTGCTCACGAATCAGTCACAAAACTGAGGAAGAGATTAAAAGAAGAGATTAAAAAATAAATTTACAAATGTTTACGTAAGCAAGGGGGAAGGGGCTAAGTGATTTGCTTACTTTTGCTGACATGGGGGAGGGTGGAGTCAATAATCGTAAAAAATCTGCTCACGTAATACTTGAATTCCTCTTTCCTTTCTCCCTTTTAAGACAGGGCCCTTATTATAACATAATAATCCCTGCCCTTTTTGACTGAGTAGACTATCTGCCATTCTGTAAGCATTTCGTAAAGGGCGAACGATCTAGTAGAAGCTACTAAAACAATTTTTTGGAAGTCGAGTGCGTAAACAGTTTTGAATAAAAATGATGCGCTTCAAAGCATACGCATTCCCGACAGAGGAACTCTATAATTTCTGTAAAGTTCTGTTTGTAAGAAAACTTATTATGCGCTAATTTAAGGAAACATTTACCATCCATACTAATATTATGAATGCGAAAGTAACTCTCTATATGTTTCTTCTTCAAGCCTAAACTATTCCACCGAATTGAATGAAATTTGGTACAAAGATAGTTTGAGACCCGAGAAAGGACATAGGATAGTTTATATCCCGGATATCCTACAGAAACGGGAGCTATACGGGTAAAACCCCGAGGCTGTATATCGTTTAAGCCACGGTAATAAGGAATAACTTGGACTACTTTTACTTTCGAATTTTTTCCACGCGGACGAAGTCGCGGGCACAGCTAGAACAATATAAGTGCTTACACCAAACGTGGAAACTTAAAAGTTGCTGAAATACCAAAAACTAAAACAGTATTTGCGCAACGTCATTACTCTTGAAAATTAGCTCATCTCTATAACACTAATATAATTAAACACTTACATATATGAACCCCTTAAAAAACTATTCATTCTCAAAGACAATTTTAAAATGGCCCATAGTAAAATCATACAATGATACTGAAACACTTTTGAAACGTTAAAGTAATATAATATTGCATACATAAAATCGCACAAACACTCGTACAGATACAAAACTTTCGCACATACGCAGACATACTTTAACTAACAACACAATCCTACACACAAACACGCACACACATACACACAATATAAGAATGTTTGAATGTTTATCTTGCATGTTATACATAATTAAAATTGTTTGTGAATTCCATTGTATATTTTTCAAATTTTATCATTTAATTTAATATTATAATAATAGTAATAATAATAAATAAGTCATAAAATAGTCATAGTCATAACTTCTAAGAAGGTCAAGATTGAGCTTTGTCGTAGAGATATTTTTATTGCAAATAATCGCAACTATCACCCTGTTTCGTTTGATCCACGATTTTTTGCCCACCCTGTATACGTCATTGCCGGCAACGCAACTGCAAGACTTAACATCAGGTGAACCTCCTGCTCGTTTGCCTCTTTTTTCTACAAAAAAAAAACCTCTCATATCACTAGTATAATTGCAATCCTCGAGTACCACATAGAAAGAGTCAACCATCGCCTATATACACCAAAGATGTTAATGGTTAATGGTGTGTTGCTATCTTGTGGCGAGGTCTAATGACATCTGCATAAGTTTACCGGCTACCTTACCCTCCAAATTGGAACACGACAGTGATGAGCACTGACGCTATTGCTGCAAGAATAGGTAAGGCGATGATATCAGACCCGATCAAGACAATGCAGAACTCTACCACCTAGTAGGCACGATGGTAGTCACTCACGTAGCTAATCTGTCGCCGTGAACGACTTGCCTGACAACGACATTTTGGCCTATTCTTCTAAGGAGCCCGGACCAAGATGACCGTCGGTCGGTCGGTCGGTCGGACGGAAGTTGGGACCGCCCCGTTGGTCGAATAGTTAGCGAACCTAACTACGAATCGATGGGACTCGGGTACGATTTCCGACAGGGACAAAAATTTGTGTGACTAGCATAGATGTTTGTATTTCTGAGTCTGAGCACAGAATACTGCAGACCCAGTATTCTATGGTCTGGGTGTTTATTATGTATATAACATTTATAAATGCATTTCTCTGTGCATTAGTATCGTTGACTAACCGGCGTTACTAACCCATAATACAAGCAAATAATTTGCTTACTTTGGAGTTAGATCAGTTTGTGTACCTAGTTTCTTCAGCGATATTATTATTATTATTATTACTCACTAGTAGTCACGATGGAAGTGACTCGTTTAGCCTTATTCGAACTGTCTGGCAGAATGGCTGGTAGCCACACTGGCTGGACACGATAAATGCAGATGTGGCCGGCTATTTTAGCATACATTCCGGACAACGTATGCCTTAGCGCGCATATAACTTCAGGATGATATAGGCATGTACGGCTCCAGCATAAGCATTGATAAACAGGGGTTTTCTTCTGAGACATCCAGAATTTCGATTTAATGTATTAAAGTTTGCCTTATTGACGGTAGTAAACAATATGGCAGCGTTGTTGAAAAAAAGGGTATCTGGATAATGCCTCAGCGCACAAAGCTTCTTTCGTCACAAAGCTTCGTGCAATGACACGATAAATGCTGATGTGACCGGCTATTATCGGCTATTTTCGCATAAAATCCGGTCTGCGTGTGCCTTAACGCGTATAGACTTTGGGACAATAGACGCAAGTACGGCCCCAGCATCACGAGCAGGGCTTAAAACCAATTTAAAAATACCAGTTAATAACGTTTTTTTATCAATTTTAAAGAAAGGTGTTTGAGATGAGAGCGCTTCATGAAACCAAATATACCGGAATAAGCGAAAACCGCCAATTTTGTCAATTTGTGTGTTGACGCACAGGGCGAACAAAAATTGGAAGCAACAAATATCAAAGAAATTTTTTGAAGAAACCTCTATAAACTGGTTTATTCATTCAATTTTACTCCATAAGGAAGTCGGTATTTTTGACAACAAAACGCTCTTTATATACTTGAGGTGATTTAATTTTGAAAATTAACCATTTAATAAGACCATTTTACGAGTCTTCAGCAAAAAGTAAGATCTGGTTTAGAAAGGCAGATATTATTCAGAACGGGCCCGGACTAACACAAAATTAAAACCCATGTTTGCCTGCAAATAAAATTCGGCAATAAGAGGTATTATCTTTATATCATCAGTATTGTTTAAGGCGAAAGTATTTATTTATTTATTTAACACTTAATTGTACACAGAAAATCTTCAAAAAAAGTCGAACCAGTAAATTGCAGAAGTTATTAGAAATTAAGTCTTTGTTACTGACAATTGTGTAGGAAATAGAACAATGTTTTAAAAATCAATCAATCAATTATTTTACTATCACATAAAAAATTCTACTTATAAAAACGTAGGTATATAAGTTACCTATTTCTATAACTTAATTGCACGACGCATTGATAGTGCTCTATGGTCGAAAACTCTATTACGCCTCATTTTGCTATTTCCATTACTCTTGCTAGTACACAATCTACTTAATTTATATACCACTGTACAGATAACTTAATCAAGATTAATTGTGACATTTTCAAAAATTTATTTAGTGTAACAGAAACGAAAAAAATATTGAAATAATCTCTTTTCCTTTTTTCCTGTATTTATTTTTCCTGTCCGGCATTAAAAGTAATTTATAATACATATTCAAAAATCCTTTAATTTGAACGAGAATTCTTGTTTATTTATATGTAATTGGTTTCTCCAAAACGGTTCTAATGATTTTAATGAAATTTGTATTTAGATAGTCTTTCACTATTAAAATAATCTAATTAAGTGACGTCACCGTAATAATCCGTTTTCACATGAAAAAAAAATATCACCCGAGTGAAGCTTGCTAGCATAGCTCGTTATAATTAAATGATAGTCAGGTATTCATTTGAAATAGAAAATACTTTTTAGGGCAATACGAGTCTATCAATAAAAATAGGTCAAATTACTTTTTTTCTCGTGTAGGATTTTTAACATAGATTCCGATATTTGTTCTCATTAATGCGTAGATATGTGCAGTTTTTCATATATTATTATAATTTCTCATAGTATATATTATTACCATCGAATGAGCATTGCCAGTCGTTAACAAAAGTTAGTTAGTCGTTAACAAAATCTAAAAAGATTTTAGTTATTTTACCTACAGTTCCGCAACGTCCCACCCGGGACTCGTACAATTATTATTGCCTTATTTTTTCTTGCCGCAAGTGCATCAATGCTTCATTATGTTCTGCTTTATAGGGTAAGATAGCTGGTGAACTTATTCACATACCTTATGGATATTGGACTGTCGTTAACATTTCTAGCAGCAAAGTCAAAAGCTTTGCTTTCCTATGGTGTAAAAAAATTATAGGTAAAAGAGAATACCTTAAAAAGTAGCCGTAGTCCACGTTAATCCAACCAAGGGTTTTAATCTGCTGTTTTTGCCTATTGATATTAAACTCATCTTAATAACAAAAACACACGAATATAATTTCAGCAATATAAACTTTCAATGAAAAAACCCATCGATGCGCGACTAACACGTCACGTAAATAGAGGCATACTGCTATTGTGATCTTGTATAATACTAGTTCGAAACATATCATTCAACATTGCAGAAACATTAATAGGTGTATTGTCGTTGAAATACATGTGTACACAAGTGGTCCATCTAAAATGTTGAGTTTCAGACAGTCAGAGTGGCTGGAGAAGGCAGAGTGTCAAAATTTGTAATTATTCAACTCAAATAATTATATTCGATTAATATACGACAAATATTCGGCTCCCTTGTTTGTCTAGTGGTTAGCCTGTTCAGCAATTATGATGTCGAGAAAGCAAACCTTGAGCTTAGCATGGAATTCTTCTGAGACTGAGAGAAAAGGAGAAAGAAAAATCTGAGTAGTCCAGAGAGATAGTAGTGGGCGCCAAGCTACTAGGCATGCCACACTGGCATATTACTCGTATTAAAATAATTTACGTACCACACCAGTTATAGGCATCTATCAATCGTCTATTATATATAACGCGAGCGTGATTTAATTTCACGCGGGAAAGCTACTACTTAATCTTCTAATTCGCAGAAATCCAGCATGCGAAAGAAACAAAGCAACAACATTTGTGCAACACCACGCCATCAGCTTTTTTTATATATTATAAGACAGCAAACAAGCAGATGGAAAAAGTCAACCATCGCCTATCGACACCAATGGTATTAATAGTGCGTTGCTATCTTATGGCGAGGTCTAAAGTCACATGCGTAAGTTTACTGGCTACCTTACCCTCCAAACCGGAATACAACATTAACAAGCACTGACGCTATTGCGGCAGGAATAGGTAAGGCGGCGATACCTGACCCGTGCGAGACAATGCAGAACTCTACCACCTAGTAGTCACGATGGTAGTGACTCGTATAGCCAATCGGTCGCCTTTTACGACCGGGCTGGTAGAACAGCAGTTGACCTATTCTTCAAAGGAGCCCGGACCAACACGGGGGCTAGAAGCGAGAATTTTTTTAATATGTCATTTCACTTTACTAATCACTTATAAATTGTAATCAATGCGCGGCGATGTAACATACGAAATAAAGCGCACCCACTACTGTGACAATAATCGTTACTAATAAAATATAACGGTCGTGATTTATCACCCGTGATATAACAGTGACAAATAACTTCACGACGTGATAGTGAAATAAAAATAGCTGTAACTCCCATCCCTACAAGCTATGAAGAAGCACGTAACCCTGTTTGTTGGTCTTTATTAACAAAAATAACAAACGATAAATTAACGTTATCAAATGCGATTAGGAATCACCACTTAATTCACTAACTCATAAACTTGTGAGCCGTGATGAACTGAAGTGTTTATTAAAATTTTGTAAACTTTAAGATCAGACGAGTAAATTTCATTAAAAATTTAATCAGTTCAAGTGACTACTTCTAGCGTTGTGAAGAATAGCTCTTACCTAAAATCTGTCGTTAAAAAGGTGATAAGAGATGACGACTAGCATACAGTTGTTATTGAGGAGTCGCTTTGTTTTGAAATCGAAACACACAAAGGCAAACATAAATATTATGGATTAGGGAATATTATGTATGATAGTGTCCTTTTATACATACAATGACATTGTATGTATAAAAGGACGGGTTCTTCTGAATCGGGTAATATGTCATATCTAGAACTTTTTCCAATACGGTTTATTATTTATTAATTTATTAATTTTTAAAACTCTTTATTGCACAAAATATACAACAGGCGAACTTAACGTCTATGAACATTCTCTTCCAGTTAACCTTCATTTGTAGTATACATGTAACGAGCAGTGCATAAGAAAAGTGCTAAGGAAATAGGTACATAATTTTACATTAAAACAAAGAAAATGAACACTATTTTCTAAGCTGCTAATACGGGCAGATTAATCTATTTTCCAATATATATATATATATATATATATATATATATATATATATATATATATATATATATATATATATATATATATATATATATATATATATATATATATATATATATATATATATATATATATATATATATCTATTTTCCAATATATATATATATATATATATATATATACGTATACATATATAAATAAATACATATAAAATATGCATGAACATACACAGTCAATATAATAAATACATACAACCGAATAATATACGATGTTAAAATAAAAGTAATAATAATAATATGAGTAATGATAATAAATACACATATTATGATTCAGAGTTACTTAGAGCCATTTTGAATCTCTAAAAATAATCATATATCCTAGATTTAAATATATTGAGTGAAGTAATTTCATGAATGTTATTTGGTAGACAATTCCAGAGACGTATTGCTGTAAGTGTAAAAGAATCCAAACAACTTGCTATATTATGGACTGGAACCAGAAGAGTATAAGTGTGTAAAGCACGCTGAGAACGACCTTGGGTATTCAGATATTGGAAACGCTCACGTAGGTATGATGGAGAAGGAGTTTAGAAGCTGAGACTTATTAGTATAGCCTATTGTCTATATAAAAATCAGTTCGATTTAAAGCACATCGCTTTTACATCTTTATATTTAATTATCTACTTACATTGCCACATCCAAAGTTGAAATATCACTTGGCATGCCAAAGAGTACTCAGGTTCAGGTTACATGATTACACCGGGCGAGGAATAAGAAAACAAGTCCCGAATGATTCAGCACTGTATCACCTCAACTAAGCCAATAAAAATAAACCGGTTTAAACATAATATTATAATTGGTTATAAATGGCATATGTTTGATAGATAGATACTTAATATTTTGACACGTGAAATTTTTCACGTTCTCACAGATAATGTATTAGACAAATCGCAATCTATATATATAAAAATCAATTGCAGTTCGTTAGTCTCGCTAAAATTCGAGAAAGGCTGAACCGATTTGACTAATTTTGGTTTTGAATTAATAGTTGAAGTCCAGGGAAGGTTTAAAAGGTAAGAAAATATTTAAAAAAAAGATTAGTTAAAAATGTAGAACAACGTTTGCCGGGTAAGCTAGTATACATATAAAATTTTAGACTTTCTTGACTGAACAACGTAGTGAAAGCACCCTTATAGCCTGCGCAGACGACGGATTTTTGTCCGCGGACTTTCTTGTCCGCTAAAATAGATCACTTACAACTGTATCGAGTAACGCAAACGAGAGATTAAAAGTACCGAGTATAAAAAGTCCCCCGAATAACCGAGGATACACGGACGCGGACCGGACAAAAGTACGGAGGAGTCCCCGAAAAGAATAGAACGTGTGACTAGGCGAAGCAACGCATGCGGCGGACTTTAGTCCGCGTTGTGCTCTACGATTCCCGGCAAATAATGATCGTACACCGTGTGCGTTGAGTTCGCGGTAAATTCGCGGCGGAGTTTTTATTCGCGGAGCGTACTTTTTTCTCCGCCACGGAGAAAAGTCCGTCGTCTGCGCAGGCTATTAATGTGTTTTGTTCGATGAAGTACTTATAGTCGATTTTATCTTACAATTCTGCGACAATTATTTTTAGTACATTTTACTTACCGAGACTAATGACTTATAAGATCTTACACACAGCTGTAATAATAGACATACATGTGATAAAGTTAAAATAATTGCAATATCGCACTTCTATGCTACTAGAAACGTCCATGTTCATAGGTAGAGCCAAGATAGAACCGTTCAAGCGATATTAAAACTTTGACAAGAGAAAGATAAGGACTTGGCATTAATTTCCAATTATCCAAGTAGAGAGATGTTAATGGCACTTACATATGTTTATCGGCTACCTTACCCTCCAAACCGACATTGACACGTACTGACGCTATTAAACAAGAATAGGCAAGTATCAGACCCGGGCGAGATAATCTACCGTGATGTAATGACTCGTATCTAACCAATCGTTCGCGTCTTTCGAACTGCCTGGCAGAACGACAGATGGTCTATTCTTCAAAGGAGCCCGAACCAACACGTTGGAAAAGGGTAGCCGGTAAGTTTATGTATGTAGCATAACTAATACGACACACGGTTAACAACGCACCATTAACATTTTTGGTTTATATCATTGATGTATAAAAACCCAAGATACACAATCAGTGTCTCAAAAACGTCCTCTAAGAATGAGTGCACAATTTTAAATTGAACTCACTTCAAATAGAAGCCCGTCGCTCACGTCACTGCCCGCGCGTCAAAAATACAGAATTGTTCTCTGATAAATTGTAAAATACAACATCATGAACATTAAAAAAATATAAGATATTGTATTTTCGGTAAGTATAAGAGTTTATCGATTTATTTTTGTCGTTTATTTTACTAAATATAGGGTGTAATGTATGATTTTCATTTTATTTGTCTTAAAAATGTACTCGACGCTCCAAATATAATACGACAAAATTTCAATGGTCACTTTTTCAGTAAAAGGACAGTGCATTACAACCTCCTTTTAATTTAGTCGAATAATACAAATTGATCCTGTTATTAATACTGGAGTCGATTTTTTTTCATTAATAAGTTAATTTTTTTTAATAAGATTAATTTTTTTCATTAATAATTTTGAATACCTTTTATAGTTGTTGACCAACTGCCTAAAGAGAAGAGGACATCAATTTGACGATTTTAAAATGTTTAATTATATTGATTACTTATTTTGAGGACCAAGTTAGGTGATTCTTTTTATTCTATTTGTACGAATATAAAATAACAATATATAATTGTGATTCTTACGATGAACTTTGGAGATATATTACGAAACTTTTAATATAACAATAGGAAATCATAAGTAGCATCGAATTTTGTTCTGTTTACACGTGTTGTTGATAATGATTTCTTAAGTGGAAGGCACAGGTTGCATTAAGAATGTTTATTTTTTGATGTAATGATTTATTTTTAATAAAATGTTGTTTTTGAGTGCGGATATCTTATACTATACATATTATAAATGTTAGAGTTTGTATGTTTGGATGTTTGATAATCAATCACGTAAAAAATGGCTGTACCAATTTGGATTTGGACTCGGATATAAGATGACCTGGAATAGCACATAGAATACTTTTATCCTAATGCAGAGATCTGCAGCTAGTCTCGTATAAATTTTAAGTGACTGTTTATATGTACGAGTTATTTTATTTGCATACTAGCTGTTACCCGCGGCTTTGCTCGCGCATATTTACTTTAGAACTTATTTAACCTTTCTTTATTTTATTAAAAATCTCTACATTGCCGGGTGGGCCGCTAGTGCGTTAAAAATAATATTTACATATTCATCTTAATTATTTATATACGACATTTTTGTTATTAAAATGTAAGTAAAAAACGTAAGACCTGGACTTCCTATAACTTCTAAATTTTCTATACCTAATATCATAACTACCTATACCTCAAACTAAAAATACCTATTAGTAACACACATATCGAAAAAACTAACGTAATTATAAAAGAAATATATAATTAACAGGAAATATCTAATCTAAAATTACCTTTAGCAATAATATTACATGTAATAAACTATACTCCAAACTAAATATACGTATCTATTAGGATTTCTGTGTATGTAACACACGTATGTAACCAACTAATGTAACTATATTAAAAAATCTGTGAGCTGGTTGACCCTACAGGCCACCTGAAACTTCCCGCTAAATTTAAGTATTTCTTTTTTTTTTTTGGCATGGGCGTTAACAACTGCCATTCGTCAAAGAATTTTAACCTCAAAAAAAAACTATGCCTAAGCATAGACTATTGAATTAAAAAAGTTCAAAAATCCAGAGTTTTTTTTTAATGATACTTAGTTATTCAGTATTTGAAAAGATGTCAATTTTTTCAAAACCATCAACGAGTTTGATCTTCCGAATAACATTGAACACAATTTTTTAGCTCTAAATTGTTTTATTGGAATTTTTTATACGAGGGTCAATAAAATTTTCAGAAGCCGACATCGCATTAGCAATTAACCCATTGTGTTTCAAATGTCTATGGGCAGTATTCGCTCGTACATCTGCAGATACTATAACTAAACAAATGTTCGTTTACATAATACTGCAAAAAAAAACCAGAAAAATGAAATCTAATTCAAAACGAGAATTCTACGAAAAGCTAAACTTATTTTTAGGAAATTAACGCGTTTCCTTACTATGTTGTCGATACATTACATAATAAGTCTGAAAAAAATCGTGTCTGTTATCATGTAAGAATCTATGAACTTTATAACGTAGTCATAGTCTCAATTGCAGTAAATTTCCTATTTCAGTATATTCTAAATCTATTAGACTATGCAAACTAAATGTATCAATATCAAGCGTCAAATACTACATGGCTATAAACCCACAGTTTGCCTATATGTGTAGGTTCTGTGTAATAGAACCAATAACCTATAACGTTTGAAATATAAATAAATTATTTTAATGGTCATTATTTGTTTTATTAATATATAAATGTTCTACGCAAAAACAGATTTTCGACAAGATTTTTTTTATGTAAATTTTACAAACCCTTAAAATACTACCTCAATGCATAAAAATATTTATATTCGACTACACATGTGCCTTGTCCTACCGGCTAACTTAAGTCAAAAATTTTATTGCTTTTTGTACATTGTTTTTTAAAAATGACTTTAAATCTTGCGTTTAAGGTTGAATATGCAAAAACACGTTTGTGCCATAACTGTAAACTTTTTAGACTGAATTAGCGACAGTTTTGAGTGTCAGTTTTCTTCGGAACTGTATATCTTGGGTATTTTATATCAATGGTTTATATATATGATTTTTTTTATTAAGGATAGGTCACATTATTTTTTTTATTTTAGTTACACAAATTGATCAAAGCCCTACAGTAAAAATATTATTTGTTTGTGATTTCAGTGTTAATAAAACGTTTTGATTTCGTTCGCCTTTTATGTGCTGCCTGAAAGGAAGATACCTTGTAGGAGGCGATTTAATAGAGACTAGAGAAAAATCTTTATTTCGACACCCTTCAGGATATGTACAGTGTGGAAATATAATATTATGCCGGACACAAGCTGATCTAATTCGTGACTGGAAAATTTTAAGCAAACTACAACGAGATTTTCTTTAAAATTTATTACCAAAATACATTAAACATCAGAATTATTTACTAATTATGTATAAAACCAACGTGGTCGTGCCAAAAACTGCTAACTTCATTGTAAGGTGACTGTTGTTCCGCTATTTCTACTGATTCGCTGGCAGGAAGCTGTGAAAAGAAAATGAATTACCTTATAGAAATGCCTGCATAACAACTTATTTATTAACTAGCGATCGCCCGGTGATGAAATTTGACCATAGACTAAACAATAATATCTCTTTCATTCCTCCGCAATGTAATCTTTACAGCATCGAGCACACTGACACGGGTCGCAGCAGGACGGCGCGGTTCGCATCACAACAAAAAATGCAGCATAGAACATTACGACGGGGCCACAGCAACCTCATCACAATGCAGCGCATTACCGTATTTATTTCCAAATGTTATTCTCCTTTGCTTATCATCATAATGTGGGCCGTACAAATTATATAGCACTTTGCAGCCTTGCACTAAAATTATTTTTAATCGTTCTTCAGTTCGTTCGTTCTGTCTAATTTAATACTACAAACTCGGAAGAAAACTTCCGCGCAATTCCGCTTGCCATCGCACGCTGTATCGTGGCGGAGCGCGTCGCATTCACCGAAATCCACCGAGCAATAATCCGCCCCGATTAGGGCCGATGCACTCCACCGTAGTATGCGGTACTTCATATAAAATAAATGCGAATGATCTAAGTGGATTTATGCAATGCTGTCCGGTCTGTTGAGGCCCGCCTCAATGTGCTCAGTCCTTAACTGTGCCAAATTTCACACTTAACCGCTCGCGTCTTCGCTTCACGTATTAATGTACCTATAGATTCATGGACGTACCCAGGTTCTGGGCCAGGGGGGGGGGGGCAACCGTAACATTTTAAGACTATACTTTTATGTTATTATATTTTTATCTACAACAGTAGATAGTTAGTAGATTATTTAAAAATATTATGTTTGGCAGTCCTCCGCAATGTAAAACAAACTACGACTCAGTTTGACCATAGACTAAAAATAAAATCTAAGTTTGACAAGAGTTTAACCATTAACAAAACCTGTGAACAAAACAGTATAGATGTAGATACGTGTGCAATTTTCGTAAAAGGGATACAAAGTTTTCACTTCACGTTTTAATATAATAATTACAATTTACATTTCTATTCTTTTCAGCTTTTATGTTAGTTATTAAATTTTTTACAAACGGTTAAAGTGTTAAATAAACGAAAATGGTATGGTAATGGTAGTGGTACGAGTTCCTGAAACGCGATGAATCTCCAAAAACTAATAAAATTAATATTCCACAGCACGTCCTTTCAATTTGCTGTTTCATTTTTGCGTAGGTATAACAGTTGAAATGTTCTCAATTTAAACTTTAATAATAATAATAATAATAATAACTTTATTTTTTCATAACACAACACGGATACACAATAACATTTATAAAAAAACAAAATTTTGCGGGTAGCGTTTAAACAAGATCACTGTAACTAGAATATTGTAAAGTTATACCACTAAGTATAATGACCTAAATTTCTTGAACAATTTTTACAACATATAATAATTTAAAATTTTAATTTAATGTTTACAATTGGTCTTAATTGTATACTATTTGTGCGTATTAAAAACTATGCGTTTTGGTACCTAAACTAGGCCTAGCCTGTATTTTAGGCACCATATTCTCCCTATATTGCAAGTCTATGATGTGGTACACACTATTCAAGTTCTAGTAGGCCAATGAGTTATGCTGTTAAATAACCAACATAATTACATACACTAAAATATATAACCAGCTTACTATTAATTACTAATTACTTATATAATAAACTAATAAATGTATAAACAAAACATTGTAATATATAAAAAGTTAATTTTGTGTTACTTTAATTTACCTAAACCTGCCTATTTTTGTATTTTAAATAAATTTTCAGTGTCCTCGTAAGATAATGTCTTAAGCCAAACTATAAGCTTAATTTTGCAATCAAATGCATTTAGTGGATATAAGTTGAGTTTTTCATTTACTCTGTTATATAGAAAGGGACATAAAAAATATTGAAATTTTTGCAATCGTGATAATCTACAAGAAACTATTTTGCATATTTTATTCCTTCTACGAATTTGGAGTTTATTTTTGTCATAATGAATTCTTTTATGTTGAATCATTATAGTATTGAGAACAAACAATTTTCTTATTGACAGTACATCTAATTCAGAATATAATTGATTAGTAGGGAATCTGTAAGACTTAAATGTCATAACCTTCAGAAGTGCACGTTGTGCTCTTTCTAGCTGTAAAATGTGTGATCTCGCTGCACCTCCCCATGCTCCAATACAATATGTCATAATAGATTGTGCTAAAGCATAATAAATTATTTTAATTAATTTTGAATCGGCAATTTGGCGCAATTTTTTAAAAATGTAAATCAATTTCCGACATCTGTCGGACATAATTCGAATATGTAAATTCCATGAAAGTGTAGGATCTAAGTATACGCCTAGATATTTTATTGAATTCACACGCTCTAGCGATACACAACAACATATATGATTAAGTGACGGGAAGTTGCTACAAGAGTGTACAGTGATTTGAAAATCATTATCAGGAATATTATTAATTGAAGTTCCAAATGTAATATATTTAGTTTTTGACGTATTAAGGGTTAATTTGTTAACTTGAAGCCATTTCATTATAAGTTGTAACCCATTTTCGGCCTGGCTCCTGACCTCCCTCTAGTTATTGCCATGAAATACTAAAGCAGTATCATCTGCAAAACTAAAGATCTTACAATTGTTAACTTTTAAATTACATAAATCATTAATATAGATTAGAAAGAGGCTAGGACCCAGTACGCTGCCCTGGGGAACACCAAACGTAACCAAACAGTCAGAGCTGATCAAATTGCCAATTTTCACCTTCTGAATTCGGTTACTGACATAACTTTCAAAAAGTTGTAAAGGCTTTCCACGAATACCTATTCTTTCCATCTTATTCAGTAGTGCATAAGTATCAACTGTATCAAAAGCCTTTGCTAGGTCTAAAAACAAGCCTAAACATTTATCTTTCTTGTCTAATTTACGAATAATATATTCAGTAATGTCAGTAACCGCGTCAGAAGTGGATTTGCCAGCTCTAAACCCAAATTGGTTATCTGATATTATATTTTCTTTATCTAAATAGGCCAGAAGACGTTTGTTTATAACTTTTTCCAAAATTTTTGAAAGGGCTGGCAAGATTGAAATAGGGCGATAATTGCTGATACAGTCACTTGCACCTGATTTGTGTATGGGATGAATAACTGATATTTTAAAAACATCAGGAAAAACACCGGTATTAATAGATAAATTAATAATGTGTGTTATTGCCGGAATGATGTAAGTTTTACATGTTTTTAGCAAAATATTAGAAATTCCATCATATCCAGTAGTGCTATCATTTTTTAAACCTATAATGATATTTTCTATTTCTAACTCATCAGACTCGAGCATTACCATGGATTTAGTGGGAAATATATTGTTAGATATAGTCGGGAAGTTATATGAAACGTTACTGCATGGTATTTTGTCACTGTATGACTTACCGACATTAGCAAAGTAGTTGTTGACCAAATCTATAGATTTTTGTGCGGAGTCATTTATATTTAAAAGGTTTATAGGAGTTTTTTTAGGATTTTTAGAATAAACAATTGTTTTTATTGTGTCCCAGGTTTTCTTTGGATTGTTGGAGTACTTTAGTAATTCATTTCGTTCATAATTTATTTTTAAACGCTTTAACAAATCATTACAAAAGTTTTTGTATCTGTTGTATGTTGTTTTTAAAACAATATTATTAGGATCTTTTTTAGATTTAAGATGCATTCTATCACGATTTCGCATACACCGAATCAAACCCGGGGTAATCCAGGGTTTAAGACATCGGGATTTGTTAGAGACTAATTTTTTTGCAGAGTGCTTACTAATTAAATTTGAAAGAATACTGACCAGACGCCCTGAAGCCCAATTTGCATCTTGTGATGCTAAAATATCGTTGAAATTAGTTTCTTTCAGTTCTAAAAGAAGTTCCTGGTAATTAATCCTATAATAAGCAGGAGATTGGTTTAGATGACATTCCTTAATTGAAAGGTCCAAACATGATATAACCGCTGCGTGATCTGTGAGAGAAACTGTTATGCTATTTCTATGCAGATTTTTAATTTTTCTTTTTGTGTCATTAGATAGCAAACAAGCAGATGGCTCTCCTAATGGAAAGGAAAAACGTCGCCTATAAACAACAGAAACTGTAATGGTGCGTTTCTGCCCGTGTGGCAGAATGGCCATGCCACATGCATAAGTTTACCGGCTACCAAACTGGAACACGACAATGACAAGCTGTGATGTTATTGTGGCAGGAATAGTTGAGGCTGTGATACCATATACCCGGGCGAGACGTTGTGGAACTCTACCACCTAGTAGTCACGATGGTAGTGACCCGTGTAGCCAATACTTATTCCGACTTTTATATGTGGCAGAATGGCAGATGGTTTTTTTTAAAGGAACCGGAGCAACACGGAGTAGTTGCACTTGATTGAAAGTTTCCTTTTTTACATGAAGGAAAATCTAAAATTATGCACCTTAGAAAATATTTATCGTAATAATCTTTTCTATGTCATATGTGGATTTTTTTTTAAATTAAAAAAAAACTTTTGTACAGTCCTGATTTTAACCAATGCGGCTAACAATCCTAATTAAAATAAATTAGCCGCTTTTGTACAACGTATATATTGGCTGTTTGCTGAAAAGTCTGTGCCTATTTATGTCACAAAATCAAAAATTACAAACTAATCAACCAATATCAATTGATTAAAAACCACTCGATTCTTATTAGTTCTTTATATTAAATATAATTAAACGATACCGAAGTAAACAGACATGTGCAAAAAAAACCGAGCACTGTAATTCAAAAGCTAATAAATAAAATTATCTCAATATGCCAAATTTTGCGCCCGTAATCGTACTAGATCCCTACAGACAGACAACGGGCTCGGATTTTATTTGCAATCAGTTTTTTAACACTAAATGCAATAAAGGTTTTTTTAAAATATCTAATAATTTAAAACGATTACTTTTTTTGACATAGTGTTTCCGTATTATTCTAAAAGTGCAACATAAATGAAATTGAGACAGCTTTACTTCAGAAAGTTACTTGATTTTGGTGTGGTGAGAATAGAGCACAAACTCACTTCGCCGAGGCGAGCAAAAATATTTGTTCGACATATGTGATAGCTCGGTAGCTATCACATATGTCGAACAAATATTTTTGCTCGACATAGCTTACATTCGTATTTATTTACTACTAGCTGTTGCCAGCGACTTCGTCCGCGCGAACTTCGTTTACTCCGCACAGCTTCTCCCCCGTAGGTGATAACGTGATAATATGTAATCTATATGTTGACCCCACCTGTTAGTAATATTCATGCAAAATTTGAAGTAAATCTATGCAGTACTTTTTGAGTTTACCCCGGACATACATACAGACAAACAAATATACAGACAAACAAACGAAAATTCTAAAAACTATATTTTTGGCTTCACGCAGATCACGCCCCAAGTATTATTTAAAAAAATATTCAATGTACAGTTTTGACTTTCCTACGATTTTATTATATGTATAGATGTGGTTATCGTCGCTAAGTAACGGTGCTAAAATTATGTTGCCTTTCTTTATATTAATACGTTAAGCAAAAACTTTGCACCCCTTTTTAAGATAATTACGGCAACGCTTGAAAATGGAATTGTGCACAGTTACAGTTTACATAGCGGAGGACTGCAGGAAACTAATTTTTTTAAATAATAAAATAGAACTAATAAAAATAAACATTACTACTACATTCATATGACATACATGATTATATACATACATACATATATGCTATTTACTTCTTTACGGCTAAAGTTTGCTGTCAAACTTAGACATTATTTAGACCACCGGGATCAGGCGATCGCTAATACAGGGTTAATAAATTTTCAGAGGCTGTTCAGAATCTATAATATGTTCGCTATATGTCATTAAAAATCTTTTAAAAATTCAAAATTTCATTTTTAACGGATACAGAATACAACATGGATATAATTTTAATTACGCAAAATTCAGCTGTTTCGGTAAAACATCATTCGTAACTAATGTCGAGCGCGGCTCGTGTCTTGTGCCCGCACACACCGCCTGGCAGCCGATTCACATTCACAAGTACATCTAATTCATGAATTTAGTTGGATATTTTAAACGAATATTTTTATATTACCTTGTAATAATTTTACAATAATAATTAAAACGCACTTTCAATTCAATATACAGTTCTTAATTTTAAAATTTTGGCCGAACCTGTAAAAGTAACCCTGTATTAAGAGACGCAACTCTAATTTCTAAGATTTTATTAAATTACTAGCTACCTACCCGCGGTTTCACCCGCGTAGCTTTTGTTCCCGTGGGAATATCGGAAAGGTTTATATACTAAAACCTTCCTTAAGAATCTATCTATTAAAAAACCGCATCAAAATCCGTTGCGTAGTTTTAAAGATTTAAGCATACATAGGGACATAGGGACAGACAGAGAAAGCGACTTTGTTTTATACTACGTAGTGATGCGCAAGGCGCAATGGTCAATTTGATTTCAAACAAGCCCGCTACCTTGTGGGTCCCTAGTGGCGCGTTTTCATCATATTAAAAAAGTCAAAATGTCGTTATTTTGTTTGCTAGGGCAACAATGATTTATTTTCATTAGCTTTGAAACAATGTAGGCAAACAATTGCTCTTATAAATCAATATCTCAACAAATAAGGTAGTAATTAATTATAAAAGAGTTTAACGTTGACACACTACCCCAACATGTTTTATTTTATTTTAAAAAGAGCTCTATTAAAATGTTTTCGGAAAGTTTTTCAAGAAGCTCACTTTTTAAAGTGTTTTCATTTCTACTATAGCATTCACAAATCACATTTTATTCAAATCACTAAATCGTGTTGGTATGAATGGTTAACGACTCTGGTTATGCAGTCGATGGAGCTCGGGTTCGATTACCGACAGGTATTTACAAGCATTTGTGTGACGACCACAGACATGGGTTTCTTGGTTTGGATGTTTATTATATATTATAGTATTTATATGTATTAATATCATTAATTATTAGTTATTAGTATCGTACCCCATAGTGTGAGATATCGTTGGATAGGTTTTAAAAAAATATTGTAGGTTTGCGACAACAATTTTTTGATTAAGGGACTCGTTTGTGAAATATAAAGCTTTAAAGTGCTAATTTTCGTTAGAGCCAAGTGTCCCCCCTTCCCTCTGCCAGCTAAATGGTTGTTTTAGGGGTAAGAAAAAATAAATTCACGATGATAATAAATATAATTAATTTTAAAAGGAAAACTATCACGGTTAAATAGGTTTAATATTTTTATGAGTAAAAGTCAACCAAGTTATAAAATATCTTACCAATTATTTTAAATTGTATGCAGAATAGTTTGATATGCTGTTCATAGATGGCGCTGCACAACATGATCTAATATCAGGCTATCATAGTCGCACTTTAATTTGATAATATCTATATAATTTTTATAATATCTATATAATTTTTATAATAGAATTTATGCGTTGCGGAATTTTGACTTTGTTTTTAATTCCCCTGACAAAGTACATACACCCTTGCTTTGGCTAGATATGCTTGGAAAAGTTTTTATAGGCGGTGAACCTGTGCTGCGGTTATATCTGTCATTGACGTTAACTAGAATAGGTTAAATGTTCATAGTCATAGTGTGAAACAAAAAAGCCTCTTCTTAGTCCGCATTATCGTGATGGGCAACTTTGGAACCCTACATTGTGCGTGGCCCGACACGCACTTTACCATTTTATAGAGGTTGGCCGATACAAAATGGTACATATTAAAGAATAGTTATGAGTAAAAAATAAAAATAAAAATAAAATAAAATGAGAATATTGCCTAACTACATAGTAAACTTTCGGTTAATCACTGTTGTACCTAATTTTGACTCTTATTACTATTTTGACTAAGTACCTGCTTTTTTAAATGTTTGACATCAGACTCGAGAACTGAACACCCTTCTTCAGTATGTACAGTCTTTTACCAGTCCGCCTGTGTAGACATAGATGATTTTTGTATTACATATATTTTTTTTATATTAAAAGATAGCAAACAAGCAAATGGGTCTCCTGATGGAAAGAGTTAACCATCGCCTGTAGACACCAAAGATGTTAATGGTGCGTTGCTATCTTGTGGCGAGGTCTAATGCCACATGAATAGGTTTACCGGCTATCTTACCCTCCAAACCGGAACACAACAGTGACAAGCACTGACGCTATTGTGGCAGGAATAGGTAAGGTGGTGGTACCAGACCCAGAATGCAGAACTCTACCACCTAGTAGCGTCGATGTTAGTGACTCATATAGCCCAGCGTCGCATTTTACGAACTGCCTGGCAGAACGGCAGTTGGCCTATTTTTCAAAGAAGCCCAGGACCAACACGGGGCACTAGAATCTATTAACATAGAGGTTGAATTGACGTGCGCCAAGTAACACGTTTAAGAATATGGTTTTCAAGAGCATGCGTAGTTCATAAATAGACCCGATGGAAGCATAGAAGACCATGGTATTATCAACGACAAAGCAAACATACTTACATGCGAATGCGGATTAGTGATTGGAATTATAGCAATTTTTATTTCACTATTACGTCGTGAAGTTATTTTTTGTAACTGCTATATCATGGGTGATAAATAACGACCGTTATATTTTATTAGTGACGATTATTATCACAGTGGGTGCATTTTATTCCGTACTAGCTGTTGCCAGCGACTTCGTTCGCGCGGACATCGTTTACTCCACACTGCTCCTCCCCTGTAGGTGATAGCGTAAAATGTAGGTATTATGTTGACCCGACCTGATTCATGCAAAATTTGAAGTAAATCCATGCAGTACTTTTTGAGTTTACCCCGGACATACATACAGACAAACAGACAGACAAAAATTATAAAAACTATATTTTGACTTCGATATCGATTGTAGATCACACCCCAAGTATTCTTTTAAAAAAATAATCAGTGTACAGTTTTGACTTTTCTACGATTTTATTATATGTATAGAGGATATTATGCCGCCGCGCAGTGATTACTATTTATATGTGATTAGTAAAGTGAAATAACATATTAAACATATACTGTCTTCTAGCTGTAGTCTGTGTGTGTAGTCTACTGGCACGGTGCTGCTCAAATGTTGTTGCTTTGTCTCTTTATTACGATGGAGTTCTGCGAATTACAAGCATAAGTAGTAGCTTCACCCGGGTGAAATTTAATCATGTTCGCGTTATATATAACGGACGGTTTCGATGCATATAACTGGTGTGATACGTGAATTATTTTATAACGAGTGATATAACCAATGATGCGTGAAATGTGCCATGCCTAATGCGGAAATGTGTAAGTACCGGGGAACAAATAACAACGCATCAAAAACAAAGTGATTATGTGATTCGCAAGGGCAATGTTAAATGGTGAGAATAATAATAAAATGTGCTTATCCCGAGACTCTCGTTATATCGTATATATTTGTTTTTATTTAGGATTGTTTTAAATCTCCTCATGCAACAAATAAATTTATTGGCATACTTACAGGTTTTCTTGGAAGAAGGCCTTGTTTTCTAAATGCAACAAGGGTTACTGGTTTTCTACGGCGTTCAAAAGGCTCAAAATACCCCTGAAAAATAAGAAATTAATTGCACATATAGGTGAAGTTAGTTAATTACAAATGACGAAAGTTAAATATTGATTAATTAACAAGCATCGCATTTTACGAACTGCCATTCTAAAAAAAGTATATTTCTATATATTTTTGTGAACACTTCCCTTTTAATCTTATATTTTAAACGAGCAATTCTTGTGTATACATATATATATATATATATATATATATATATATATATATATATATAAATATATATATATATATATATATATATATATATATATATATATATAAAATTGATTTCTCTGGAACAGCTCTAACGTTTTTGTATTCATATGGTATTTTACTATTAAAATTATTCTAGGTAACTCATGATAATTCGTTTTCAAATGAAAAAGTATTTAACGAGAAAAGCTCGATCGCTAAGCTTGTAAACAATAATATTAGGATGGGAAATTTATTTTACCTAAATAAAGTTATGGTATAGCATAAACGATTTGAGTTGATTTTCATTTTAGTTTAATCAGTAATACTGGCGTTCTTTCGCCGTAGTGACGGACGAAACAACCGACGTAAATTATATCGACGTATTTGATTCCTTTTTTATTCCATCCTATTTCCTATGTTACAATGTCACATAGTCCTGTCTTACTTGTATCTTTTTATATCACAATATAATAAAAAAGGGGATAATTTTTCTTGATGAAAAGAAAATCACTTATTGACCAATAATGTTAACAGTACGTTGGCATTCATGCGGTATGGATGTAGAGCTTCATGCATCATTACACCGGTTAACTTAACTTCAAACCGAATTACGCCAGTACAAACACTGAGGCTGTTACGGTTTATTTTGGGTTACGGTAGAATAAGGTATATATAGGTAATAATTTTAAATATAGCGAATGGTAGTGTATGCTCAAGCACTTCCATCTCGACTACTCGTGCCAAACATTTCTCCCAGTCATCGCACTTGAGCGAATAACACAAGCAATGGGCTAATAATACAATTACTGACTATTATTCTAAAACTTAATAAGAATTTTTGGTTATTTTTGTGGAGTTTCAAAAGCACACTTGCACATCGAGCGCAGGTTTAGCAATGAATACTTACGAGGCTGCTAGCGAAACTGTTTGACTCGACTTATGCTTGTTACTTTTATGCCTGGTCTGAATTTATCCTTGGTGTATCACGTGTATTTAACGGTATACTTATTACAAACTGAAAAAAATATACTTTTTCGGTCGTGTACATACTCCGAATGATTTAAAAAAAAATAATACTTGCTCGAATACAAAAATATGACGAAATTTTGTTATTTTGCAGGTAAAAAACTGTTATAATTCTAACTTTTTAAAAAATTAACCCACTGTTATGATTTATAGAAAACAAGTAAACTAAAAACATTGTTAGTTAAAATATTTTACTTTTGGTAATACCATTTAAAAACAAATACCGTAAAAAAATAATGATACGCGTTTGGATTAAAACTTTTTTTCACTGTTGAAATATATATTATAATATGAATGAAGTTAATTTAACATTTTTATTTACGAGTGGAAAACAATGATCTTTTAAACGTTTAAAAGATGCAAAGATTCTTCATCTGTTTATGCATAAGCTGCTTCTATTTACAAAAATGATAAAAGATTTATGTGATGCTCACACGACTGGCCATTATTGGAATTTTCAACTGACTTTCGAAAAACATCTGTAAACAGGTTGAGCATGCAGGCCATCCCAGAAACTTCCCGCTAAATTGAGGTATTTTAAGCTCAAATGAATAAAAACTATACCCAAGCATAGCATAGCTCGAAAATCAAAATTTTGTTATAAATGACTCCGAAAACGATAATAGATTTTGATCATTCAAATAGCATTAACGGTATTTTTTTAAGCTTTAAAATGTTACCTTAGCTACGTAATCTAAAGGCAGGAAAATATCGAATATCAATAAAATATTTTTTTTTAATTTTCGTCCTTAATAAATCTCAAATAAATCAACGAATTTTGATCCAATTTGACGCAGTTTTTTAGAGAGAAAAGCTGATTCGATTTTTTAATCAACGGTACATTAGCCTGAAAATTATTTTAAAAGTATTAAGCAAGTTTTCTGTATACAGCAAAATATGAATATTTGAAAAACTTTTGAAAATATGATTTGATTTTGATTTTTGAAACTGCATTTAACTTAGATTTTAAGTACAACATATTGCAGAAGGTCGAAAGATGATTAATTAATAGTAAAAACCTCGAAATTAGTTATATTAATAAATAGTTTTCTTAAAATTTTTCGTCAATGATAACTCCCGAACGGATAAATCGATTTTATGTACCTAGCGGGTAGTTCAAAAGAAGTTCTGAATTTTTATATTATGTACTGTACTTCCCGTGTTGGTCCCGGTCTCGTTTGAAGAATAGGCCAACTGCTGTTCTGCCAGGCAGGTCGTAAAAGGCGACCGAGTGGCTATGCGCGTCACTACTATCGTGACTACTAGGTGGTAGAGTTCTGCATCAGCTCGACTGGATCTGGTACCACCGCCTTACCTATTCCTGCCGCAATATCGTCAGTGCTAGATACTGTCGTGTTCCGGTTTGGAGGGTAAGGGTAAGCAGCCGGTAAACTTATGCATGTGGCATTAAGCAACGCACCATTAACACCTTTGGTGTCTATAGGCGATGGTTGACTCTTTCCATCGTGGGAGACCCATCTACTTGTTTGCTATCTTATGATATAAAAAAAATGTTGTTTTATATGAATGTTCGGGTGTAACTTTGCCATAATATATATGTCGCAGTGAAATTGTCAATAGTCGTTAGATTATAATCTACCGAGGGATTTTATACGCTAATGCATTCCGTTTGAGAAGAGTTGAAAATATCTATAGTTGTACAAGATAAATAATGGAGATATCGCGATTTAGTATTTTATTTTGAATTTAATTATATTTTATCTTTTATTATTTTTTCTGTAGCGGTACAAACAATCTACAAACGCTAGGAACTACATTAAATTTGTTGAGTTTTGCCATTTAATTAAGCAATATTCCCTTTTTATTATATTTTTTTGGTTTCATATGACCATTAACTATCGTGTCCTTCAATATGAGTATACATATTTACAATACAATACAATAACTCTTTATTGTGCACCAAAATATATGACAACATTAAAAGTTACAACATAAAAATAATACAACTAAGATACACAAAGGCGATCTTATCACTAATAAAGTGATCTCTTCCAAGACAACCTTTATAATAAGGATAACAATATACTAGAAAAAATGGTGCTAACCACAAGATAATTTATAGTTTTTATGCTCTTAAATAAAAATAATAATAATAAAAATAACATCCGGTTACAGTTACACAGAAAAGCAAAACAAAACAAAAATCGCAAATAAAACAGTGGTAATACATAAACCTAAATAAGAAAAATTAAACAAAATTACTAGGTACATAGAAAGTGACGTTTGACCATACTTTTGAAAGAGTTTAAACTTGGCGCCTTTCTGATATCTACTGGAAGTGAGTTCCAAAGCGTAACAGCTTGTGAGGTAAAGGAACGACTGTAATAAATAGTGTTCTGCGTTGGCACTAACAGGGAACGATTATCAGCCGACCTAAGATATTTGTGCTGGTTGTCACGGAAAATGAATCTTTCTTTCAAATAAGATGGAGATTTCAGATCATAGAGAGTGGAGTACAGCTGTGAGAGAACATGAGTATTCCGACGAAGATGAATAGGCAACCACTTGAGCTTGCACGAAATTCGGAAACATGGTCATATTTGCGCAGACCAAATATGAACCTTATACAAAGATTTTGAAGTCGCTCAAGTTTATTGATCTGGTCTAAGGAGAGATTTACATAACTAGCGTCAGCATAATCTAAAATAGAAAGTAGTAAGGAATCTGCCAGCAACATTTTGGTAGGAATGGGAAGCAAATATTATTAAAATATTTTTATAGTAGGGGAGCCCAAGAGGGAATTTTTTGCATTCACTCGAGCGCGTCAGATTAACATATCCCCCCCCTGGGGTACCTCGCATACTGTTGATGCTCTCCAATTATATTTTTTCGTTATTCATACATCATTTTCTCTATTATAAAAGAAAATTCAGACGCGCCCCCCAATTTCAAAACAACGTTTTCTTTGCAAATTTGTGACACTTCAACTTTCTTACGCTACACTTGAATCAGCAAATATTCTAAATTTTAGGTGGCAATTAACCCACCATACCTTAGTCTGACGCGATTTAGTGTTTCCATGCCCTTTTTTATGTTCTTTATGTTCTTTTTTATTTTTTTTATTTTTATGTCCTTTTTTAATATTTTTTTATCCGTACATTTTTTAGCCACCACTGAAATGAAAAACATTAAAATTATAACCTTTTATTTTTTTACTGTAATTTAATCAACAAAATTCAATAGGTCTCTACGACGTTCTACCCATTTAGCATCTTGGGCTCCCGTACCAGTCACGAGAACAGGTACTTATTAACGACAGATTTTTTCCAAGTGTGGACGATAAGTAGTGTAAATTATTGCATTAAAATACTTATTTCTATTGAAAATACGATTTTTTAATCTCTACTTTACTTACCTTATGAAAATACGGATCGAATCCATATGTTAAGGGTTTCACGAGTCTTGTTAATAAACGAGGCTGTTTTAATACTACGGTGTGAACTCCTTGGTCATCAGATCTGTGTGGTTGCTGTAAACAACCCTTAGTATTATCTAAAATATATTTCATTTCCATTCGTTTTGCGTTCCGAAGTAAAATAGGAAACCTTTTAGTTTCGTCATGTTCGTGCGTCCGTCCGTCTGGCTTGAATATTATTACAGGTCACAGCAAAAAAGTGGTAATATAAAATCCTGAAAAATATTACTCATCTACATCATGTAAAGTGGGGTGAGGGTGGAGGTAATGTTATTTTTTCTCAACTTTAAAGTGCTAACTTTTGTTAGAGTCAAATACGCACTTTACCAATTTTTATGAACTTTTGACGATCGTGGCTTACTAACATGTGATTAATTAAAGTAATGCAATTAATATTTAATAATCAACTAGATTTAGGTCACTATGACGATAACAAAAAGAAAAATAATTTAATAGATATTTAACGAGCATTGGCATTATTATATAAATTATACCTCATAATATTAGCACTATGCACAGCAATTTAAAAATGCATTTTTTTTTTAAATTTTTTTCCTTGTGAACATCGTATGAACAACCCTTGAGAATGCCTTGAGGCTAGGTGTTGATATGTCAGTCAGTGAATCAGAACTTTTATCTTTATATACTCTACACACATAAATGAAATTAGAGTGTCTGTTTGTAATATTAAAAAAACGTTTTTTACTAAATACATATGGATGTATATACGATACATCTACTAAAATAATATTTTTGCAAATTTTCGTTAGTCTGTCAGTTCCGGCTAATCCTGTAAAGGCTGGCACTTGACAGAGCTTTTACTGGCAGATAGTTGATTTAACAAGGAGTAACTTAGACTATTTTTTTATTTTTAAATACGATTTTTCACGTAAAACACGATGAAACTTTTGTCTTACACATTCAATGGATTTTCTGACAAGTCCTCCACTCTAAAATTTCGGAATTGTGAGATTTTTATATCGATATTAATCAATTTAAAAAAAACCTAATTTTCTCACAACAGCTTGTTAATTATTGTTGTAATTCAAGGTTAACTTGTCCAACACGTAAAATGGAAACTTTTCTTAGTCCGACACTCTAAACTTTCCTTGTCTATCTTTATTAGTTATCCGATTCGAGAATTCGGCCGTCAAAACGAAGCTGTTCACAAAATTCAGCTTTTTATTAATCAAAAAAATGGTTGTTCGTGGGACCACGGTCTATAATGATTATGTAAAATTGATAGTGGAGATTGCGGACTTCTTACTTCCATGTAATCTATCAATAATCAAATAACAAAATTTATCAATTATCACGAATAAAATTTGGATTATTTTAATTAAAAAACATTAAGTTGCTTTAAAATCTATTTTGCTTTCAAACTTATTGTATTTATTGATAATTCTTACTTTTAATACAAACTAGCTATAGCGTGCAGCCCGCTGCATTATAAAAGTTTTTGGCGAATACCGCGGGATCAACTTATTTTTTCAGGATAAAAGTAGCCTATGTGCTATTTCAGGTCTTCATCTACCTGTATGCCAAATTTCATTCAAATCCGTTCAGTAGTTTTTGCGTGATTGAGTAACAAACATCCATCCATCCATCCAAACATTTTCGCATTTGTAATATTAATATAGATATTTTAATCTAATACCTTAAACAAGCAGATATTCTTGTATATCTAAATCTCAGAAACGGCTCCAATAATTTTCATGTTTAGTTTGCAACGTGTTTTGGGGGCGAGAAATCGATCTAAGTAGGTTTCATTCTTAGAAGACGTCGTTTTTACTAAAAAAATACTGAGCAATGCTCTTCTAAGTACTTTTAAAAACAGCTGGCCCGAATAACTTTGCCAACAAATAACATTTCAGGCACACAATAGGATATTGATGAGATAGACCTCACGTGCTTCAAGAATAAATTAATAATTTCAGAAGAAATTAACGATGTATTACAATAATATAAGCATCTATTATTACAATAATGTAACCAACATGCGCTGGGTTCGGGGCGAACTATAGACTATATATAGCGTTCTATAGACCCTCACCAATCTCCTTTCATCCCTTATTCAGCCGTTTAGGGTTTGATATTGAAAAAAATTGCCTATGTTTGACCCCGGATCTTTGTCTTTCTCGTTTCCAAATTTTATTAAAATCCTTTCAGTGGTTTATTTGTGAAAGCGTAACAGATAGACTGACAAACTTTTGCATTTATAATGTTAGTATAAATTACGTACCATCATTCTTTCTTGGCAAATTTGGGAGACTATGTGATTAACTAAATTGATCACGAAATGTAAGAAAAATTACAGAAAGTTTGACTAGACGAAATCCAAGATTTTTAGACGGGTACAAATGAAATATACCCGTCTAAAAATAAATAACCCGTCTCAAATAAAAAATGAAATGTATAATTGATTTCTAGTACGGTAGTACTAGAAATTAATTATACATTTCATTTGTTTTAACGTTTAATAGTTTTGATTGTTGGTAAGAACCTTGGTTATGTTTTCTTAGTCAAACAAAAATTTACTGCGAGTTCAGTACTTGGCCTGAATCTGGAAAAGAATGCTAATTTTTTCAAATATATTATAGGGTAGCAAAATAGACACCAAAAGTGTTTACAATAGGTTGCTATCCATGTGACGAATATATAAACCGGCTATCCTACCCTCTGAACTGGAACAAGACACACACATTACACGCTATTGCGGCAATAATAGGTAAAGCGGTGATGCCAAACGTAGAAGAAGCGTTACAGAGCTCTACCACAGAATATGGAGGTTCTACCTACCACCTGGTATTCTCGATGGCAGTGGAATGTTTAGCCAAATAGATTGCTTTAAACGTACGGCCTGGCATAATGATACAGGGTCTATGCTTTAAAGGTGGCCCAGACCAAAAATTTATGAACGCGTTCTGCTCAAAAACTATTTACAAGTCGTAGATAATCTTATTCATGGACGTACATAAGGGTGGAGGGCTTAGAGGGGCCGAACCCCCTCCCCCTTAGCGATATATACCTATGCTCGAACATGAGATATCCATATTATATATAAAACTAGCTGACCCGGCAACGCGTTGTTATGCCATACAAATTACTTGTATTGAATATTTTGGTGGGGTACTTGAGAAGGGGGAGGGGGTTAATTGAGATAAAAACTATCCTATTTTTTAAGTTGGACCAAACAGCAGATAATTACAAAATTTAATTGCAATCGCTTCTTTAGTTTCAGGGTCATTGGCGAATAAACAACGTGACATGTAATTTATGCATACTAAGATTAAATTATTTATTGTATCACTTAAGCTGGGTATCCACTTGAGCAGCCTCGTAACGAACTGCCTTGTCCTGAGTGTGCCGCAGGCTGCGGAAAGCTGCGCAAGTGGATACCCAGATACAAAACAATTTTCGCCGCGTACCGAGCACACACCAACATCTCCACTCATCGCACGGCTCACGCTGAGGCGTCTTTGAAGTTTGAGCATGGCCATTTCCCGACATAATTCGGCTCGCTACGCTACTGCCTCGCTTGTTTTAAGTCGCGGCAAGCTTCGACTCGCGGCACGGTCTCCACTAAATCTGCGATCTGCCTCGGGCCGAGGCAGCCGCTCGGGCCAAGGCTACCTCAAATGGATACCCAGCTTTTGAAGTTCGGAGTACAACTACTTACTTAATTTTTGTACATTTGAGAACCCTTGAACACTTACCCTAACAAAGCTATAGCTAAGCCCATTATCTTAATAATATTAAAATAAATGAAACCTTTTCACAACAATTTTTTACAAACTGTTTTTTTTTAACTAAAGTCTTGGTGTTTTATTCAAAAGTAATTAATAACTTGGTCAAACGCTACGAAAATTGAATAAACAAGAACTTTTTACGCACGTTAAGTAGGACAGTAGTACAAAGGGTGCAAATGAATACAAAACCAAACTAATTAAATTTTCTTTACTTAAGTTGGACAAAAAGAAAGCAATGCATTGTGCATGTTGTAAATGAAAAATGTGTTTAAAATGAGACCTTGCGGAGAATGTTCGAACCAATATAATCAATTATAAACTACAAAAATACCTACTTATTATCAATTTAACAAACAGGCTAAGGCATTGTGGCTTATGCTAAGACAAAATGATTACAAAAACATGACTATACGTACATTTATAAAAAAAATTATAAATTATAGTTGATGCGTGAGAATAACAATATATATAGAAATTATTGTAGAGTTAATGATATTAATTGATGTAGAGACAATAACATTCGTTAAGTGCTATAATCTTGCAGTGCTGCGAAGACTCGATGCAGGGTCTTAAAAAGAATGCAAAATTATTGTATGAGCCAAGAAAATATTATGCAACAATGAGCTTTTTCTATCCTTTTGTAAAGTTGGACTCTTGGTGGAACGCTACTCAACGATTCGAATTTCCTTTCATTGCAGATAAGAATGACGCTCTTTTATGTATTCGGTCAATTCTTATAAATGAACAAAACGTAGGTATTCATAATAGCTCTATTGAAATGTTAAAAATAATTGTGTTTTCGCAGACCGACATGTAACCAGGGATCCACCGACCCCATGTTTGGAAACCTTCGCAAAAATTTTTGCATTTAAATTATTTTGAACCTAAATAGTGTGAAAAATCTTAAGTGCACGCCTCATAACCCTCGGTCGATTGTTAAAAATTCAAAAAATAGTTTTAGCAATCAATTGTTTTTTTTATGAAACAAGAAACGTTCTTACATGATGATTTTTTTTTAATTAGCGAACTTTTATGTTATTTTATGGTAACAGTAAAGTTGTAAAAAAGTACCTAATGATTACTCACATTTTTCTATTGTCAACACTTATTTTGCCAGTTTTTAACTGAATGACTAAATTTACTGAAGCCTTATAAATATCTTTAGACGTTCGACCCACTCAGATTAGACTGTTTACCTCGAAAGGTAAATGGCGCGATTTAATTTTTTTTTAGTTCAGACCTCAATTTGTAATGATTTAATACTTGGAAATTACATTAAGAGTATATTTATATATGTGGTCTTTGATTTACTACAAGCGACAATATAAAGTTCTAGCTTACAAGAGAACTTCTAAAGTGGTCGTTAGACTATTTATTATATACCTCCGAGAAATTTCTTGCATATAAGGTTAGAAGAAAATAAATTTAAAGTTATATCAGTTTAAGAGTTGAAAATTACCCGCTTTATTTGTAAATCATCATTAGAATAAGTTATCTAAACTTAATTAAATTAATAATATTTATTCTTATTATGTGCTTACCCCAACGCTATTATGTGGGAGTGAGAGTCGGTAAAGTAAAATTAAAGCGTTCAAGATGAGATCGCTACAGAAAATATGTGGCGTAACACTCGCCGGTTTTGTAATATTAAAGTGTAAGAGAAATTAAGCCTGAAAGAAAGTGTCACTCTAAAAATGAGAAAAGACGCAGCATGCGTTGATTCGAACATGTAGAAAAAGAAGTAGATGAAAGGTTAACAAAACAGATATACAACGTGGATATGGAAGAATGTAGATACCGAACAGACCAAGACTGACATACCATGATCAGATTTATTCGATACTTTCCGAAGGTGGTGTCAAGACTCAAGACTCTTCGCAACCGCCATGTTTGTATGAAGAGAGTAATGATTGTGGAGGAAGCGAGACGAGTCTGCAAGGATCGTGACATATGGCACTCAGTTCTCTCTGCGTACCCCGTACGAGATATGGCGTGAAGATCTTTATATGTATTTTAACTACATCATAGGATATTTGGAATACGCAAGAGTTTTAATAACTTCAGTTAGTAAAATAAGTAGTATATATAGTCAGTATATTGTATTATGTATATTAAACACGTACATATATATATATATATATATATATATATATATATATATATATATATATATATATATATATATATATATATATATATATATATATACATCCTCGCATGCTATTCAATTAGCAGAACAATAAAAAATGTTATTAGTTAAAATTAATAACTTTTGTCACATAATATATCCAATCAATAAAAAATTAAATAACCTTTTTTTTCAGATTCCCTCATTTTATTCCTTCATACAAACATTGTCAAAAGAAAGAATAAATGAGCCCAAGAAATCTTAAGAAGAATGTTAGTGAATTGGTGGCTTTCCCGATTAAAAAACTTTCATACATTCTTACTCACTATCGAAGACACTGTGCCTTCAAGAAACTTTCAAAGAAAAGTTTACCGCACTGAGTTCCCTAATCAAGTTGATTAATTACACACGGGGGTAATAAAAAGACAGTCAGTAGAATTCTTAACTTTGTATTGGGTCTTGACGCTTTTATTCCCTTGACAGTTTTCAGGATAATAACCAAATACAGAAACATTGGAATTTAATTGCATCTAGTCTGGTCAGTCCAAGATATGGCATATACTTCACATAAGAAAATTGCTGTTAACTTAAACTGAATCCGCCCTATTACAAAAACAGACCTAGTACTGGGTTTAAACCAAGACTGAGAAGTCTAGGCTTGTTCCGGTATTAAAGCTAGTTTCAGTATTAAAATTAATTCTTATTACAAAAACAAGACTAACCGAAGACTAGCTAATACCAAAAATAGTCCTTGGATTAAAATTTATTCACAGATTATAAACTAACTCTCATTCACTCTTCATAAGACGCACCGTTACTTGTCAACAAAAACTTAGATAAATAGGAAGGCAAAATGTTCATTATAATGTAACTGATGACTATGGAGATGAAAATAAAATAAAATTTACTATTCTATATCTTAAATCTGAACATTTTGAAATGATGTCAATTTTATTTTTGATTTTTACTGTCGACTTGATGGTCGACTTATGTATCTAGCTAGCGATTGAGCTTAGTAATTCTACAAGACCTCCAGTAGCGTGATTTTCGATTGGCAGCGGTAATAATCACTTACCGTCTGGTCAGTTTCTTATATAATAATTTTATTAGATAACTATGACAAATTTAATTACCTATTTTTTACATATTCGGTATCAGAATATTAGGGTGGAGTCATCTGTAACCAATTAAAATATAATATAGAGACAATATTAGGCAACTACATAGTAAATAAACCTCAACGATATTAATGTAGAAATATTAAAAGCTTATGGTCACCGGGCTGCCAGCTAACGAGTGTAGTCACAAGTTAAGCAAATCGTTGTTTGTAAGCAATAAACTTCGATATCTATGCGCGGGTGTCCGTACTAAACATATTTATTGGATAATTAGGTAAAACTTAAGAATCGAGTACTGAACACCCTCCTTCGGTATGAACAATCTTTTATCAGTCAATCTGTATATAAACAAGAGAAAGCAGAAAAGTTTATTAAGTTTTAATATTTAATTGATATTAGTATAAAGTACCAAGTTGAATAGTTATTGGTAATAGGTAATGCAGTAACTCGTGATTAGCATATTCGGCATAGATTATGAGGTCACAAGTTCGACCACGGCCTACAGGGTCGAGCAAGTTTTGTTGAAGGTTTTTAGAGATTATTGTAGAAAATCTAGATCTCCATAGCGGCTCGAGGCCTGGTGGAGGTGTAGGATTCATATCTAGGATTACTACTTCAAATTTTTAGTGCCAGTTGATCAAAGAAATAAGCAGTAGTCAAAGAGCATCACTAAACATTTTTCCAACCGACATGGACACAATGATAAAGGTGAGGTCGATTCCCTATGCCTAACCAATAGAAACCGTTATAAAGATGTATATTTTTAAATAAATAAGCACCGTTACAGAATTAAACACAATCGCAACTAGGGCACTAACGATTTGCACTATACACTATATATATATATATATATATATATATATATATATATATATATATATATATATATATATATATATATATATATATATATATATATATATATATATATATATATTCTCACTCAGTAACAGGTGATCTAGTGATAAATTCGAGCACATGCTCGTCACAGGCAAATTTGGAAGAAAAACTTAAAAGTTTATTAAAGACAAACTGATTGATCTTGTATTAAAACCCAGGATCTCATGTGTCTATATCTCATACCATTGAGTGATAAACAGACTAGAGACCTAATAACGGATCAATAGTTCTGTCAACACGTCAGACTAATAGATCTTACAATAATCTGAAAGAATTAGTACCAATCAATCCGGTAAGCTTTGCCTTTAAACACGCGCGACAAAATGCCGATTTTGAATTAGCCAATCGGAACACCGTGTTCCCAGCGCGTTAAAAATTGCTTCGAGCACCGCACAATTGTGGCATTTCAGACTTAAGGACGGTGTGGATACAACCTTAAGGCGATTACAGCTATAGCTAAGCCCATTATCTTAATAATATTAAAATAAATGAAACCTTTTCACAACAATTTTTTACAAACTGTTTTTTTTTAACTAAAGTCTTGGTGTTTTATTCAAAAGTAATTAATAACTTGGTCAAACGCTACGAAAATTGAATAAACAAGAACTTTTTACGCACGTTAAGTAGGACAGTAGTACAAAGGGTGCAAATGAATACAAAACCAAACTAATTAAATTTTCTTTACTTAAGTTGGACAAAAAGAAAGCAATGCATTGTGCATGTTGTAAATGAAAAATGTGTTTAAAATGAGACCTTGCGGAGAATGTTCGAACCAATATAATCAATTATAAACTACAAAAATACCTACTTATTATCAATTTAACAAACAGGCTAAGGCATTGTGGCTTATGCTAAGACAAAATGATTACAAAAACATGACTATACGTACATTTATAAAAAAAATTATAAATTATAGTTGATGCGTGAGAATAACAATATATATAGAAATTATTGTAGAGTTAATGATATTAATTGATGTAGAGACAATAACATTCGTTAAGTGCTATAATCTTGCAGTGCTGCGAAGACTCGATGCAGGGTCTTAAAAAGAATGCAAAATTATTGTATGAGCCAAGAAAATATTATGCAACAATGAGCTTTTTCTATCCTTTTGTAAAGTTGGACTCTTGGTGGAACGCTACTCAACGATTCGAATTTCCTTTCATTGCAGATAAGAATGACGCTCTTTTATGTATTCGGTCAATTCTTATAAATGAACAAAACGTAGGTATTCATAATAGCTCTATTGAAATGTTAAAAATAATTGTGTTTTCGCAGACCGACATGTAACCAGGGATCCACCGACCCCATGTTTGGAAACCTTCGCAAAAATTTTTGCATTTAAATTATTTTGAACCTAAATAGTGTGAAAAATCTTAAGTGCACGCCTCATAACCCTCGGTCGATTGTTAAAAATTCAAAAAATAGTTTTAGCAATCAATTGTTTTTTTTATGAAACAAGAAACGTTCTTACATGATGATTTTTTTTTAATTAGCGAACTTTTATGTTATTTTATGGTAACAGTAAAGTTGTAAAAAAGTACCTAATGATTACTCACATTTTTCTATTGTCAACACTTATTTTGCCAGTTTTTAACTGAATGACTAAATTTACTGAAGCCTTATAAATATCTTTAGACGTTCGACCCACTCAGATTAGACTGTTTACCTCGAAAGGTAAATGGCGCGATTTAATTTTTTTTTAGTTCAGACCTCAATTTGTAATGATTTAATACTTGGAAATTACATTAAGAGTATATTTATATATGTGGTCTTTGATTTACTACAAGCGACAATATAAAGTTCTAGCTTACAAGAGAACTTCTAAAGTGGTCGTTAGACTATTTATTATATACCTCCGAGAAATTTCTTGCATATAAGGTTAGAAGAAAATAAATTTAAAGTTATATCAGTTTAAGAGTTGAAAATTACCCGCTTTATTTGTAAATCATCATTAGAATAAGTTATCTAAACTTAATTAAATTAATAATATTTATTCTTATTATGTGCTTACCCCAACGCTATTATGTGGGAGTGAGAGTCGGTAAAGTAAAATTAAAGCGTTCAAGATGAGATCGCTACAGAAAATATGTGGCGTAACACTCGCCGGTTTTGTAATATTAAAGTGTAAGAGAAATTAAGCCTGAAAGAAAGTGTCACTCTAAAAATGAGAAAAGACGCAGCATGCGTTGATTCGAACATGTAGAAAAAGAAGTAGATGAAAGGTTAACAAAACAGATATACAACGTGGATATGGAAGAATGTAGATACCGAACAGACCAAGACTGACATACCATGATCAGATTTATTCGATACTTTCCGAAGGTGGTGTCAAGACTCAAGACTCTTCGCAACCGCCATGTTTGTATGAAGAGAGTAATGATTGTGGAGGAAGCGAGACGAGTCTGCAAGGATCGTGACATATGGCACTCAGTTCTCTCTGCGTACCCCGTACGAGATATGGCGTGAAGATCTTTATATGTATTTTAACTACATCATAGGATATTTGGAATACGCAAGAGTTTTAATAACTTCAGTTAGTAAAATAAGTAGTATATATAGTCAGTATATTGTATTATGTATATTAAACACGTACATATATATATATATATATATATATATATATATATATATATATATATATATACATCCTCGCATGCTATTCAATTAGCAGAACAATAAAAAATGTTATTAGTTAAAATTAATAACTTTTGTCACATAATATATCCAATCAATAAAAAATTAAATAACCTTTTTTTTCAGATTCCCTCATTTTATTCCTTCATACAAACATTGTCAAAAGAAAGAATAAATGAGCCCAAGAAATCTTAAGAAGAATGTTAGTGAATTGGTGGCTTTCCCGATTAAAAAACTTTCATACATTCTTACTCACTATCGAAGACACTGTGCCTTCAAGAAACTTTCAAAGAAAAGTTTACCGCACTGAGTTCCCTAATCAAGTTGATTAATTACACACGGGGGTAATAAAAAGACAGTCAGTAGAATTCTTAACTTTGTATTGGGTCTTGACGCTTTTATTCCCTTGACAGTTTTCAGGATAATAACCAAATACAGAAACATTGGAATTTAATTGCATCTAGTCTGGTCAGTCCAAGATATGGCATATACTTCACATAAGAAAATTGCTGTTAACTTAAACTGAATCCGCCCTATTACAAAAACAGACCTAGTACTGGGTTTAAACCAAGACTGAGAAGTCTAGGCTTGTTCCGGTATTAAAGCTAGTTTCAGTATTAAAATTAATTCTTATTACAAAAACAAGACTAACCGAAGACTAGCTAATACCAAAAATAGTCCTTGGATTAAAATTTATTCACAGATTATAAACTAACTCTCATTCACTCTTCATAAGACGCACCGTTACTTGTCAACAAAAACTTAGATAAATAGGAAGGCAAAATGTTCATTATAATGTAACTGATGACTATGGAGATGAAAATAAAATAAAATTTACTATTCTATATCTTAAATCTGAACATTTTGAAATGATGTCAATTTTATTTTTGATTTTTACTGTCGACTTGATGGTCGACTTATGTATCTAGCTAGCGATTGAGCTTAGTAATTCTACAAGACCTCCAGTAGCGTGATTTTCGATTGGCAGCGGTAATAATCACTTACCGTCTGGTCAGTTTCTTATATAATAATTTTATTAGATAACTATGACAAATTTAATTACCTATTTTTTACATATTCGGTATCAGAATATTAGGGTGGAGTCATCTGTAACCAATTAAAATATAATATAGAGACAATATTAGGCAACTACATAGTAAATAAACCTCAACGATATTAATGTAGAAATATTAAAAGCTTATGGTCACCGGGCTGCCAGCTAACGAGTGTAGTCACAAGTTAAGCAAATCGTTGTTTGTAAGCAATAAACTTCGATATCTATGCGCGGGTGTCCGTACTAAACATATTTATTGGATAATTAGGTAAAACTTAAGAATCGAGTACTGAACACCCTCCTTCGGTATGAACAATCTTTTATCAGTCAATCTGTATATAAACAAGAGAAAGCAGAAAAGTTTATTAAGTTTTAATATTTAATTGATATTAGTATAAAGTACCAAGTTGAATAGTTATTGGTAATAGGTAATGCAGTAACTCGTGATTAGCATATTCGGCATAGATTATGAGGTCACAAGTTCGACCACGGCCTACAGGGTCGAGCAAGTTTTGTTGAAGGTTTTTAGAGATTATTGTAGAAAATCTAGATCTCCATAGCGGCTCGAGGCCTGGTGGAGGTGTAGGATTCATATCTAGGATTACTACTTCAAATTTTTAGTGCCAGTTGATCAAAGAAATAAGCAGTAGTCAAAGAGCATCACTAAACATTTTTCCAACCGACATGGACACAATGATAAAGGTGAGGTCGATTCCCTATGCCTAACCAATAGAAACCGTTATAAAGATGTATATTTTTAAATAAATAAGCACCGTTACAGAATTAAACACAATCGCAACTAGGGCACTAACGATTTGCACTATACACTATATATATATATATATATATATATATATATATATATATATATATATATATATATATATATATATATATATATATATATATATATATATATTCTCACTCAGTAACAGGTGATCTAGTGATAAATTCGAGCACATGCTCGTCACAGGCAAATTTGGAAGAAAAACTTAAAAGTTTATTAAAGACAAACTGATTGATCTTGTATTAAAACCCAGGATCTCATGTGTCTATATCTCATACCATTGAGTGATAAACAGACTAGAGACCTAATAACGGATCAATAGTTCTGTCAACACGTCAGACTAATAGATCTTACAATAATCTGAAAGAATTAGTACCAATCAATCCGGTAAGCTTTGCCTTTAAACACGCGCGACAAAATGCCGATTTTGAATTAGCCAATCGGAACACCGTGTTCCCAGCGCGTTAAAAATTGCTTCGAGCACCGCACAATTGTGGCATTTCAGACTTAAGGACGGTGTGGATACAACCTTAAGGCGATTACAGCTGCGAATGACCTTGAGTTTCTGACAGGAGTAGCGCAAATACTTTGCATGCCCCGATGTCAAAGAGTATTTACTGTGGATACAGATACGTTTTAACATTTTTGTTCACCTATATGAACTTTTATCATTATGAATCGACTGAATGTTTTCAAACTCAAAACCAATAACCAGTAATCGTTCATTTATCGATTACATATCCATTCATTTTAGAAAAACGATAAATATCTAAAGAAAAAAAAATATATCGAAAAAATAAATCGACAAAAAATCATATAACAATTTACACAATAATAACAGTTACGTATCCTATTTTTTTGAAAGTTTTGTAATATACAATACATCCCGTGTAGCACTTTATTTTAATACATACAATCAACAATTAATATTTAACAAAACCTTTCAAAATTTGATTTTGTAAAATGTAATCTCTTGAATAATATTTTAAAACTTTAATTAGCTTCTTAGTTTTTGTTTCAAAATCTCGTAAGAAAAAAATATATTATAGAGGAAAGTACTAAATAAGTTGGTTTATTCAGACTATTTGTATGTATAATATATTTAATTTATTTATTTTTAGTTGCGAAGACTATTACTTTCAAATAGTACCAGTTTTTATTTTTTTTCTTCAGAGTTTTGCTTTTTATTCGCTTGCTTAAATTATCTTCGTTGTTTATATGTACTATTTTTTTTATTTTTGTATATTTAAACAAAATACTTATCTATATATAGCCAATAAAACATTCAAGCGTAAACGTAGGTAAGTACATGAATAGTCTCAAAATATTATTCAGCGTCTACTCGCAAACAAAACTATTTATAAAGTACTAGCTTTCAGCACCTTTAATACTCTCTTTTACCTTTTTAAGAGATAAAACTCACATCATCCTTACATGCACGTTTATTTAATTGAATTAAAAAGCATGACTAATAAATTTGAAGATTTTGATAAAACATATTTTATTTTTTCTACAAACTTTACAACTTTTTTCATCCTTTGAAGAGATGACATTTGAAAACCTTAAACTCGTATTCATTTAATTGTATTAAAAATCATACATACTAAGTTTTAAATAATTTCTACAATATTCTACAATAAACAATCTATTTTTTATACAAACATCAATGTTTGTTTACCCTTTAAAGAATGAAATTAACAAAAATCCCCAAATATATTATTCTTAAATTGTGTTGAAGAACATGAGTTCTGAATTTCAAGTTATTTTGACCATAAACGTTTGATTTTTCATATAAATTGTAACACCTACTTTTACTCCTTTAATGGATGAAACTCCGAACATCATTACGTGAATGTTTCTTCAATTTCGATTGAAGAGCATAAGTACTAAATTTTATAAGAGTTTTGATAGTAAATTTTATTTTTTATACAAATTTTTACACTTATTTTTACCCTTTTAATGGATGAAATTATAAGAAATTCTAAAATACGTATTTCTTTAATTGTATTAAAAAGCATAAATAATAAATTTTAAGTAATTTTTGCAACAGACAATTCATTTTTCGTACAAAAATTAATGCTCATTTTACCCCTTTAAGGAATCACATTTAAAAATGCGTACTTCTTTAATCATATTCAAAAGCATAAATACTAAATTTTAAGTAATAACTACAATAAACAATTTATTTCAATTCTTTTATCTCAAGGGATGAAATTTAAAAAAAAAATCTAAACAAATGTTTCCTAAATTGTATTAATACAAAATTTGAAGTGATTTTGATAGTAAACGTTTATTGATTCGTGCATATTTTAACACTCCCTCTTACCTCTTTGAGGGATCAAACTCAAAACATCCTTACATGCATTTCTTTAATTGGATTGAAGAGTATAAATACTAAATTTCAAGCGATGTTGATTATAAATTATTTATATTTTATACAAATTTTAACACTTCTATTTACCCCTTTAAGATATGAAATAAAAAAATCCTAAAATTCGTACTTCTTGATTGTATTAAAAAACATAAATACCAAATTAAAATAATTTAGATTTTATAGAAATGCAATAAATAAATGGTTCATTTTTTAAACAAACTTATAGCCTCTTTTTATGCCTCTATGGGCTAAAATTTAAAAAAATATATTAAATTTGTATTTAATTTCTTTTCAGATAAAGGATAATTTAATTACGGCATATCATTCATTACAACTCAAAAATGACAGAGTTTCGTACAAACTTTCACCCCCTATTTCACCATCTTAGGGGAATAATTAAAAAAAACTCCTTTCTTATTCCTTGTCTACATCATAAGAACAACCTTTGTAAAAAAACAGCCTTCTCACTCCAAGCTACCATTATCTACTATAAAAAAACATCCAAACGTAAACGAAATGTTCAATTTCCAAACAGCACAACCTTACTATTGTGCCGAACGTTTCATCTGTACTATTACTCTTTGACTCGAATACGGAGAGCGGAGCACGCTAACATGCGATACAGCCTCCCGTATGAACGCTACCGGGAGACTGACTTTCGGCGCGAGCGCTGACCGCGAATAAAATAATAAGGTTTTTATTGATTTAATAGCACACTATAGAGATTTTGTTTTGACATCCTTTTGAAAAGACCCTTCCAGTTCGTAAAAGGCGGATGATTGGCTATGCGAGTCACTACCATCATGGCTACTAGGTCCATTGCATGGTTTCACCCGGGTATGGTACTTTATCCATTCCGGCCAAAATAGTGTTAGTATCTGGCACTGTCTTGTTCCGGTTTGAAGGTAAGATAGCCAGTAAACTTATACATTTAGATTTTAGAGATAGCAACGCACCATTAACGTCTTTGGTGTCTATAGACGATGATTGTCTCTTTCGATCAAGAGAGCCACCTTCTTGTTTGCTATATTATAAAAACAAAACATTTTTTTATCATTACACCACCTTGCTGCTTTATAATATTGATCAAAATGAGTCGAAACACTTACGACACTTGATCTTCTTTTCTTTTCAATAGTGTACTTGTGTGTTGGGCATGTTTGCTACATATTATGAAGCGTTCATAATCTTGCATAGTTATGGGTGTTTCAAATTTAAGCTCACACATATATTTAAAAGTGAAGTAGGTACATACCAACAATATGCATATAAGATCTTTACCGCAGCTAACATGATAACTGATAACTTTGAATTTTGATAGAACATCATCTTTCAAATAAAAAACCGTATCAAAATCCGTTTATCCGCTTAAGAGCTACGGGGCCACTGACACACACACACACACACATATACACAGAAAGAGAGAGAGAGAGAGAAAGCAAGAGAGTAGTCTAACTTATAACACGGCCTTGTTGCGTCAGACTTTAGACAAGACCAAAGAATACCCTCATGTCATGTTTATACCATGAAGCTGTATTATATCTGGAAGCAGCACTACTAATCATGAAGCTGTATTATATCTGGAGGCAGCACTTCTAATACCTACTTGAAACACAACTTTAAATACTGCTGTCATATTCTGAGGTCTTACCCTCTCTTTCTAACACAGCTGTATAAAAAAAGATGGTGAGACCTGAGAAACAGAGATATAACGTAAATATTTGTTTCAATTGATTAATACGAGTGCTAGCTCCACCTATACCTAATAATTCATGGTTTATACTTAGGTCATGACAACACAGATAGATATGTCGAGGATAATGTACTTGGGTTATGAAGTTTATTTTTTTATTTATGTTATAAGATACTAAACATGATATTAAATATTAAAACCAATATAATAATTTAAAAATAAAGAACCTTCATGCCCGATTCCCCGAAGAGGTGTGTTTTTTTAAATCGCATTATAGCGCCCAGTTATTGCTAGAATTTGCCTATTTCTAAATTCTGGCGATAGTCGGGACCGACAGCTTTAAGTGTTCATTCGAGGTGCGGGGTTAGTAGTAGGGGAGCCCAAGAGGGGACTTTTGGATTTACTTAAGCGCGTCAGATTAACAGAGGGGGGTATCTCGCATACTGTTAAGACTCTCCACCAAATATAAGCCCTATATAGAGACGGGTTATTAGGGCAGAAAAAAACAAAATTCCAATAACTTCGGCTTGTGGAAATTGTCAGATTATTTTTTTTCGTTATTCTTACATCATTTCCTATATAATAAAAGAAAATTCAGACGCGGTCGAGAATGTCAAAACAACATATTCTTTGCAACTTTATGACCCTCCCACTTCCTTACAAAACACTTGAATCGTCAGATTTTCTAAATTTTAAGTGGCAATTAACCCACCACACCTTAATCTGACACGATTTAGTGTTTCCATGTCACAGTTTTTTTTAATTATATTTTTATCCGTAGATTTTTTTCTCCACCATTGAAATGAAAAACACCATATAAGGGGGCGTCCATAAATTACGTGAGGTGTTTTTTTTAATTTTCTGTCCCTCCCTCCCCCCTTGGTGAGATATCGTGAGATTTTATTCAACCCCCTCCCTCATCCCCCAATCTCACGTGAGATTTTTCAAAATTTGGGTTTCTTAAATATGTAAACGCGTTGGATTTTTATTCTAAAAAGAAAAAAAAAATTGCTTCGTGATTTTATTTACGACTAGTTAAGACTAGTAATCAATATTGCTGAGTTATGTCATAAAAAATTAACAATAGAATACTTAAATCTTAATTACTGCGATTAAAAAAATAATGTCTACTCCTCTGACAGTGGCGCGAAAACAAAGGACGGGCTACACTGTACCGTAAATTCATATTAAGTTGAACTATTTGGTATAAAACAAATATGATGGTTTGGCAGTCAGTAGTAAAGTATAGCGTCGAAGTATGAATGAAATTATTTTCTTTCGAACGAATTAGTGAATAATCTTAATCGTATTACGATTTAGCTTAAGATTAAATCTTTAGCATGCACAATCTGGATAATGGACAAAAATAGTATATTTTTTTGTTTCAATCAGAAAAAAAATTACGTGAGATTTGACTCGACCCCCCCTCTCCCCCACGTAAGATTAGATGAGATTAGACTCGACCCCCTCTCCCCCTTAAACATCTCACGTAATTTGTGGACGCCCCCTAACCTTTTATTTTTCCTATAACTTAATCTGCAAAATGCAATAGGTCCCTACGACGCTCGAGTAACCTATTTAGCATCTTAGGCACCCCTACTATAAGTAAGTGGTAATATACCACTCGCCAGACTCCGAATTGCGAATTATCGAAAAAACTTGAATAAATGTTTTGCCCGACCCGGGAATCGAATCCAAGACTCATGAAATAAATTGACAAGGCACGAAGCACTCGGCAGTCAACTTTGTTTTAGACTTGATTTTTATTAACAATAGATTTCCATTACTTACCAATGCTGGAGGCCTATAAACCCATAAGTTTTTTAAAAGTGGATTTGCTTCCCACGTGGCTGGTGTAGATATATGATTATTTGTGGGCATTGTAGGATTCTGCACAGCTTCTGATAGTTCTTTGGTATCTGAAATATGTTTAAGCAACCAGATATACAAAGGGCCGCTTACACCATCAATAAATAATTAATTTCCTTGAGACGCTGACTAAGGTCACAAAAATTTCAAACATCTTTTACAGGAAAACTATAGTAAAACAGCACACGGGGATTCTACTCATACAGTTATAACATTAACAGCTGTAGTTAAATCGATTAAAAAAGGGATGTCAATTTTTCGGGTCTAAAAACACACTGTGCGCCGAGTGCTGACCTCACGTCTGAAGAGGCCTCGCAAAAAAACTGTAAGCGTATAATATTATATAAGCGTACGGAAATATAATATACGAAATATTTACGCTTGAGTAATATAAAGCCAGAGTTCAACATTTGCGTTCAACATTTCAGTACCTAAAAAACTCTACATTAGACTTATTCATTCTATCATTTTAATTCTGACGGAGAAATGAAAGAGACCACACAAAACTGGTGTTACTTGCACTAAACTAAACTAAAGAACTAAAAAAACTACTATTGATACTTTTTAAATGGTTTTTTAAATCAATTATATATGATCGATTTAATTCAAAAGGTATTCAAATCAGAGGTACAAACAAACGGGCCTAAAACTTAAAAAATGTTTTAGCCCTGACGAAGCTAAATATAGTAAAACAAGTATTTTTTAAATAAACGATATGTGGCGCCCGCCGGTTCATGTCATTAAAGAGTTTAGTGGTAGATACCTGCGCGCCACCTACTGTGAGGATGACGGTCATTAAAGTGACGTCACCTCTGGAGTCTGGAGGTTCATGACGTACATAATGATGGAAAAAAAAACATCTTCCCAGCTAGGCAAGGTGTACTGCCTGGGGATCTAAATAAGCCTGAAAAGAATTGCAACTTGCATATCGCGTTACAAAGTGAATTTTAGTTGTAATATCGCGATTCAGGATTCACTTGACTTTTTTCCTGTAGCGTTGTAGATTGCTTGACCGGCACTAGTCATTTATTGTGCTGCCAATGCGATACGATTCTCCGATGTGTTTATTCATCTCTTGAAAATGTCCAAGGATTAGCTTCCTGGGAAAACCAAGCTAGAAAGGCTATTTCATAATTAGGGGTTTTATAACAGAAATTAGAGCATGTGTTTATACAGCAATTTGCAAAAAATTAAAATCATAATTTTATTGACCGTGCTCCCAGGAGCATTTTTATTTTTGGTTAATACCTAACTGAATTTTTGTGAAAATCTTTGTTTAAACGAGCCGTCCATCTTTTCTCTCTTCGAAAAATCTAGTTAATTAACAAATGTAATAAGAAGTCTGTATACGTATAATTTTCTTTTGTTGCTTGCGATTAAGTTTTTATGGGAAAATCTATAAAAAATTCCATCCCCTAATTTAAAGGGTGGGTGGGTTATTTACTAAAAATCCTAAAATATATATTTTTAATTTTATTATTTATAACAAGGGTAAAGTTGCAAATTTCAAATTTTTTTGTTGTTTATTTAATATACTAGTTTACAATGTTTACATAATATTAAATTTCAGCTTTCCTAGTCTTCAGGAAGTGCCGTAAAAATGTTGATGATCATCAGTAATTAATGAGTCGGTGATTAAATTGAGGTTTTTACATTGATATAAAAAACAATGGGTTTTTAAGATTTTAATAAAATCTAAAATATAATCTATGCAAAATAAATCTATGCAATTGAAACCTTATACATTCAAAAAGTTCAATATTGACATGATATGTATCCCAGTCATTGACGTGTATAATAGTGGTAATATTATACACGTCAATGATCCCAGTCTATATTATACGTACACGTCAGACCAGCTATAAAATAACAGACGATACGTCTAACTCGAGTTGTCTATTATCGCACGATCAAAGAGTATAGAATCACTGCGTTTTAGCAGCGATGTATGTATTACCCAAGGAGCAAATACTGCTCCGTGGTATTTACCATAGGAAGTGACATTTACCAAGCGAACTCCAATTTACACCTACACCCCTCATGTTTATTAATGGTTTTTAACTTCCCGCAATGTTAGTGGAATAGGGAAGTTATTAACTTCCATTACGTTAGTAGTATAAGGTAAGTATAAGAGAGTTTCTGATTTTGCCCTGATTTTCGAAAAGCGAGTATTTAGCATATCTCCACGTTTTGAGGTCCTAGGAATATTTTCCAACTATTGTCACGATGACGTCACTATGTCTGTATGTATGTATGTATGTATGTATGAATATGTAAGGATGTATGTGTATGTATGTAAGGGTGTGTGTATATAAACGTCACGTAACTTTTAAACGTCTTGGCCGATCGAAACGTGGTTAATGGCATTCAATTAAGTACTGCCAAGCTTAGATTTTCTGAATATCTAAACTGATACGGCCCAGGAGATTTTGAGAAATTTTGAAATTACATCAAAAATAATTTAGTAAAAGAGTATTTTTAACTTCCCACTACGTATGTATATAAGAAAGTAACTGATTTTACCCCGATTTTCGAAAATCGAGTTTTCACCAGATGCCCACTTTTTGAGGTCCTAGGAACCTTTTCCGACTATTTTCACGATGACGTCAGTATACATACATGTGTGTGTGTGTGTATGTATATGTGTGTATGTAAACATCTAATAACTTTTGAACGGCTGTACCGATCGAAACGAGGTTGATGGCATTCGATTGGATTCTTCTCAACTTAGACTTCCTGAAAATTTGAACCGATTCGGTCCAGGAGATTTTGAGAAATTTTAAAAAAACAAAAAAAATTTGGCGAAACAGTATTTTTTTAATATAACTTCCAGATTTATGTACCGATTGAGTAAAAAAACGAATCAGCTCTTTTTCTCAAAAAAGTACGTCTAATACATAAATTGCATCAAAATCGGTATACCCGTTTGGGAGTAGTCGTTGACGAAAAATTTTGAAAAAAGTGTTTTTTCGACATAGTTTCGAAATTTTTCAACTAATCATTTTTTAGTATTCTACGATATTTTGGTACTAGAAAAACTACTAGAATTATGTTGTTTTAGCAAACTTCCTTATTTTTTTAAAGAAAATAACTTTCAAGTTAATTCACCGATTGACTTAAAAATCTTATCAGCTTTTCTCCTTTAAAAACTGCGTCAAATACCGTTAATTTAATCAAAATCGCTCAATTTGCTTGGGATTTATCAATGAAGAAAATTAAAAATAAAATGTTTTTTGATATTGCATCGAAATTTTTCAACCTATCGATTATTTAGCTAAAGCAATATTTTAGATCTCAAAAATTAAGTTGAATGCCATCATCGTTTTCAAAATACACAGCTTTTCAAAAATTAATATATTGCCTTTTTTAACAAAATAGATGTTTAAATTGAAAAATCTATGGTTATATTTTTTACTCTTTTGAGCTTAAAATCAGAAGTTTCAGGGATGGCCCGTAGGGTCAACCGTTTACACAATTTTATAACAACTACATATTTCAATATTTTTTAATAATAACTTAATAATTTCACTTTAACGTACCGATTGATTACAAAATCTAATCAGCTCTTCTCCTTAAAAAACTGCGTTAATGTTGTCAATTTTAAAGAAATCGGTTTTAAGTCCGTTATCGTCGACGAAAACTTTTAAAAAATGTGTCTTTTGACATAACTTCGAATTTTTTCAATCAATTTTTGATTTTTTTAATAATATTTTAGAAGTTAAAAAAACTGCGTCTTATGTTGTTTCAAAAATCAAAATCAAAATAAGTTTTCAAAAGTTATAGCTTTTGCAATATTACAACTATGTTGTTTACAACAAAATTACTGCATATTTTTTAAATAACTTTCAGACTCATACACCGATTGTTTTCAAAAACTTGTCAGCTTTCTCCTTAAAAACTGCACCGAAAACCGTAAATTTGATCAAAATCCAGCGTGGCCCGACACCACTTTACCAACTTATTTTGACTCTTTAAAGGGTTGTTTTTATTACCAACCAACAGTCATATAAATTTGATTGTAAATATGTTTTTAATAGTGAGACTGAGTTTTTAAAATTTTTACTTTAAGCTGGTGCCAAATAAATATTTCATTATTTATAAACAGGCAATTAATAAGCTAGAAATAGCTTATTGTTTGCGTACCTACTTGTTCCTGGATGACACGAAGTTTCTGAATGGATTTAAAACCGGCTTAAATCCAGCTGTTTGAACGGATGGACATTTCGAACTTTTTAACATTATTCGACTATTTAGACTTAGACTTTCTTACTTTATTTGTTGTTTAGTAGGAGATCCTTATTTGCTATCCTATGCCAAAAAAAAATCCAAAAAATATATCTTATCAAAAAACACTTACTGTTCGTCCACACAATACTTGTCATTGAACATAAAATAGCAAGTTTCATAAAACAAATCATATTTCCAGAGTAACGTATTCGAACTGCGTGGTGGCTCACAGCAAAGTGATAAAAAGAACATCGGCTCGAAAGTCAATAATTCCATGAAAAATAATATTTATTTTCTTCGATACAAGTATACTGTGACACTTTCCAGTGGTTGGTTTCTATTGAGTGGTTCTAAGAATCAAACAATGCTTTACAATCATATTCCCAGTCTTACTTCCACCGACCGACTGTAAAATAATCCTGTACATCCAATAGTACATCCAATTAATAAACTTTTTTAAAATTTTTTCGGGTTCCGTACCTAAAAGGTGAAATGGGACACTATTACTAAGCCTCTGCTGTCTGTCTGTCCGTATGTCTGTCATCAGGCTGTATCTCATAAACCGTGATAGCTAGAAATTTTCTCAAGAAGCTGAATTTTTCACAAATTATGTATTTCCGCTATAATAACAAAGACTAAAAATAAAATGAAAATATTAAGGGTAATATAAATATCCCCATACAACAAACGTGCTTTTTTCATATTTTTTGTCAATGATTACCATCATTGATTGATAAAAAATATGAAAACACAGCGTACGCAAGTTCGACTCGCTGTTGGTTTTTTATATCATAACATAGAAAATAGGGAAATGGCTCTCCTGATGGAAAGAAACAAACACACACACACACACATTCTTGAATCTTCTGCAAGAATGTATTGCTTTTTGATTAACTATCTAGGTTTTGACCTGTTAAGTTTCACGTGGTTGCGGCTTTGATGTTTGAGTTGGTCAGAAATCACAATAACATCCCAGAGTCTAATGCTGTGTTATCGCCGCCGTACCCACAAAAAGCACGTAAAGTTGTTGGTGCTTGTTATTACAAATTAAAAGCGATTTTACAAATCCCCATTCGAATCACGATGAATCTAAATGAACGAATAACGTGCGGTTCACTTTGACCAACAACAAAGAAACCGGCGTGATATTTCTTTTAAATTACGTACATGTGTCAATGGAATTTATCGAATGATGTAATAATACAAACATTAAACCTACATTTACTGATATCATAGTCATTATTTCGTTTTTGTCGAACTTTGCTACCTATAATTATTATGTTTCAATCATCATTAACAATAATAAGTAATAACTGATTTACACTGGAGCTCTTCACTTTTTTATTATCAATAGACAGTATATGCAGAGGTTGAAAATACAAGCATACTGAGCTACATAATTTAGTCTCTAAAATTGTAATATATAAGGCCAAAGTTTAGTGACATAAAAGACATCAACTTTCGCACGTAATTTTCCCTCTCTCTCGACTTCACTGGATGCGGCACAGAGCCGGAAGCAACCCGCACTGCTTAGGATTTTTATATCATTTATATATCATAAGATAGTAAACAAGCAGATGGCACACCAAAGATGTTGATGGTACGTTGCTGTCCGTGTGGCAGCATATCTTACTCTCTAAACCGGAACACGAACTATAACAAGCATTGAAGCAGGAATATTGCGGTAGGAATAGGCGAGGTAGTACCCGGGCAAGACGTTGTGGAAGTCTACCACCTAGTCGTAACAATTGTAGTGACATGTATAGCCTATCGGTCGCATCTTACGACTTGCTTGGCAGTACCACGGAATTTGTTTTCTGTGGGCAAAACAGCAGCTGGTCTATTCTTCAAAAGAGTCCGGGGTAGTAACTATTATATTATCAGTGGCACTGCGTCCGCTTATAATATCCCGAAACAAAAACATCATGTATCTATAGTTAGATACGAAATATATATTTCCATATTGGTCGTATCGCTCTGTATCTTAAGATACTAAAGATAAAATATGTTTTAACTTGTCGTGTGTGATAGTTCTAGGATTTATATGGTGAACGATATTCTGAAATATGCTTAAGATAATATATATTTTATATTATCTTAATCATGTGTGACACGCTTAAGCGTTATGGAATACTTGAGGGCATCGGGACTGTCATCTTTTCCAATTAATGCTATTTATTTTACATTTTCTTTGATTTTTTAAACAAAGTTACTATAATGTTTATGTATACTTTGTTAATAACCACGACTAAGTAAAGGAAAATTAGGATTTGATTTAGGTTTATTTAATTTGCAACTCTGGTCTACATAGGAAAAAATGGGACACCCACCGAAGTTCTGGAAATTAAATGATTGTGGTATTATTTAATTTCCATTCCTTCGGTGGGTGTGGAGCGCTATCGTCCTCCCTTATCCAGTGTACACTTCCTTCCTGCATCAATAGCACAACAAATACACGTTATACGTTCTTGAGGCACTTTGCAACCGAAGAATCACCGGAGAATCTAATAACACTACGCTCGACAAGAATTAAAGAAGTAATAGTTGTATAATGTGCTATCCAAAAGTCTCCTATTTTTGAAACGAGTGCCAAAGACGACTACTTACAAACAGAGTCGACATTTAAGGAACACTAGGTAGGCGATCGAGTCACGGTGATGACACTTACTTTACAAAATTCGTCAAATTAGAGCCGTTTTGAAAAGCAATACATACACGAATTGCTCATTTAAAGATTAACAATAACTTATGCATTGGTCGAGTGGTTAGCGAACCTGACTACTCAATCGACGGGGCTCGGGTTCGATCCCCGATGGGGGCAAACATTTGTGTGATGAGCATAAATGTTTGTATTTCCGGGTTTGGGTGTTTATTAAATATATTCTGGTATTTATATATGTATTTCTATGTATTAGTATCGTTGACTAACACCCATAACCCAGTGTAATTTGTCTCGTGAATATTTATTTATTTATTTTTTATGGTTCATAGAAAAACTTAACTATTAAGTATTATTTTATTTTTAAACTAAAATAAAAAAAATGTATAACACTATATTATGCTCAATCTTGATCAGGCAAGTCTTCCGCTTCAAACGGTCCAGTACATTGCGCACGGAAGCATGGTCGACGTTGTTCTTCAAGCTCTCCTGGTGCGCATCGTCCAGCCACGCACACTCGCTTCCGGGATATCACCCCTTCGCCGCAAGTCACTGAACATTCTCCCCACTTGCCCCATCGACTCCACACTTTACGGTTCTTAAGCGTCTCCTTCTCATTTTCTTGATCTATATCAAATATAGCGTCAAAATTCAAATGCTATAGAGTAATAAAGTTTAATGTATACCCTAGTTTAGTCCTGATAATAGCCTGAAGCTGATTCAGACCAGTGGACACTACAAGAAATAAGTCTTCTAATGACTATGCCACAACTTATAAACTTACGCTACCGCCAACATTAAACAAGAAAAAGGAAGCTTCCGCCTCACTTCTCTCCGCAAGACAAATTACTGGCTGTGATTATTCAGAACCAACACAGCAGACAACGAACCATCGACTACCTATACCATATATTGCAAATCTCAAAAAACGGCGACGAAAACTTACCATAATGAAATTGTGGCAAGCCATGATCTAATTATAAAAGTTTACCAAGCTAAAAATTTCAGTTTCAAAAACAAAAATGCTTTTAAATTGATTAAGGAAATATTTTTGTGTAGGTATATCTGTAATTTTTTCCACAGGCACCCGGAGCTAAAAAACATGAAGCCAAGGTGCAGAAGTATTAGTTTTACCTCATAATTAGGAGTGAGACTTAATAATTTTTTAAACACAGTAAAACTGCAGCAACCCAATTCCCATTTCCTGTATCTCCGGAATAGGGTTGTGGTGGTTAATACAACGCACTGCGTTATATTACAGCGCGTTATGTACTGACCATAAACTATATTTTTCTAGTTTTACGTTCAGTATACATAGCGGGCTATTATATAACGCTACGCATTATATTAACTTAGAGGTGTGGTGTATTGTTCAAATAAACTATTTTATAATAGAGCGTTATTGACTATTAACTATATTTTTCTAGTCTTACGTTGGTGTACATTGTACATTGTACACCAACGTAAGACTAGAAAAATATAGTTAATAGTCAATAACGCTCTATTATAAAATAGTTTATTTGAACAATACACCACACCTCTAAATTAATATAATGCGTAGCGTTATATAATAGCCCGCTATGTATACTGAACGTAAAACTAGAAAAATATAGTTTATGTTCTACAACGCGCTATCATACATAGTTTATTTGAACAATACACCGCACCTCTACTCCGGAACCATGCATCGGATCTTAACCAAAATAAAATAGTACCACACGTGAAGTATGCCCTCTCAAACAAAAAATAATTTTCAAAATCGGTTCATACGTAATCGAAATATAGAAAACATACTGCCAAACTGATAACCTCCTCCTTTCAGAAAGTCGTTTGAAAAACATTTTCATTGCCATGTAGGTATTTTGTTAATGGACTCCTTATTTTAGGCAGGCATTTATAAACGACTAGCTTTTACCCGCGGCTTCGTTCACATTTGATTTTTTTCTAATAAAAAGTATCCTATGTTACTTCTAATACCTCCAAAAATATGTGAACAAAGTTTCATGATGATGAAAGCGTAACAAACTTTCATTCGTAGGGATAAATATAAACGTATGGGCAGCAACGACGCAAGTGTAGTCGCTTGTACGCTGTAGTAACTTCGTGTCACGCAACATGATTTTAGTATACCTATCATAATATCAAATACCGTGACAAGTTTTATCATCTCCAAAATATTTCTTCTGTTCTACTAGATGGAAGAGTTTGGCAACGTCTCGCCCAGGTATATGGTACCACCACCTGAGCAATTCCTGCCGAAATAGCGTCAATGCTATAGATAGCTCATAAATTAAATTCTTCTGATAAGTACCAGACTATAGCAGACGTAGAACTGCCCGAATTCGATAGCAACGCCACCTTCAGGGCCCAATCGAGAATATAAACTATCCAGGGCCCAACTCATACAAACTCAAATAATCAAAATCGGTCAGGCCGCTTTGGAGTTTAGTTACGTGACATGCATGAAAAATTATATATGTGGACTTGATAATCACGTCGGAGTCACCACTGTAGATTTGGTAATCACATCGAGGTGATATCACTACTGTGGAGGTTGATGACGTCACACAAGCATGGAAAAAGTATCTTCCTTTTTCAGCAAAAAATACTGCCTGGGGACCGAAGTCCGTCTGAGAAGCGTTGAAACTTGTATAACATAGCGTTACAAGGTAAAAATACCTATCACAGCGTGATTTTGGCTTTACTTAAACTTTTTTATATTGTAGCGATACACGTTGCTAGACCATATCTACACACATATATTAAAATAATCAACACCATACCTGTGTCAATATTTTTTTTAGAAATCAATGGTAGAGCTATAGTCCGCATTATAGCGTGTAAGTGTTTGTGTAATTTTCTATGAGAGCTTTTTTTAAATTTTTCTTCTTTTGCAAGGCTTATAATATCTAGAGGGGCAAGAGAGGAAAAGCCATCGGGCAAATATTTCGCAAAGTAACTATCAACTGAGATTAACAATATAATTATAATTGCTTTATAAAATAACATCAAAACTTAACAATCTGGAGTGAAGCTAACGCGCTAAATCTTAAAAGTGAAATACAAAATAAATCACAATTATCTGTCTATAAGACAATCTGTCATAATTCATAAATTCAACAGACAATAAAATATACCTACCTATAATAGTATATCAAGGAACTTATATACGATAACTGGAATTTTACGAAGCAATATTTGAAAAATAAAAATGTACGTTATTTCGTTACTCATAAAGTTGACATTTGTTTCTTACTTAACAGAGGGGAAAAACGTTCTGAGTAAGACAACGACAAGAATGGATGTTGTCCCTTTCTTGTAATTGCCAGTGTAAATAAAACTATCTGATGGTAGATTTTTATATATTCGGTAATCGTTCCCTTTTATTCATACACGTCGATAAATACATTAGCATAAAATGTATTGTAATTAAAAATAACATAGTGAGTTCTAAAATATGCTTTTTTTAATTATTACGTAATTACTTATGCAATGCAAACACTGTTTTTCAAATTAGTAGAATTACTTAGTAGTAATTTGCTAACTACGCATGGCCTCACTTATATATGGCGATTGGCGCTTTATTTAGAAGAAAGAGACCAAGGAATTTATATTCTACCCGGAATGCTTACGCGCGCTTCAAAATCGTTCCGAAGAGTACCACGACATGAGTGGAGTGTGTCTCTTTCTACTAAATAAAGCACCAATCGCATTGACGTGTATAATATTACCACTGCACAGGTTATCCCGTACAAATGACAGCTAATTTTATATGTCAATTTGAAACGCTGTCGGCGGGGGTACTGAGAACTAATTTTGACGTATGCTGTATATCGTTGCCATGGTAGTCTAAATATTATGAGGCAGTTACGCATTTTAATTAATTTGTTAATGTTTTAGTGAATTTCTAAGTTTATATTTGGTGTACTCAGAAGTTTTGTGACATTAGGAAATGCGTGTATTGCAAACTATCCTACCTAAAGGAGTGTAAAACTTCGTTTTACAGGTACGTGCATGTAGTCACTGTTTTTAATCAAAAATTGAGTAACATGGTCTTTAAAACAACTTATTTTTACCAGAAACTCTTAATACAATATTACATTAATAACAGGGATATTGATTTTCGGCAGAATTATTAATATTTATTTAATTTTGTTTCGCTTAGAAATAACTAGTAATATCAACAGGTCATATCGATAATTTCAATATCGATATTCTTCTATAGTAATCAAATTCAGTTTTCGTTTTCAGTTTCAGTTGCATATTTAAGTCACTTTATAGTCGTCTTATTTCTTTTGCATTTTAATTAAATATGCCTCACTTATAGGAAAAGTTTTGTTCATGTAGCGAACTATGATTTTAATTACATTTTATTTTTGCAGATTTTCAGTCGATTTAATGGAAAAAATGTTTGACTACAACAATGAAAGCTGTTAATTGGACTCCAAAGAAAACAGATTCTCCTTGTTTACAATATTTTTGATAGTTAATGTTTTATCAAATATTGCAATCGAAACTGTCATGATTAAAAATTTTAAAAGTCATTTCGATATTTTGATTAAGCAAATCATGACAAAACGTACAGATATAAGAATTATTATCGCAGCAACAAAAACAATTTCGCTTTCTGTAACTGGTGAAAGTATACGGCATTTCTTAACATGGCAAATAATTTGAATTCGTCTGTATTATTTTCATTAAACAGGAATTTGTAAACAACTTAATTTTTTAAAGAAACATGAAAGGAGTATTTTCGCTATCGTAGTACAATACAAGAAATAAGAACAAATTAATGCAACCTTCGGTCAACTTTAGGCTAACATTGTCTATCAAAAATAAGATAAACGAGTCATTTGTTGGACTTTCAGTATACTATCACAATCAAATTCTCGAAGAAATTATACATTATAAAATTAAATGTATGAAATATGCGGTGTTTTTATTATTTTCACAGTTTACTTAATATAGTCTATCTCATTGCCAAATTTCTTCTAAATCTGTTAAAGCGATATTGCGTGAAGGAAAGGCAAACAAATATTGGTGTTATAATATTACTAGTGACCCTTTCCTGCACAATATTCTCTAATTTACGAATTATTAGAATATATTTTAACAATTTTTCTTTAACCAAACAAGCACATGTCTCATCTGACAGAGAAACCACAGCCTATAGACAAAAAAATGTTAATGGCACGTTGCTATTTGTACTTATCCTTCAAACTGGAACACAATAATGACGGAATCGACGTTATTGCGGTAGGAATAGGTAAGCCCATGTTACCAAATACCTGAAGTGAGACGTTGCGGAACTCTATCACCTAGTAGTAACGATGGTAGTGACATGTAATAGCCAACCGGTCACTTTTTACGACCTGCCTGGTAGAACGGCAGTTGGTCTATTCTTCAATGGAATTCCGACTCCCGACCAACACGGAGAAATCTTCATATATGAATCACTATATTTCTTATTATTCCTGTTTATTTAGTACTAGCTGTTGCCAGCGACTTCGTCCGCGCGGACTTCGTTTTCTCCGCACAGCACCTCCCCCGTAGGTGATAGCGTCAGTATTAGTAACTAGCACCCATAACACAAACAAATAATAAACTAATACAATCATTTTAGTATGTTCATGACCACAGCCCACCTAGCTGTAAATATTAAACGATCGATAAACTTATCGAAGATGTCGACATGTGGGAATCACTAATTTTAGTTCCATGGACGCACGCATCGGTCTACAGCGCCAAAATGGCGATATTCAAATAGGCACAAAAATTCTTTGACAGCAGCAAGTCCAGTGGTAATATTATATATGTCAATGACCAATCGCCATATATAAGTGTGGCCATGCGTAGTTTGCAAATTACTACTAAGTAATTCTACTAATTTGAGAAACAGCTTTTGCATTGCATAAGTAATTACGTAATAATTAAAATAAGCACATTTAAGAACTCACTATGTTAATTACAATACATTTTATGCTAATGTATTTATCGACGTGTATGAATAAAAGGGATTTAACGAATAACGAATATATAAAAATCTACCATCCGAAAGTTTTATTTATACTGGCAATAGCAAGAAAGGGACAACATCCACTCTTGTCGTTGTCTTGCTCAGAACGTATTTACCCTCTGTTAAGTAAGAAACAAATGTCAACTTTATTTGTTACGGAATAAAGTACATGTTTATTTTTCAAATATTGCTTCGTAATAATTCCAGTTATCGTATATAAGTTCCTTGAAAGAGACACACTCCACCCATGTCAAAGAGTATAATAATCACTACATTTTAAGAGATGGGTGTTCCACAGAAAAAACAATGTATGGCATTACATGCTCGACCAATACCAACATAACAAGATGAAACTAATACGTCAGATAACAATTACTGTTACTGAATAAGCAATACTGCCAACATAGTAAAAAGGTTTGGAATAAGAATAAGGAATATCAATTATTCCGCAAGAACGGAATAATTGATATTCCTTATTCTATCGATAACCAATTTAAATGTTAATTTTTTTGGCTCATTGATATAAAAAACCCAAGATACACAATCAGTGTGTCAAAAACGTCCTCTAAAAATGAGCGCACAATTTTAAATTGTGCGCTCATTTCAAATAGAATCGCGTCGGCCGCGTCACTGTCAATTTTATTTATTTTCGTACATTGCTTTATAAAAACAACTATAAGTCTTGCACTTAAGGTTGGATATGCAAATATATATGTTTTTGCCATATCTATATAACTACTTAAAATAAATTAGGGACACTTTTGAGTGTCGTTTTGTTCGGGATTGTGCATCTAGGGTTTTTTTTATATTCAATGATTTGGCTGTAGTAAAATAAAAAAATAACATTTATTAGATTTTTAATAAATAATAGTATAGCCACACAATATTTTGCTTAATACACTTGAAAATATGGTAATAAGAAGAAATAGAGTTATTTAAAAAAATAAAACAATGATATGAAATATCAAAGTTTTTTAGGAATCGTACTAAGGTTTTTCAAACGATCTCTAATTGAAATCAGGTCTTTCAACTTTCAAGATAATTTATGCATGTTTTAATATACAATGATAAAAGGTAAAATGAGTATTCTGAATATATTTTACCTACAGAGTAAGAAATAAAACTAAGGACTTTTAATTTCACCGAATCAATTTATGTTAGACACCTATCTTAATAACTCTATAACACATATATATATATATATATATATATATATATATATATATATATATATATATATATATATATATATATATATATATAACATATATAAAACATATTCTTTCTTCTCCCTTTTTACATGATTAGCTGTGAGTGTTACAATCAAAGCTTTATATACAATAAGGCTTAACAGTAGGCGGTAGTGCTCAGCATAGTTTTCAAGCTTTTAATTATCTGTAAGAAATAAATGTGTATTATTACAAAAAAAAAAGAAAATGATGTGGTGTCGCGGGACACCAGGTAGGAACGAACTTCCTTCGGCTAAACGGCACTACTCGCTTGTGTACGCGACTGTCGCGCCTGCGCACGTCTCATTTAACGCTTTTATTCCACGCATTTTTCTTACGGTTTTACTATCACATTTTTTTCAGTTCGGTCGCGCAGCAAAATCCCTATCCCCTCCAAGCCTGCCGTAAGGAACTTCGTTCCAATTAGTGTAAATTTGGCAAAACACAGATTTTCGTTGTCAATTTAAATGTTTATTTGCGCAGATAGTAATCATTTTTTGCGCCAATAGCAAAAAAGCGAGTGATTTTCCTAGTGGAAAGAGACAACCGTCACCTATAGGCACTAAAAATGTTAGTGTTGCATTGCTATCCGTGTGGCAAGATGTTCATACTTCATAATAGGTAATAAGACGTTGGCTCCCTAACGCGGGGAGATGTTGTAGAACTCTACTATCCCCGTGTTGGTCCAGGATAATTTTGAAGAATAGACCAACTGGCGTTCTGCTAGGTAAGTCGCAAAAGGCAACCGATTAACTCTACGTATCGCTACCTTGGTGACCACTAATTTGTAGAATTCTGGAACGTCTGGAACGGCTTGACCGATCGAAACGCGGTTGATGGCATTTACTCATTGGATTACGCTTAACTTAGACTTTTTTAAATTTGTACCAATTTGGTCCGGGAGAGTTTGAAAAATTGAAACAAAAACCCAGAAAAGTTTGGCTGAAACAGTATTCTTTTTAATATATATATATATATATATATATATATATATATATATATATATATATATATATATATATATATATATATATATATATATATATATATATATATATGGCTTGAGTTCAAAATCTATCATCAGCTCTATTCCTCAAAAAACTGCGTACAATGCATAAATTATCAAATTCGGTTTATCCGTTCGAGAGAAATCGTTGACGAAAAATTTTGAAAAGTTTTTTTCGACATAACTTCGAAATTTTTTTTCAATCATTTTTCGACCTTCTATAACGTCAAATACCGTTAATTAGATTAAAATCGGTCGATTTATTTGGATAATTTTTGAAAAAATAAATGTTTTTTGTCAATTGCATTGGATGCCATTCGAAACATGAAAATCGATCATCGTTTCTAAAATATACAGCTTTGCAAAAATCAAATTACCGTGATTTTTAACAAAATTTAAATTTTTGTACTCTGTAAAAATTTATAAGCATCGACTTTTGTTCCTTGGGGCTTAAAATACCTCAACTTAGCGGGAAGTATCCTGGTTGGCCGGCAGGGTCAACTGTTTTACAGATTTTTTCGACTTTTTTTAATTTTATTTGTTTGTTCGAAATTGTTCAAAAATAAAAATTGTTGGTTCGATTCTTATTTATACATAAATGATTAAATAAATTTTCATCCTTAAGTTGCAAAGTTAATTGGGGATATTTATTTATTATTTATTTATTTATTCTTTTGTACACACAGAAATACAAAACAATAATTATTTAAAAAGAAAACATATGTACAATGGCGTGCTTATCTCTTTAAGAGATTTCTTCCAGCAAAACCAACCATACAGGTTGTTAAAATTTTTTTTATAAACAGCAGGCATGGTGTACATTTGAGATTAAAACTAACTAAAACAAATTTTACCAAAACAAACAAGGATAAATACAAGGTAAAATTGCTTCTTTGATAATGATTTCTATAAAAAGTGACAGTGAGACAGAATCTACGATAAAAATTTACTTCAATCTCTTAAATTAATTAATTACTATTCGTATGCAATAAGCAATATGTATTACTTTGTGAAATTACTCTACGCTTCGTACCACATCCGCAAGCGAAGTTTTAGCGAATTATAAGTTATTAAAAATTATTTGCGATCTTCTATGAGCCAGGAACGCTTATTGAGTATTGCAATCTTAGCGATAGAAAATCGAATTGCATACGAAACAAATTATGGCAAGGCTATAGATTTATATTTTGCTGAATAAAAAGCTCGAATTGTAAAATTGTAACAATTGACAATGAAATAATATAATTGATTTTTGTTTTAACTGTACATAAATATTATGTGTTTATTTTAAATCCTACCATATGGTAGTATAAAATATATATATACTACCGTTCATTTCTATATAATCTGAAAAATAAATGGGCTTAACACAGAAAGATAATGGCTGGAGGCATTCCTTCCACATTTGTCTATTAATTAGTGAATCTGAAGGCTGAAATGAAAATGTAAAGGTAAAAATAAATGTGTGGGCGGGAGCAGCATTTTTCAGTTTTTGCCCCGCCTAAAAAAATTGAAAATCCGGGGCTGTCCATCATAATAATACGGACTAAAAATAGGCCTTTTATAATAATATTTTGTACAATAGCGTTGGGCTAAGAATATATTTATTCAGGACAAGACGGGCACCCTGACTTAAAACTGTGCTTTTAAGCAATCTCCCTGACGCTACATTCACTCTGTTCCCTGCACACACTCTTCTTTCGACATCAGCGGTGTCCTTCTATACCTGCAAAATCATATCCAAGATATAGAAACTCATCCAACTGTTCCAGCATTACATCACCGACCAAAAAATTCTTACATCCGTTCTGGTTGCTTCTCTTTCAAATACTAGATTCTTCGCATTTAGTTGTAAGCCCATACTCTTACAATCATACATATCTTCACGCCAGATCCCTTACGGGGTAGGCAGAGAGAACCGAGTGCTATACATCACGATCCTTGCAGGCTTGTCTCGCTTCCTCTACATCCATCACTCTCTTCATGCTCACACGCCGGGTGCGAAGACTCTTGACACCACCTTCAGACAGTACTCGATCAATCTGATCATGGTATGTCAGTCTTGGTCTTCTCCGATACCTACGTCCTATTGTATATCTGTTTTATTAACCTTTCATCTACCATTCTTTCTACATGTCCGAACCAACGGAACATGCCCTTTCTCATCTTTAAACCGACAATTTCTTTCAAGTCTAATCTCTCTCACTTCTACATTACGAACCCGGTCCGCGAGTGTTACACCACATATTTTTCTTAGCGTTCTCATTTCGACCGCGTTGATTCTACTTTCATGCCCTTTCTGATATACCCAACTCTCACTTCCATACAATAGCGTTGGATGAGCACATAATCTTACAATCATCATTTATAATTGTGACCAGTGTTTAAAGCTCAGATGGAGTTGAGCCTAAAAGTACAGCGTCATCTGCATAAATCACCACTAGATCTCTCATACGCATTCCCACATTCAATGAATCTTTGGAGATACTTATCCAGATATAGGATAAACAGGCGAGCTGACAACACACAACCCTGCCTGACGCCGATATTGACATCGAATATATATAGATATATATTATATATAAAAATCAATTGCTGTTCGTTAGTCTCGCTAAAACTCGAGAACGGCTGAACCGATTTGGATAATTTTGGTTTTGAATTAATTGTGGAAGTCCAGGGAAGTGAGAAAATATAAAAAAAATATGAGTAGTTAAAAAGGCAGAACAACGTTTGCTGGGTCAGCTAGTACCTAATATAATGAGAGATGCTTGGATGTATAATCATAGATAATACATCCAAGCATCTCTCATTCGTTACATCTATCAATTCGTGCATCTTATCTTAAAACCAAACTTTTGTACTAATTACTATGGTTTTATACTATGATCATTCAACCTATTTAACGTCCATGATGAATATATCAAGACCACAAGTTCATCAATCACAATCAAACATCGCTCATTTTATAAATTGGTCGATCATTACTCAAACACTTGTAAAGCCTTCTAAGCCGTAATGGCTTTTTTTTTTTAAATCTATATATATAAAAGAAAGTCGTGTTAGTTACTCCACTTATAACTCAAGAACGGCTGAACCGATTTAGCTGAAAATTGGCAGGGAGGTAGTTTAGAGCCAGGAGAAGGACATAGGATATTTTAGAATTTTTTCTACGCGAACGAAGTCGCGGGCACAGCTAGTTTAATTATATTTACTAGTATTCATTATATTTATTACAATCGTGTATTTTTTCCGACCCCAAAACCAACCGTTAGGTGGCAGAGGGGAGAGGACCCTCGACCCTAGCAAAAATGAGCACTTTAAAGCCTAATATTTCAGAAACAAGTCCCTTAATCAAGACATTGTTTTTACAAACCGACAACATTTTTTAACACGATAAAATTAAAAATTTCAAAAACCCCGACTCAACCGCGACCGCCAGTCAGCTACATATGCATAATTTTAAGAGCAAAACGTGAAAGAAGCTGATGATCTTCAAAGCGGATCTTACAGCATCAGGTTAAGGTTACCACGGTTCCTTATTCAATGAACATGACTTGTTTTATTACAAAGCTCCCGTGGCCTCCAGCTCCACTATATAACCCTGGAAATCATTCTAATTCAAAGTGTATCTAAAAATATAACAAATGAGACCACAATCAATGGGCTTATTTTGTTTAGTACAGGAGGTCCACGGCCAGTTTCTAGTTCCATTATCAAACCCTACGAATCTCCTAGTAATAAAGGCCAACTTTATCAGCCCAATCTCCGATGGCCACCTTCCATTTCCATCATTATGATATCTTAGAAAACATCTGGCACTTAAGTGTTTGCCAAAATAAACCGAATTAGCCCACATTCGATGGGTTTATCTAGATTAGCTTAAAAGTTCTCATGGACTTCTTCCAGCTCTATTATCAAACACTAGAAAACATCATGTTCCAAAGTCCTTAAAAGAACGAATCAAATGAGAACAAAATCGATGGTGCTGCTCAATTTTCATTAATTCGTTCGTTTTATTCCCATGACCTTCTTCCCGCTTTATCGTAAGAACCAAGAAATCATCTAGCACCAGATTATTTTTCAAAACAGAACAAATAAGTTCGAACGCGATGGGTTTAGTTTAAAAGATCCTGTCACCATCGGGTTACATCAACAGATTTTTAAAATCATTCAGTATCAAATTGTAAGCCAAAACAAACCCAATTAACCCTAACTCTATTTAGGTTTATCTAGTTTATCGAGATCTCATGAACTTCTTCCAGTTTACCTTCAGAAACTGGAAGTCATTCTGTTGTCTGCCAAAGTCCTTATTAGAACAAACCAAATGAGACCAAAATTGATGGTATCACTTAATTTAAATTCAAAGTTCTCATAACTTTCTACCTACTTCATTATCGGTTTGTTTTGGCATATTTTTCGGTGCTAGATGATTTTTTTTTTTTTGGATTTTGTAATGAAAATTGCAGGTGGCTATGGGAACCATTAAACTAAACAAGATAAAACCATCAAGTTTAGACATCGAAACTCAGGGCAAAATTAGTAACTTCCTTATCTACATACGTAGCGGGAAGTTCAAAAATTTACCTTACATTCGATTTGTTTTCAAAATTTTCAAAATCATCCTATTATACAGATTAACAGGTAAAATACTGTACATATTGAAGGACACGAGAGTTCATCATAATTAAACATTAAAAATATAATAAAATGAGAACGTTGCTTAACCACAGTAAACCTCAACGAAATCAAATTAGTACTTAATATTTAAAAATTATGGTCACCGCATGTTGTACTAACGAGTCTAGTCGCGATTTCGGTAAATAGGTATTCGTAAATAAGAAACTTCGTAGATGTCCATATTAAGCATCTAGCATAATTAGGTCAAAATTTAAGTATTTGTCTATTTTTATTTGGTATCAGAGTCGAATACCGAACACACTTCTTCAGATGCACACTGTACAGCATTTTACCAGTCAACCTGCATTTAATAATGATGAGTGATGACAAAATATATAAATAGGCATACAAGATAATTTAAAAAGTATTTTTCATGATGAACCCAATCTATCATCATATGGTTAGGATGTACCTAACCATATGATGATAGATAGTCCTGGTCTCGGGCATATGTTTTTCAAAGAACATTGAGGTTTTTTTTACCATAGAATAGCAAACAAGCTGAAGGTTCGCCTAATGGAAAGAGGTGACCATCGCTTACAGACACCAAAGATGCCAATGTTGCGTAGCTATCCGGGTGGCAGTGATGCAATGCCAAATGCACAAGTTTACTGGTTACCTTAGCATTCAGGCCTCTAAACTGAATCATAACAAAAGCGCCAGGCCGAATTGGCGCCAGTTTCGGCGATGGAACAATAATATCTATTCTATTTTTAATCGGCATATTTAGATACGTCTACTGAAAATACAGCCATGGTAGGTAATAACAGAAATGTGTCTGCTGTACTATTCGGCATTCGCGTTATAGGTGGAAACCAAATAATACCACAAATGTTACGTGTCACCTTATATTTAACGAATTACGCTTATAATTACCGTTATCTCTGTTATTATTCTGCAATGAAATATAAATTGCTGTTAGATTTTAAGCAAATAATAGCGGCACACTATCAGTATCGTTAAAAAACCTTACGGATTTACAGCGTATGTACATTTCTTACTACGGCTTACTACGTACGCGGTACGGCAAATTAATATGTCAGAGTACCTACTTTTGTAATAATATATCTACGTATACTTAATAGATAGTCCAGTAAAAAGTTTAATGAAACCATGATCTGACCAGTTTTGGCGCAATGAGTAAAAATGTGTTCATTAATACTTAAATAATGATATTATGAAAGAAATTCTGATTTAAATTTAGGGGAAAGTGATGAAAAAAATAAAAAAAGGGTTGAAAAATGCCTGTTTTTAAAATAACTTAATAACGGTAGGAAATAGAAAAAAAAGTTTCATGTAAAAGTTGTAGAAAAAAAAATTCTACACAAAAAAGTTCCTCTTCAGTTTTTTGTTATCTACTTTAGTTTAGCTACAAAAAATAAAAATTAAATTTGTAGTAAAATATGTAAAAATATATAAATATGGGAAAACATATGTAGTAGTGTTAGTACATATTTATGTGATGCGCGCGCTGCATGGTACAGGGCCGTAATAATTCTGATAAGTTTTTATAATTAATTATAAAGCAAATTTAATTTTTATTTTTTGCAAGTAAACTAAAGCAGATGACAAAAAAATGAAGAGGAACTTTTTTGTGTAGAATTTTTTTCTCTACAACTTTTACTTGAAACTTTTTTTCTATTTCCTACCGTTATTAAGTTATTTTTAAAAAAGGCATTTTTCAACACTTTTTATTTTTTTCATCCCTTTCCCCTAAATTTAAATCAAAATTTCTTTCATAATATCATTATTTAAGTATTAATGAACACATTTTTACTCATTGCGCCAAAACTGGTCAGATCATGGTTGCATTAAACTTTTTACTGGACTAAGAGGCTTATTTTAAGGCATAACATGGATTCAAATGAAATGCTTTCTTCTTGAAAATGGCGCAACATGCAGGAATCTGGCATCGGCTCGATAGATATTCCGCACTTACACCATTGATATAAAAAACCCAAGATGCACAGTCTCGAACAAATTTGACACTCAAAAGTGTCCCTAATTTCATTTAAATAGTTATAGATATGGCAAAAATATATGTTTTTGCATATCCAACCTTAAGCGCAAGATTTATAGTTGTTTTTACAAAGCAATGTACAAAAAGAAATAAAACTGAGTGTCGCGACTGACGCGATTCTATTTGAAATGAGCGCACAATTTAAAATTGTGCGCTCATTTTTGGGGGACGTTTTTGAGACACTGATTGTGTATCTTGGGTTTTTTATATCAATGACTTACACGTTTTTCAGAGGAACTTTTTACCAGGCTTTTTACAATGAATCATTGATGCACTAAAAATTAAACCTGCTAATTTTTTCTTCAAAATGTTTGGAGTTCCTTAAACACCTTTATATGTCTGTCTAATGTCTAGTGAATTCCGCGCTTTAACGATAGGTACGTTACTAACCGTGTGGCGGGATGGCAATGCCACATGCATAAGTCTCCAAACCGGAACACAACGACAAGCATTACCGCTATTGTCGCAGGCAGAGTATATAATCACTACATTTTAGTGGCAGGAACAGATAAGGCGGTGGTACAGTGGCGCGACGTGCCTTGCCGGGGCCCTTTAAAAATTTGTATGAGGGTTCTTACAAAATAAAAAAAATGTTTGCATAAAATTAAAATAAATATTTATTCATCATAATAATTATCTGTCACTTTTTCCAAAATTTTTACAAACAATTCAAATTAAGTACACTCCCTCGTCTTTGAAAAAAAAGAAATTGTTTTTTTGTCTTTTGCCATTTGGGAAGTTTTTATTAATTTTCGCTTACGCACGTTGGCCCCGTATACCTAATTGATTCGGCAAATAAGGTGGTAGTAAATACCCGGGCAAGACGTTGCAGAGCTCTACCACCTAGTATATAATTATGTGTATACAGTATCTTAAGGATATTTAAAAAAATAAAACAATATCGAATGAATACGTATTTATTAACAGCCCAATATTTACCAGTAAAATTAATATAGGCATTCTTTTAGGATGGTGCACCAATCAAAAGACAAATTTTGAATAGCTTTATACACAAACACTATGACTATAACTCTTCATTACAAAGTTACATGTGAATTTTTAAGTCACATAAACATGTACTTATACGATAAATATTATAACTAGATGACAGTCTTCGTATGTGTTTACGAGTTTGTCGTGCTAACGTTATCAGATTTAATCTAAACAACCAAAATTTACTTATTACATAGTATATTTATCTATTTCAAATATTCATTTTGCGTATGTGTGTATGCGCGTGTATGTGTATGTGTGGAGGAAGGATGTGTATGTGTATGTGTATGCATGAGTATGTGTGTATGTGTGTATTTGTGCGTGCGCGTGTGTTTGTATATATATATATATATTTGTATGTGTATGTGTGTGTACATATGTATAGATAAATATATACATTTAATTTTATTATTAATCTTTTTTATAATATTAGAGAATATATATTATGTTTATTGATTTATACATATTAATTTAATCAACGTATGTAATAATATCAATTATTAAACGGGAACAATTTTAAATTGGAATTAAATAATAAATTAGCGCGTAATAATTCGTTATAAAGTTTTAAACAATTTCATAGTTGGAAAATTCTACAACACACTTAAACGCTCAAAATATGATTAAAAATTTCATTTTTGATTAAAAATTTTGCATCAAAGACAAGCAAGAAAAAATTCAACAAAATTCTTATACTACTCAGTGCCGTTATTATTTATTTATGAATATACAGAAGAATCTTCTGAAGTTTCTGTATAATTATATATAATTATAATTTTTACTAGAAATAAGTATTAAATCCTAAATAATTAATATACGCATATTGTATAAGAAATCTATTATAAGTGAATTAAATTCACACACGAATACATCTGTTTTAACAAGGTCAATTGAAGTGTGATACAGCAAGTATAAGTTACATACATGTTGTAAAACCCATTACTTATTACATAAAGTAAACATAGAATGACACAAGTAACAAATTGATTACAAAACGCTTATAATTTCTATTTATAATTATTGATCATACATCAAGGTCAAAGAGAACATGCAAGAAGTAGAGCTCGTCTAAGCTGAAATTACGTGTCTCACTCTGGCATTAACACACCCAAACAAATTTAAATGAAGGCGCAATACAAATCCACACAGGTTAAGGGCTGGCTTGTACCAAAATATTTAAATAATTTGATATTTAACTATCTTAAAAGTCATCTAAAAAGTATTGAAATAGTTCGGTGCAAGCCGACCACAGTGTCATCTTAATCAACTTATTGAGCAGTAGGCAGGGCACGTCATTTCAACCTCAGACAACCTGTACAATTGTATTTTTAATCAGTGCCTCTTGTAGTCAAGACATTAATAACGCACCCTGAATCGTAGACATCGAGACTCAATGCTTTTTAAGATAATCCTAAAACATGAACATAATGGAAATTTAAAAACTAAAGTAATACAGTAAAATTTGTAAGTAGTGTCCACTTAAGAAATAATAGGTTATACATTTTAATACTAGACAAGATATTGTGGTGTTGCGTTTAGGGAGAGACTTATAAATCTTAATTTTTTTTAATTTTTAGCCTTATGTAATACTTATTATACATTATGTATGATAATATGACAGATACAAATATCTAACAGTTATAATAAATGTATTGTAGTATTGTAAGATGTTCGGACACGGAACTCCTACAAAGGTAACAAAACCAATATCAGCATATTAAAGAAAGAGCAGAAGCAAATGAGAAGGAAGCAGAACATAGGGGAATCAATGTGAGAAGACTGACAGGAAAGTTGGAAGCAAATCAAATCATCGAATAGCCCAAAGAAAGACGTGCCGACAGACTTTAAAATCCCAACCTAATACTTCGGGGATACAGGAGGTTAGAGCCACTAACTTGTCACAGAAACTTTCAACCATTTCAAACGAAAAATCCACCGGTATTTAAATACGCAAGTATTTTGTCTGAAGCAAACGCTATAAAAATAAAAGCAATTCAACAACTAGCCAATTCCCGTAATATAAAAACTGAAATAAAGACAGAAGTGACAAGTATACTTGAAAGACTCTACCAACTGGTTAAAGAAGCCGAGAAAAAAGGAGTCACTTATTGGGCACAAGTGACAAAAATCGGTCGTGGGGGCCCTCATTCTAAAACAAAATGTGGTGAGTGGTTGATCAGCATGCCACCAACATGCTACAACTGTTCCCATGCGAATCTTAGTAAAATAGAGCATCGCGCATTTAAGAACGAATGCTTTATAAGGTAAAAATAGGATATTCTAGCAAGAGCCACCATATCTTATGATTAAGGTGGTGCCAAAATCAAATATAAAAAAACAAGCAGCGCTTATCACCAACGCCACAATAAAAGACTAATTAAATATAGTATAAAGTTAAATAAAAATAGCGACTAATAAAATAAGTAAAAAAACTTATGCTGAAATTTATATAGTATATTTCAAAATTAGCATACAAAAGGAATATAAATTAAATTAGGCAAATCTACTAGAATTAGCAAGTGAGTAAATTAAAAAGAAAAATCAATTAAGATAAATTGTATGAACATGATTGCATATTGCACATAAACTATATACTAAGTAGAAATTAAAGAAAACCTTTAATATAAAAAGGCAACCAGACTACACAACAAAGGGAAGAAGATGATAGTATAGAAAGATGAGATGAAATAAGAATAAAAAAAGTAAAACACGTATTGTGTTTTAGGAATCAATTTAAAACAAGCAAATATATATAGATAGAAGTAACAATGACATAGTAAAACTATAGATATGTATGTACATTGTACATACAAAAATAGTACACTTTATTGTCACAAATCTGTACAAATTAAATTAAAGCCCCACAAAGACTCTGAACAACTTTATCAGAGGAACTAGGAAAAAATAGTATTATATATAATGTTCATTAGCAAGTGTACAATTTATAATAAATGGCGCTTCTTGTAAACTGCATGCATCTATAAACTGCACTGCGTCTATAAACTGCATTATCAAAGTGAAAAATACTTTTATACAAATAATCCCTGTGTCTTCTAATTCTTGATGGTTCATGGTACTCATGTGACTCTCTATTAATCTTACGCCTGTCTGTGATGTTCTGTATAATTCAAAATGTTTATATCTAAGGAATAGCGAAAACATTGCGTTGAAAAGTAAAACTGTGTTCATCCTTCCGCTAACCCCTATATTTACTACTAAGAACGCACACAGACGAGAAACGTTTGTCCGCGGAAATCACAATCCCCGAAACGCAGACAAAGGTCCAGCAAAAATCTACCGCGAAATCAACGCACACAATGTGGACTTTGGGATCATTTGTTTGCTGGTTGGATGCAGCAACGTTAAAGTTTAAGAAAAATAGAAGACTTATCCAAATATAAAACCATGTCTTTCAATCAACGTATATTAATATTCACGGTGTGCGTTGATGTCCGATGGTACATTAGTTATACGTTTCCAGTGACTTAATTGTATTTTTTAGTCCTCGAGGGAAACATTTCATGTAATTGTCGATCTTATTCGATGGTTAACGTACCTCGAGAACTATCTCCCATCTGCGCTTGTCCTAGTTGATTAAAATTATTTTTAAGTACCAATACCTTACTAATATAATTAACCTTCAGATTTTAGACTAAAATTGCATATGTATGATTTCGTGTTGTGTGACTTAAATTACAGAAGCGCTGTATATTACACATATCTAATATAATATACAAGTAGGCTTGTCACCAGTGATGTGAATACAATGACATGATAACACACACACATCATATAATAATATAATAAACGACAGGTAGGCTTTTCGCCAGTGTTGGGGATATGAGGGCACTGTAACACAAATATCTTATTAATAATTAATATAAGAAGTACGCACCCACACGAATAAAAACTAATATAAATTGTCCATTTTGTAATCTAAGAACCTCAACCATCATACATTGTGGTCAACTCGCTAATCAAATAACCACAAGAGGATAGTCGTTCAGAAACCTACCTTAGCACCATATACGAGGATGCTATAGGATGTTATGGTCAGGCTGTAAATTCACATACCAAAGGTACCTTACATGTAAGAATTAGGCAATATGTGAAAAAAATTCAATAAGAACCAAACATTATCATCATTGGAAAAATACAGTTGTACAAATGGGCTACTCAGTTTGACTACATCAGGGGCCAGATTCACGTAACAAAACGTCAATCGAGTCAAAGCCTTTAGGTCACTCACACATTTTCCTATATATTATGACGAGTCGTATCACGAAGCAATTTTGTATTTATTGTGTCTGCGTGTTTAAGAGTCCTAAGCGTTTGGACTTGTTTTACAACCTGTTACGTGAATTGAGGGGAAGATTACTAAAAGTGATATTTAACGGATCAAATTGGAAAGACCTATTCTTTTTATAAAGTTAAAATTTTTCAACTTACATGTATAAATGAACAGTGAAAACCCTAATAACTGCAAATATGTATCTTAATTTTAAACATGCAATCTAGTTCTAATCTAGATGGTATATCAGAACATTTCAAAATAAGTAAAAAGATACATGATGGGACTAACAAGCAAACAAAATAGTCGATCATGCATATCAAACGTTATTAATTTAAATAATTTGTTACTATTACAATTATTATTACTATTATTATGTGCCCAAATGGCTAATAATTTTAGTAGAAGTCATTTAAGTTTTAGGTAATTCAGCTAGGTATTATCTTAAATTACCATTTTAAATTTAAGGTCCTTTATTTATATACATTATAGGTAATTTCCTCTTAGTAGTAATTATCAGATATAGGGCTATATATAAATTATTAATAAAATGACAAAATTAGCCATGCTTTTTCAAATAAAGCTTACATTAAGAACATCTATATGGGATCAAAACAGAAAAATATCTCTAAATAAACCTACTACCTTCTTTAAAAAAGTATGAGAAATAATTGGAAACAATAATTAAATGATTATCGACAACATAAGGTGATTTAGATACCTATCTAAATCACCTTCGAACTTCGAAATTCGAACGTCGGAAAACCTTTTCCGAATATAAGAAATCTGCAGTATGCATTTTCCATATGTGAAAAATACAAAGAAAATCAAACATTATAATATAAATATAAAATAATATAAAAAAACATGTATAACCCGTTTTATGAAAAACAAAATCATAAACGGCATTAGTTTATTGGGTATTCTATTTTCCGTACATCGGCAATTTTCGTGTATGCGATTGACCTAGATTACAGAAGTATAGAAAAAGGAAGTAATAGGTTGCCTAAGCGCATAAACTAAATCGTGATTCCATACAAGCATACGTATCTAATCTTCTAATTGCTGATTTGTGGTGGTTCAACCAACCTCTCGATTGGTAGTTATTTGACAATCATTTGATTTTATCGAGAATAGTTGCCATATATTTGACGGTGTTAGGTACTGGTGATATTAATAAAAACTTACTTATTGCGTACTACTTTATAGAATTTGAATATCTGAGCTATGATCCCATGTTACTGTCTTTAAAACGCCGCATGTTACAAGAATGAAACGGTAGGAGATCCCACTATAAGACGACTTTCACCGAGCTGGTTAATGGATGAAAAGTGTTTCGTATCCAATAAAATATGTCAATTGCAAAAAAATATATTGCAAATGGGTTGACTCAAAAATTTCAGTCCAGAATATGATTAATAAACATTTTTTATAACATTTCACTGGTTTGGTTAATAGACAATTTCCATACCAATCGAAAGTATGTATGGCAAGTAAGGTATGGAATTTGTCCATTAACAAAAAATATTTAAAAAGTATCTAAACTGAATTTCTTAGTCAACCCATTTGCAGTATATTTATTGACATATTTAATTGAATACAAAATACTTTTCATCCATTAACCAGCTCGGTGAAAGTTTCTCTATAGTGGCATTTTGGACTAAAAATGTCAGAACACACAACGAAATGAATATACGAAATGTGTGTTTAGGTAAGTATTCTTAACTATCTAAACAAATATTGAATCGCAAATTAAATACAGATGTTCAATTTTACGTTAACTACCAGCGGCCATTATAAATCCCTATTTGATTGACTCTAGATATGAATTTTTTTTAAAGGAAATGCAAAAGCAATCAGATATAAATCGTACATTTCAACGGGTTTTGGCGTATTTGTTACAAATAAGCTGTCAGCAAAGGCACGACGTGTTGAGCACAAACAACAAAAGCATTAAAATATCTACTCTACATATTTGTGTTGGATATTCATATATTTGAGATAATTACAGTTACTAATCTATTAACACTCAATTGCAAGGAAATGAGTGTTTTCAGTTGACTTAAATATACTAGAATTACTTAATTACACTATTGTATAAATTACCAAGTTATTACATCAAATACTAATTATTAGGTAAGATTATATAATATAAATATAACGTATATCTAATTTCTTTTAATAAAGGTGATCCGCCAAAACGGTCCTAGATCCGACGCTAAACAAATATAACTCAGATTTTAAAGTAAAAATACCGCCAAGTTTCACTTTTATTCAATTCGGTTGCTTACACAGTTTTCTTGTCTCTAGAAGTCTCATAGGCGCTAGGTGTCTGTATGTATATATGTATATGTGTATATATATATATATATATATATATATATATATATATATATATATATATATATATATATATTCACTACATTACCTATACCAATACCTTAAAAACCTGAGATACATTTCATTTATAAATTTCAAACAACTATTTATTAGTTATGAATAAATTAGTGTTTATATTTATAGTTTGAATATGTATGCTTACAAAGATATACTAACAGATTCATAGCTAGATCTCCGGCCATCTATCTGATTGACTCGCAATGCAGTATATATATGTGAGTGGTTACGCAAAAAGGGACCTGAAGGGATTGGAAACGGTTTTTTTTTTTGATAAATTCTGATTCTATGGTCCTTCATCTTTGTTTTGTTCTAATCAAAATAATTTTAGGTGCCGTAGTTTTTTTTTAATGATTTTTTATGTAAGCCGAGGCAGTTTTGAAAATATTACACCTTATACACAGCGCACACTAGTTTCTTTTTCTAGCGCGCACATAAAGACAAGTAAAAGACGAATAAATAAGTCACCAATAATACAGCTATCGCAAACACGTGCTATTTCTCACTGACGAAGTCGCTCACTAACGACACTAACATAAAACACCCCGCGCCTCTCTCATTTCGACTCAACATTTTAAACGTGATTTACTCGAAATCAATTATTTTCCCTTGAGGTCCCTTTTTGCGTAACCACTCACATATAGTTTACACCTTTGACGACTTCGCTAAGAACGGATTTTATGCAAATACTATCCACTATTTTGTGCAAATACTACACAAAAATTTTCAGGGTTAATAAAATTCAATCATGCATTTTTTTAAATAATTACAATAAGAAAGAAAGCATTTACAATAACCAAGAATTCTCGTGCTAGGGGTTCTTACTAGATATTTAACAAAAAATAATATATATATATACACATATATATATAAATCAATTGGACCATCAGCAAAAGCATAGATGATTCCTGGTGATAAAAGTTTGCTACAACCAATCCAAACTAATATCATAAATGTCTGTTTGTCCGTCTGTTATGCTTTCACGGCTAATCCGCTGAAACTATTTTTATGAAATTTTGCAAAGAAATACTTGAATATCCGTGGCCAAACATAAGCTGAAATAAATGTATGAGATGTAATGTTTGTATTTAAGATTATATTGATGACCTATTACTCTACTCGCGGGCAAAGCTGCGCGAGTCTGCTAGTCCTATCATTATAAAAGCGAAAGTATGTTAGGTTGGATGGATAGATGTTTATTGCCCTCACGCAAAAACAACCGGATCAAACTTGGCACACATACATGATGACCTGGGATAGCACATAGGACACTTTTTATCCCAAAAAACATAGGTTGTTTCCGTGGCATTTACCAAAAAACTGTTATAATGCACCGGATTGCAGGTCGACTAGTAGACAATAACGATGTAAATGATAGATATGGTGCTTTACACAATGTCTGATTTGTGCTTGCGCGTGTTATTTTATCAAATAACTATAATATGGCATCCATTTTAAAGTATGAGTCATTCCATTCTTCAAGCCTTATTAGATGGTGGAGTAATTAATTCGGCTCAATAGGTAAAGTATAAATACTTAGCCTATTGGGAAAAATTGTTAAGTTTTGTTTAAACTTCATACTAAGACAACTTTCATTCTAGCGGGAGCTAGGTAAGCTAGAATCAAAATATTTTTATGTCTTACGGTAGTAAGCAAGCAGATGGCTCTCCTGATGGAAAAATCATCGCCTATAGGCACCAAAGATGTTAACGGTGCGTTGTGATCCGTGTGGCGGGATGGCAATGCCACATGCATTTGACAACCGGCTATCTAACTCTCCAAAACGGAAGACGATAGTAGATAGATAAAAAATATGTTTTCCAAACCAAAAAGCAGATGGTTAATTTTAGCGCAAGATATGCCAATAACTATCGCGTATACAGACCAAAGATGTTAATAATGTGTTGGACGAATGTAACACCATATATATACAGTGTGTAAAGAAAACCCTGTCGGATAATTAATGGTGTTATTTGGTACCGTAATACGGTTACATATGTGTAATTATTTTATGGATATTAATTAGTTTTCCCAATAAAAAAATAAGTATGACAACACCTACAAATAAGTAAATTCTATTATCAAAGAATGCCGCGCAAGTCGGATGATACCAAAGGACACGCGGTGCGTTTGAGGCGCGTTTAAAGTTTCTTTGTAAAAAGCCGAAAAACAAATAGCATAGCAATATTTTTTTCAGTAATGCCTTTAACCAATCTATATGCCTCTTTCGGACCGGACGGGGTTTTTACACACTGTATATATGTATATATGTATATATATATATATATATATATATATATATATATATATATATATATATATAGATTTTACTTTCAGTCGTCGGGACTTGGTGAAATTCCATTGTTATTAATTAAAACTAGGTTATCACTTGTTCTTTAATTTCGAAACCGGTCGATTAATTTAAAATAGTTTGCTTATATTTGAACTAAAATTAAAGTATCCCAGTTTTAACTGATATATGTATATAAATTCACAAAGTACCTTATCCCTACAGTACAAGTAACAAGCACTGACGCTATCGCGGGATAAATACATACGTCAGTGACACAAAACTATTGAGAGGCGTTATAAACACTCCTCAGTGAATAACATTTGACTTTGAAATCCACGAATATAACTTTAATTATAGTTATAGAGAAACATTTAGGGGTGGCAAAAGGCCTTTTGTTGACTCAATTAATGTATCAATTATGAAAAAGTTATAATGTTCTAAGATCCCACTAGAACGACTTTCACCGAGCTTGATAATGGAAGGCTATAGCTACTTATGAGTGCAAGCTTATCTGTTGCAATATGCACCAAAAACAAATATGTCGGAGTCAAAACGTGAACAAAGCCTATTAAAAAACCTTAAAAAGCCTTAAAGCCTTAACGCTTTGAAACTGGTATATCTAGCTGGTTTTTGATAATTACGGCTATATTTATTTATTTGATAATTACAATTAATATATCAAAATTTATAAGTGAAGTTATAAATAAAAGTAGTTCATATTTAAGCATAATATACAAAAAGGAATTCTATTTACGTATTGTTTTATAGTTAGCGTTCAATTTAAATCATCTTCACATAAGCTAACATTGTAAATAGTTGAAGGAAAATAGCGTTGTAATACTAGTAAAGAGCAGTCAACTAATTTTATATAAATACAACTAAAACAGATATACTACAACTACATTAAGAATTGCGAAGGTCTTATCGTCTTCATAGATTTCCATTACAAAAATAATAATGAAAAAGTAATAATATTCTAAGATCCCACTATAAAACAACCTTCACCGGAAAAGTATTTTATATCCAATTAAATAAGTCAATAAATATATAACAAATGGGTTGACTAAAAAATTTCAGTCCTGAATATAATTAACAATTATTTTGTTTAATATTTTACTGATTTAATTAATGGACAAATTCCACACTATACGAAAGTACGAAGCCTTTAGAATATGCAAGTAAATTTTGCTATATCTTGGGTAGGCAGGTATAAACAGGTAAATCGATACTAGTAAAATATTTAGTGACATATTTTATTGGATATAAATACTTTTCATCCATTAACCAGCTCAGTGAAGGTTATCTTATAATGAATTCTCTTACAATAATGTTAACAAGCAATTTTATTAATATTTTATGTTTAAACAAAACTTAATTATTAAATGTTTTTAACTAAGTACTAGCAAAATTTAAAAGCAGTTTAATGCTTATTTATTTCGAATACTAAGTTAATATAAGTCGGGACAGTATCTCATTATATATACATATTATTTAATTCTATTAATTAGATTAAGGGGTATACATTGTACATTTATTTTGCTACGTTTCAGGCCCGTGACAATCGTCGGCAGTTTCTATCGCTATCTTAAATATAAAATTTATATGTAGACAAATCAAGTAATTGTTGTGGCTCAAAGGCATTTGCGGTTTAATCTATATATACTTAACTATAAATAGTCTATCAAGAAGGCGTATAGAAACTACAATTTATTATACAAATTTCACTTATCTAAGAAGATTTAAGGAAGAAGAAATGTTAGAGAATATATTTCAAAAATAGAGATCAAAATGCGTTATATAAATGAGTTTTCGTTTCATTCGCCTTCCTGTGATCCTATACTAGAGGCTTTTTAAAATGAACCTTTTGGATGCAACTTAAAATATTATTAAAATAAAAACAGCAATAATGTGTGTAAATATTTGAGTCAGCTACATTTGATTTTTGAGGACGTAGCCTATGTATCCGGTGTACAAAAAAATATCTAAATTTAGCTTGAAAACAAACCGATTAAGTAGACTATGAACGTAATATGAAAATTGTAGTTAGTACAGGCAGTCTGATGGTTTGCAATCAAAAAAGTTAAACGTATTTTTTTTTACTGCACGCATCCGGTTTTTACGTATTCAACTAAATAATTCTATAACATATTTAATAATCTAAAGTTACATTAATTATTCTAATCCTAAAGCTAAAACATGATCGACTGTTTTGTAAATATAATCCATATATTATTATTTTTATGTTATGAAGATCGTAATATTAAGTAGTTCATAAAAATGGGTTTTTTATTAAAATAAAACGTTTATGTTTACTAATATATTAAATACAAATATAAGACAAAACAAATAGGAACACGTAAAAAGTACAAAAAGCGAAGAACCTGTGCTAATTTAGTATAAGACAATTTTTTTATTAAAATAATAAACTAGTTTGTCTCTAGACTTGTGGTCCAATTAAAAAAATTACTTAGAAAACTGTCTATGTTCCAATCAAATCACGGTAGCGACAAGCATTTAAGTCATACGGCCAAATAACTACGTGATTTGTTTAAAAAAGGACAACTTCTAGAAAATTGTTTTTAATCTGTAAGTAACCTGACACTGTCACTAAATACAGGAAAAGTAATTAATTTAAGAACATTATAATTACAACGCGATTGGCCAATATTGAATTTGGTCAAATAGTATTTTCTCGAAAAATTAGTCTTTGTTATCGGGTTCATCACATGTATTAAATTGCAAACAGGTTTCGGCAGACTAGTTATCTCATTTTTGTTTTTAATTAGTAAATAACTTATTTCGTGCTTTATTCTGGATCGTCCGCCATTTTTTGTTAACTATTACCCGATTCTCTTTACTCATAAATTCTTTGAGTTTTTCAAGAGACTTTGTTATTTACAAAATATTTAATCACTCTTTCTTACTCTGGTCAAGTAAAATAATATCTTTTGTTGTGTGTTAACATATATTTGCTCCCTAATTAAAACTAACATTTATTGAACACACGCCTTACAATGGTATCTAAGTTTATAGAAAAAAAAACTCCTTTGATAAATAGTAAATTAAAAATATAATTCATAAATAAAATATACTTAATGTTTATTGTGAATGTATTTCTTATATTTACTAACTAAAATATCTATAACTCCAAACTATAATAAAGTAACATGTTTAAATTAAGGTACCGTTTGTTTATTTGGTAATGAGATCATAATATTTCTACAATGGCTGTTTTTAGGAGACGGACCGTTTATTGCTTTTGATATTCAATTGACTAGACAATTAATATTGAAAAGAAATAATTTTCTACGTTAAGATATATACGAGATGAAATTCTACAAACATTGGCATATATTCTATTGTCAAACACATTAAACATCAAATACTAATTATAATTGTTAAATAGTTATTGTTAATGTCAAGTGGAATGTCAATTTAAAGTATTAGGTGTTTAGTTTGATCAGACTTTCACATTTTAATTCGGACAATTTCGCCCAAGATTTAGGGGTAAGGTTACCAAAAATCGCATAGAACTGATATTTGTACGAATGTTGGGAACACAATTGTACATGAAATGTAAGGTCTCCATCGATCCGGCATTTGCAAAAAAAACATTTAAGGTTAAAGTTCATTTATGTGATTATTGAGTTTTTCAGCCAAACGGCAAGTTTTAATCATAAAAATAGATCAGATTAAAATTGTAAATCGTGCTAATGTCTTTAAAAATTATTTCAACACTTTTTTGTCCGTTTCTAAGATATAAACCATTTGAAAAGTAAAAGATTGAAAATATGTATTCTTCACAAAATGCATAAACCGCGTGTGTTGATGTACAGCTATAATACAAGTTAAAATTCTTATTGGTCTGAATAACTTATATATACATACAAAACAGTAAAATTATGAGAATATCAACTCAAAAAAAAAACCCAGCCCACAAGATAGCAAACATGCAGACGGCTCTCTTAATAGAAAAAGGCAACCATCGCTTATATATACACCAAACATGTTAATACTGCGTTGCTACTCGTGCAGTGTTAACGCCACATGCATAGGTTTTATTGCTTACTTCATCCCCCAAACACGACAGTGACAAGCATTGTCGCTATTGCAGCAGGAATAAGTAAAGCAGTGATACTAGAACGCTTAAGAAATCACTATCTGTCATTCTCATAAAAATTTAGTTATTCCTGTGTATATATTTTTTTTATTTTTCATAGTTTTGTCAGTCATTCTCAATTATTTTTGCCTATACCATGTGTATTAAAACTTTAAGGTTGATTGTGCACAATGTCTGCTGTTCTTTCTAATCGCTTCATAATCTGGGTAGACTGAAAGAAATCTTTTTTTACCTTAGAGATAAGTCTACTTTTTGTACATTTTTAATTATTATTTCTGTAAATCTCAAGTTGTGTACAATAAAATATTAAATAAATAAATAGACCGGGCAAAACACTGCAGAACTCCTAGTAGTCAAGATGGTAATGACACGTATAGCCAATCACTTGCCATTTATGAACTGCCTGGCAGAATGACAAATGGTCTGTTCTTCATAGGAGGCCCGAACCTACTGTGTATTCCACACCCTACCCGGGAACCACGTTAAAAACCACGCAAAGTAAACTACCATACAGGTGACGTATGCATATTATGAATAGTACAACTTTTGAAGCGTTATATCTCAGAAACAGTGACACACATCAAAATATAAACAGATTTTATGGGTAATTGCATGATCTACAATTAAGTCTTATCTATTTTGATTATAAAACTTACCGTTTGGCTGAACAATACAACACATATTTGCGATCTTTGGCCTTGATAGATTTTTTCGCAAATATCGAATCGATGAGGACTTTTCACATTTCATTTGTAATGAACATTTGTGCAAATTTGCGAATTCATGTAACATTGTATAACTAACTTGACCGGGTTATTTTACATAATTTATAAAACTAAGATAATATTTATTTTAAACTTTTATATGTATAAGACATGCCATAATAAAATTTATACAATGTATAATTAAAAATCAAAACACTCAAGTTATTATGGTAGTCCCACCGTGTATCACATTTATTCATTTTAAATACGAAATATTTTAACGACATTAATATTATAGACAAATATTACATCTAATTCATAACACGTATTACGTAACACTGAAAATGTTTAATTATTTATTCTAATTATAAATAAGCCTTGCGATTAAAATGTAATTATGATTGTGATTACATAATTCTTAACTAAATTTAACTATGATATCTTAAAATATAAACTTACAGTAGACTACTCATTTGTCACAGTACACCAAGCAGCTTTAATTGAGTAATATTAAATTTAAGCCAATTCATCATAATTAAAACCTAATATGTTCCGGTATGCTATACACTTATTATTTACTAATCAAGCTTGCTAAATAATTAAAATTTTTAATTTACGGCAGCTTATGTATGAAATTATTATATTTGTTACATAAATCATTGAGCTATATGCACAATTTAGGGAAGACACATTGATTTATGATTTGACTATCTCGCATGTATTTTATTCTAAATTATGTCTTCACATTATATTTATTTCAATTCAGTTTGAGCTTATTTTATATCGAGTACGGTTATGGTTCGGTATATGGTTCAATGTTCTATGTAGACATGTTTATATAGGAATACTTATATACAAATATATATACCACACAAATTCAACCCCAACGTAGCCTAACACACTTAGGTTTAGATTCTAAAGCTAAAACACTAATTGAAAAGGCAACTTACAAAGTGGACACTATTAGATCTACACAAAAGAAAGACTTAAAGAGGCACCATAAATTATTATACGAAACATTGATAGTATAACATTTATCAAGAACATTAATTATTAAAATCTAATATCAATTATAACTAATTATACTATTACGAGACTCTGACCGTCCGTGACATAAATTTGCTTTTTCATACACGAAATACATACTAAACTTATTATAAGCCTTAAATTCACTATACACTTTGGTAAACATTGGAGTATCAAGAAATAATAATGAAGTGAAAAGTGTAGTAGCAATTATTTCTGGCCCATATAAAATGAACACTACATGGAAATTAAATAAGTTATTATTGTATTAGTAAATGTAAAGGTGTAAAAGCAGTAAGAGATGATTAGAATAGGGCTCAATTTTAAAACGAATTTAAACTCACTAGCAATATTGCAGAATCAACTAATTTTAAAAGCGTATTCATAAAGTAACAGTGTAACTTTTTTTTATATTATAAGACAACAAACAAATGGCTCCTCTGATGGAAATAGACAACCACCGCTTATAGACACCAAAAATGTTTAAGAGAGATGTCACATAGATTAAATCGAAAGATTAATGCTTAGAGAGGTTCAATAAAACATTAGCGATAGCTCATAGACATGTGTCAGCATGTTAATAATTAGGATATCAGTTGTTTATGTTTAAATTGTTAGTAAAAACTTATTAAATAATGTCCGGAATTCGTCAGAATAAAAAAATAAGTAATATGAAATCGACTTAGGATTAAACTTGCTAACCGGTTTCTTGTTTGTCTGTGCTCCAAGCCAATGGGTTTTTCAATATATTATATATATAACAAACGGATATTTGCCTCTCTTGTTGTTAAGGGAAATCAGCGTCTGGTACCACCGCCTTACGTATTCCAGCCGTAATAGCGTCAGTGTAAACTTATGCAAGGGGCATTAACACCTCGCCACACGGATAACAATGCACCATAACATCTTTGGTATATATAGGCGACGGTTGTCTCTTTTCATCTGGAGACCCATATGTTTGCTATCTTATAATGTAAAAAAACCAATGCTACTAGATATTTACGAATTGTGACTTAAAATAAAAACTGAATAGATTCAGAAGTAACGGGTAATAAAAACATGTTTTAATGTAACATAAATCAAACCTCAGATTTAAACTTGATAGCAGGTTGACGATTATATCTTAAGAAAAAGTCACAGATAGATTCAGGATTGGCTAATTGAGTAGATAATTTAATAGCAGGCTGAGGATTACATATCAGGCAATTAACTATATATTTGTGAAATACAACTTGTAAGAATGTTCTAAATATATTTAGAAGTAGCTGATATAACAGAAATTATATCTCAGGCTTAAATTTGATAATTTGATAATAGGATAGTACATTGACGATTACGTATCAGACAATGTTAGTAGACACTTATGGGATAATAATTTAGAAAAAATATAAATAAATTAAAAATGACATGATTTTAAGAAAAATATTTTCATATAAATTATATTTCAGGCTTACATTTTATAGAAGACTGAAGTTTACCTATCAGCTAATGTTAGTAAATATAAATAAATTACTTATAAGAAAGTCTTATATTTAAGAAAGTCTTTTATAATTAGCCGGTGTAACATAAATAATATTTCAGGCTTAAATTTGATAGTAGATTACCTATTACGCAATATTAGTAAACATTTATGGAATATGAACTCAAGAAAAAATTTCAAATAAATAAAATAAAGAAACACGTTTTCATACAAGTTATATTTAAGCTTAAATTTTATATGAAATTGAACATTATATGTCGGGTAAAGTTACTAGACTACGGATTGCGACTAATAAGTAACTCTTAAACTATATTTAGAAATGGCATTAATTATATCTCAAGGTTTTCACTTAAAAGCAGAATGACGATTACTTATCAGATAATGGTCCTAAATAGATATACAGATTTATGCATTATAAATTAAGGCAAAATCTCAAACAGATTCAGAGTGGCTAAGAATATTAACAAACAAAACTCTTACCTAAATTATATCCTTAGCAAACTTTTTTAAATAAACATGGATTATGGTTTAGAAGAAAATTCTAAATATATTTTGAAGTATTTAATGAAATTAAAAAACATAATTTAATATAATATAAACCAAATCTGGGGCTAAAATTCACAACAAATTCACGACATATTAGAAACTTTTACTGGATATTCATGTGTTATGTTTTTATACAAAGTCTCAAATAGATTCAGAAGTGGTCAGTGATATAAATAAAGGTGTTATGATTTAGCATAAATTATAAATCTGGCTTAAACCGAATAGCAGATTGACACACTATCAGCTGTTAAATTTTTATACAAATGTAGTTTGATACTAGGTTTTTCTAAATTTTTAAGCAAGACATTTTTAAAATGTATTAAAATTTTAGGAAGAAAAAATAATACGAAAATATAATATACAAATGTAAAGAAGAATTTGTACATTAAATTTAAGTATAATTTAATTTTCACACTAAGGAAAAATAATATATTAGAAGTACCACAATGCGACATAAATCAGGCTTATCAGAAACATGTCAAACTATATAATAGTTATAACACAAGCAGTTTGAATTATTGAGTATTTATTACTTAAAAAGAACTCTCAAATTGTTTCAGAAGCAGCCATACGTAATTAAACAAACATTCTAAGCAATAATAAATAATAACAGAATTTAAATTTGATGTCAAGTTGATAAATGCAATATAATCTTGATATCCAGTTAAAATTGCAATTATGAAACATTCTAATAATCTAATAAGAGTATTTAAATAAACTGATTTACCAGATCACAAATGATTACCACAGTCCATGGAATCAGTTGCGTTGCTGGTGTTTAAACGTAAAAGTTCATTTTTTTCTAATAAAAGTAAAACCTGAAAGAGTTCTCTTGAAATACTCATAGAGTGTGGTCGCCAGATAAAAGTATTCAGGTATGATAATTCATAAAATTATTGGTCCTAATCTTAAATGAATAAATTAAGAAAAAAATATTAATATTATAAATCAAACACTCTAAAATATTTTTTTTGAAACTGAAAGATATTTTTCTGTAGGAAACTTACATAACAAGTTAAATATAGAGTTAAGATTTAATTAGGGAAGTTACTAACGGATCACGGCCATACACAGAGACCTAACAGAAACAAAACTGGATCACAGACTTTTAAAAAAAACACAATCACAAAGTAATATTTAGTGATTACGGTTTTAATTAAACCTTTTCAAAAAAAACTTTTCAAATAAACATTATTATACTCAAATTGACTGTACCGAATATAGCTAAATTCATAATGAACAATAAAACTGACAAACCAAATAGCATCGCCAGCGATTATTTATAAATTCATGAATAAAACTACATTTAAACAACTTAACATTAAGTAACAATTGTCTAATATAATTTGAACACAAAATACACAACGAATATAAACGATTGGACTAGAATAAACAGTTATGTTTGAGAACACTTCACTGGACCCACGCGGCTGGTACCCATAGCGGTTCAGACTGTACTCTCCACGATATTTTCAGGAGATGTGTTAACGCTGTAGCTAGATCTTCGTTAACTATCTCCTCGTCAAACATATATCCATATAGAAAATTGATACGATTCGATGATCTTATGATGTCAGTAAATTCTTCTTCCTAAATAAGAGAAATCGATTGATTAAAATAATGAAATCTAGCCTAAGCTGTTGTGTAATACCACAAAACAAACAGGTAGAGAAGTCAAACTCATGTATATACTTCACTTTTCATACCTACGGTCGGCGGTCGCGTTAGGGTTATCAACTTTAGCTTATGCACTAAAAACTATTAGGGGCACTCGTATCTAGGTGTTTGTTTTTTTGTTCAGAATGTACCAGCAAGAACGGAAATGTAAACCAATAATAACTAAAATATTTTAAAGTAACTGTTATATCTATTACAAATTTTCTGCACAAAAAAGTTCACTGACGCGTGTCTAAGCCGGTGGCACTAGAGCCTACACTATTTCCAACTATTTCGAGATATTACGTCCGTGAGAGATGTCTATGTGTGCGTTGCTCGAGCGTCCTTTATATATAGATAAACTTCTGTGCCTATTTTTTTGTGGTAATACTCAGCCCATTAATTACCTGTTGAGCTAAGTATCAGACGAGATCTTAGGATTTGATTAGTATCATAAACATTAATTTATCATTATTTTCATTGCATCCATCCATAGAAACTCCCGATTATATAACGATGTCCATAAATTCTACTTCCGATGACGAATCCAATTGATATGAGTAAAGAAAATAAATCTAGCATAAGTTCTTGTATTCTACTCAGTCTATCATAGACGAAAGTATGTCCATAGAGGAAAGATTAGGCTCGGCCAAATTTCATAATCATTATATTCATAGAGTAGGAGAAAATTCTTCTGTTAAGAGATAAATGAACGGTTTAAAACACCAAAGTATCAAAATTTTCTCAAAACTAAAATATTAAGCCTCGTTTGTTTTGCAAGCCATCTTGCGCACCAAATCAGAAAATGCAATAATAACATCGAAATGCGCGAGTATCGGAACACTCGGTTGGAACAAAGTATTTTCCTTTTGCCCGCGTTCTGCTGTTCCCTTGCCTCTTCCCCCTTTCTCCCCCTTTCCTTCCGCTATCGTCCCCTTCCCCCTTTTCCTACTCTTTTCCCATTTCCCCCTCTTTCCATCCCTTTCCCTCCCTTCCTCCCTCATCCCACTTGCACCCCACCCTTCCCTCTCCCCTCTCTTCCCCTCCCGCCCTCTCTTCTACTATAATTTTTAATCTTAATCAACTATCTACCGCTTTGCCACCCTCCACCTCCTCTTCCCCATTCTACTAAACTATCATCACCCTTAGAAAACCAGCTTTCAAAATAACCTCATCAAAAGAACCTCGTTTAAGAATACAATACTAATATTTTTCAATGTTATGTGTGTGTGTTTGGGTATGTGTATACGCCCCGAATACACATACCCAAACACACACACATAACGGGTTAAAAATGCAGAAACTCAAAATGCCAATAGTTATTCATTCCACTGTTCTGGAAAGGTGCAACTGCAAAAGCGCAAAAGTGCGTAATCAATATTTAACTGCAATCGGCGTTGCACATGCGCTTTTTGGTTTAATGCAAGGGCTGCATTTTTTCAGTCTAAGCATGCGCAATGAGAATCGAGTATAGTCAGTGCAATAATTCCGATATCGTTGAATCGGTAAATAAATAACATTGCATCTCAATAATCTGCCATCACATTAATCATTAATTTAGGTAATGTAAAAATGTTATCGTTTTTAGCAAGGAGGATCATCACACTTCTCATCAAACGACAAGCTGGTAAATTGTGTTTAAGCCAATTGTCAGAACGCATCTTCACTCCGCGCAATGCCACAAGTTATTATTTTTTATAAACGAAAAGAGAAACTTTTAACAGTAAGTATCTCATACGTACCGTAAACCCTCTCGAAGATTCCTTGTCGAAAGTTGATCGAGCATTAGCAGCTGTTCTAGTGTCGGTAAGTTTTTCTAAGGATGGTGGTTTGATAAACACGATGTAAGGACGCAATCTCGGCGTCCTCAGCATCTTCAGGGCTTGCCAATGTGGACTCAAAACACAGACACGTCCTATAATTTATAATGTATTTGCTTATAACAAAAACAATTTGTTGCTAACATATTTTGTGTGAAACTGTACTTTCGCAATTCCTGTCTTTGGCATATTCAGCTTGTGAGGTCCCAGGTGAAACAAGTGTTATCGAAGGTTTTTGGGGTTTATCCGCGAAATATGAATTCTCAGTAGCCACTTGGAATCTAAAGGTACCGTAATTACATACCGTGTATATATCGGATAAGCACGCCAAACTTTTTTTAAATCATAAAACAGGAAACCTCTTGATGGAAAGAGGCAACCACCGCCTTTAGACATCAAAGATGTTAATGGTGCGTTGCTGGTGTGGCGGGATAATAATGCCACTTTATCGACTACCTAACCCTACTAACCGAAACACTACTACTACAGTGATAATTTTTGACGTTATTGTGGCAGGATTATATAGGGCGGTGGTACCATAGCCGGACGAGACGATGCAGAACTCTACCACCTAGTAGTCACAATAGTAGTAGCAGGTTTTGCCAATCGTTCGTCTTTTACGAACGGGACCAACACGGGGTAAAACAAGAGCTAATCGTTATAATACCATTAAATGCGGTTATGTATATCACCCTCATCTCGTCAACAGAGTGCTAATTGTGAGTTTTTCTTTTCGCATTCGATCGTGAGCGCGTTTCGACTTTACTAGGAATTTGTATGTGATTTGTACAGCGCCACCTAGTGGTAAACTGGTTTCTCACGTTTACCACTAGGTGGCGCTGTAAAAATCACATACAAATTCCTAGTAAACTCCAAACGCGCTCACGATCGAATGCGAAAAGAAAAACTCACACTTAGCACTCAGATAATCAGGTAAAATTTAGTAAACCGAAAATAGCTTGATTAACTAAACCTGCCTCAAATGAACTGGCGTGAGGATATTTAAGTATTTGAATCACCTATTTATTATAATAGTCATTTCAGATTTATGGGATTCATGTTATTAAAAACCTAAAAATAAATAGTTATATGAGATCCTTATCAACTCAGTTTGGTCTCCTTATCTACTCATGTGGTTTGGTTCGGGTTTGAGTCTTGATATGTGCGTGTATGGGTATTTGTTGTGTACACGTACGACCACAAGCTCGCGCGTACAGTTGGCAAAAAATATAAATAAAATATGGCGCCTATAATTATTGTTTCGAGCAATCTGCTCAAGTGCTATACAATTTCGCGCAAGGCTCTATTTAAGATGATACAGCAGTAATTTTGATTAACCACTACGTCTTGAAATTGTAGTATTGATCAACTGCATTTTTAATCTCAAAGCAGAGTGCTAAGTGTGAGTTTTTCTTTTCGCATTCGATCGTGAGCGCGTTTCGAGTTTACTAGGAATTTGTATGTGATTTGTACAGCGCCACCTAGTGGTAAACTGGTTTCACACGTTTACCACTAGGTGGCGCTGTACAAATCACATACAAATTCCTAGTAAACTCCAAACGCGCTCACGATCGAATGCGAAAGGAAAAACTCACACTTAGCACACAGTATGTTGCCAATCGATCGACGACGTTAATAGTTCAGGTTACGAACTAACTATTTAGTAATCTGTGATTCAGGCAAACATAATTTTAGCAGAAAATATTACGACGCGTAATCTACACATAAATTCGCTTTGATAAATATTGCCAACATTTTACTTGCAACTAGGAAAACATCTTAGCTTTACATGGGTGTAACATTATAAAAACATAACTCACTTTTCCTTAAACAACAAAAAGTTATATGAGAACCTCATCAACTGAGTTTCATTTGGTTGTACATTGGTAGGTACCTTGTAAATTATTAATTTTAATCAATTTAACGTGTATGGGTATTTGTTATGCGCACAAACGACGTAAGTTTGCGCGTACAGCTCGCGAAAAATATAAGTTAAATATAGCTTCTGTATCTATTTTGAACAATCTGCTTAAGTGCTGATACATTTTCAGGAAAGGCTCTATTTATGACGACACAGTAGTTGTTTTGATTAATCACTACATCTTATAAAAGCAGTATGTTGTCAATAAATCGACGTTGAAAATTCAGGCAAACGCAGTTTTGGTAAGAAATTTTCGGCGCGAAATTTACGCATTAATCCGTAGTGAACTATTGCCCACTTTTACGCTAGCGAATCATTTCAGCTTTACATGGGTGTAACATTAACTAAAAACATGATTCACTACTCCTTAAACAATAAATAGTTCAGAACTTCTTCGACTCAGTTTCGTTTGGTTGTACCTTGGTAGGTACATTGATAGTAAATTATTAATGTTAATCAATATGACGTGAATATATAGGTGTTTGTTGTGCGCACATACGACCACACACGCTTGCGCGTACTTAGAAAAAATATAAGTCAAATATGGCGTCTGTATCTGTTTTGAACAATCTGCTCAGAACTCAGTTTTGTTTGTTTCTACCTTGGTAGATACCTTGTAAATTATTAATTTTAATCAATATGACGTGTATGTGTATTTGTTGTGCGCACGTACAACACACGCGGCACACGCTTGCGCGTACAGTTGGCAAAAAATATAAGTCAAAAATGGCGTCTGTAACTGTTTTGAACAATTTGCTCAAGTGCTGATACATGTTTTAACAAACAACGTTGAAAATTAGGCAAACGCAGTTTTAGTAGCAAATTTTCGGCGGGAAATTTGAAAACACATTAATCCGTTATAACTATTGCCAACCTTTACGCAAAACTAGCGAAAAATCTCAGCTTTACCTCGACGTAACATTAACTAAAACCATAACTGTTTTTTCCTTACTCTGATGGAAAAATGTTTTCCAATAGGAACTTACTGAAAAGTTTATTGTTGCAGATGTTATTTTCGATACAGGCTCGAATCAATATGACATTTCCATTATCTGACATTCAAACAAATCAATAGAAACAACCATTATCATCGACCCTATGTTGGTCCGGGCCCTTTTGAAAAATAGACCATCTGCCGTTCTGCCAGGCAGCTCGTAAGAGGCGAACAATTGGCTATGCGTCGTAGACTTCTGCATTGTCTCGTCCAAGTCAGGTACCACAGCCTTACCTATTCCTGTCACAATAGCGCGACAGTGCTTGCAACTGTCGTGTTCCGGTTTGGAGAGTAAGCCGGTAAACTTACGCATGTGGCATTAAGATCTTGCCACAAGGATAGCCACGCAACATTAACATCCTTAGCGTCTATAGGCGATAGTTGTGTTTTTTCAACAGGAGAGTCATGTGTTTATTTGCTGTCTTATATAATATAAAAAAGTTCTTTCTCCCCGAAAAAACTTTTTCCCCGTGTTGGTCTTTTGAAGAATAGACCAACTGCCGTTCTGTTAGGCGAATCGTAAAAGGCGAATGATTGGCTACACGAGTCACTAATATCGTGGCTATTAGGTGGTAGAGTTCTGCATTGTCTCGCCCGGGTCTGAAACCACCGCTTTACCTATTCCTGCCGCAATAGCGTCAGTGCTTGTGACTGTCTTGTTCCGGTTTGGAGAGTAAGATAGCCGATAAACTTATGCATGTGGCATGAGACCTCGCCACAAGATAGCAACGCACCATTAACACCTTTGGTGTCTATAGTTCGACTCTTTCCATCAGGGGACCCATCTGCTTGTTTGCTATCTTATGATATAAAAAAGATATGATTTACGGTGGATATAAACACACTAACCTGAGTTTATGATCGTCTCAACACTTTCTGCAGATGTTCCGTATAAATTCCCTTTGTACTCGCCATGCTCAATGAACTTCCCCTCAGAAATATCCTGCTCCATCTTCTCCCGTGTGACAAACACATATTCTTTCCCATTCTGCTCACTCGACTTTTGGCTCCGCGAAGTATCTGTGATCCAAGATGAATTTAAACAAAGGTAATAAAATAACGCAGGAGTGGAAGGACAGTAAAAATAAACTGTATCTAACGGGAGTCAAACTAAAAATGATCCCAGAACAGCAAGGAAACCACTTGAAGGATACGCGCTTGCGTTATATTATAGATTTCCCGGGCTGAGCATTCGTTGGCCCAGGTCAGTTGCGCAGAAGAGCTGCGTAACCTTAAAGTTATCTATTGATTTCTTCATATTGGAAATCGAGAACATTCAATGTCAAAGGTCACGGTTAATTTAAAGTTATAATAAATAAATAAATAATGACGACAATAAACATAATTTTCTTCCGCTTCTTTACTACTTTTGAAATAAAAGTATATATCACAAGAAACGGTGTTCTTTTCTGTCCGTCTACTTGTATTATTATTATTATATAATAACGCAATGGATTATGAAACTGTTTTATCAAAAGATGTAAAATAAATTTGACTTATATTCTTAAATATTGGTAGATGTGGCTTTTTTGGTCTAGTTAACCACTACAGAACCACCAGACTGTTCGTCTACGATAATTAAGTCATACATTCAATTTCCGTGTCGGGTAGTGTTGTTAATCCAAGAAATAATTTAAGTATCAGCCCGTCTGGTGTAATAAATTTGTGCTGCTTTGTTATAATGATCCTGCTTTGTAATAATCTTTCTACAACACCTGTCCTTGTACAGGTTTTGCTGGAAGAGATCTCTTAAAGAGATAAGCACGCCTATGTATAATATTTTATCCAATTAGTGTTAGATGATATTTTGTTTTTGTACATAAAGAGTTAAATAAATAAAAAAAAATGATGTGGTGTCGCGGGACACCAGGTAGGAACGAACTTCCTTCGGCTAAACGGCACTACTCGCTTGTGTACGCGACTGTCACGCCTGCGCACGTCTCATTTAACGCTTTTATTCCACGCATTTTTTTACGGTTTTACTATCACATTTTTTTCAGTTCGGTCGCACAGCAAAATCCCTATCCCCTCCAAGCCTGCCGTAAGGAACTTCGTTCCAATAAATAAATAAATTACCAGTAATGCTAGTGGTTCAAAAAATCAACGATGGGAATCACCACACATCGCCAACAGTCTACCTAGTGAATCTTGGGTGATTTTCCCCGTGTTTTTAGGGCCCCTTTGAGGAATAACCATCTGCTATTCAACCAGGCAGTATCGATCAAGACGCTATTAACGTGGTATCGTTTTTGTCATTATGGTTTGCCATTTATTTATAATGACTTTAAAAGCTATACGAGAACAGATATACATACACATGTATTCACAAATAGTAGCGATCGCCCGCCCGCAGGTCGAAATTTAACCATAATTCTATTAATGTTAAAGAAACATCTATAAACAAACTATGCCTCGGTATGATCATTGACCATATTAAAATCTATTCGTTTTTGTTTACGGTTAATTGTATACAACTGTATAACGTGTCAAACGAATGGTAGTGTGTGTGTGTAATACTTTTATTGATCTAATTTATTTCTAATGCACATTGTATAGAAATTCCTATTTATGTGTACTTTTTAATTGTAATAAAGTATATTCACGCCCATATCCCCGAAGGGGTAGGCAGATGTACAACAAGTGCACCCACGATTAGCCGAAGATACTTGGTCCCACAAATGTGATAGGTGGCAAGCCTTTCGCCAACCGGGCACTTTCCAATCCCGGGCAACTTTGTGTTTCTCAGAAAACTGAAAAATCACTTTTCTTATGTGCCCGACCCGGGAATCGAACCCGGGACCTCATGTAGTCAACGCCAACGCTGGACCACTAGACCACAGAGACCACAGTAATAATAATAACAATTTATTTTATTATTAATTGTACCACGTTTTATACATCCAGTCTGAGGTCTAAAGGTATTAGATTATATTTCTGTTCAAAGAAACCGTTTTCGCAGTGGTCGCGATGCCACTGATTATGAGACATTATCTCTCTTTACGGATGTTAATCGGTGATTAGCAATTACAATTTTTTTTAAGTCAATCTCCATTCCAACATAGCGCGCATCGTCTACGACACGAGTTCATGAATACCTAAATTGGCCGCACGTTAAGAGATGTAACGTGTTTTTTAACCGACTTCAAAAAAAAGGAGGGGGTTCTCAATTCGGCCGGTACATATTTTTATGTATGTACACCGATTACACCGAGGTTTCTGAACCGATTTACGTGATTCTTTTTTTGTTCTCCATTCCAACATAGCGCGCAGGGTCTACGACACGAGTTCATGAATACCTAAATTGGCCGCACGTTAAGAGATATAACGTGTTTTTTAACCGACTTCAAAAAAAAGAGGGGGTTCTCAATTCGGCCGGTACATATTTTTATGTACGTACACCGATTACACCGAGGTTTCTGAACCGATTTACGTGATTCTTTTTTTGTTCTCCATTCCAACATAGCGCGCAGGGTCTACGACACGAGTTCATGAATACCTAAATTGGCCGCACGTCAAGAGATGTAACGTGTTTTTTAACCGACTTCAAAAAAAGAGGGGGTTCTCAATTCGGCCGGTACATATTTTTATGTATGTACACCGATTACACCGAGGTTTCTGAACCGATTTACGTGATTCTTTTTTTGTTTGATGCAGAATAATTTCGAGTTGGTCCCATAAAAATTTGATTCAGGTAGACCCAATAGTTTTTATTTTATGAGCATTTTTCTTATTTATTTTACCTATGCCGATGTCTGAAATCAAATCTCGCAAGTAAATTTGATCCATTTGCCGGTTACCGATTGAGCTGAAATTTTGTATACGTATGTAAATTGGATGACGATGAAAACTTGTTATGAGATAGACCTGATCTGATGATGGAATCGGAAGGTGACCACAGGAACTCAGTAATTAAATAATTAAAAATCGTTTAATGATAAGACTCTATCGAGTTTGGGCTCATTTGATTCGTGTTGACGAGCATTTTGGTACTTGGTGGTAACTAGGATCCTCCAGGGTCCGATGGTGAAGCCAGAAGTTGGCCATAGGAGCTCAGTAATTAAATGACAGAACTCCATCGACTTTGGGCTCGTTTGATCGGTTTTGAGAGCACTTTGGTGTTTGGTGGTAACTAGGATCCTCATGGGGCCGATGATAAAGCCAGTAGATGACCATAGGAACTCAGTACTTAAATGACACAACTCTATCGAGTTGGGCTCGTTTGATTCATGTTGAAGAGCATTTTGGTGCTTGGTGGTAACTAGGAATCTGCAAGGTCCGAAGATAAAGCCAGATTGTGTCCATAGGAGCTCAGTAATTAAATGACAGAACTCTATCGAGTTGGGGCTCGTTTGATTGGTGTTGACGAGCACTTTGGAGCTTGGTGGTAACTAGGATCCTACAGGGTCCGATGATGAAGCCAGAAGGTGTCCATAGGTGCTCACTAATTAAATGACATAACTCTATCGAGTTTGGACTCGTTTGATTCGTGTTGACGAGCACTATGATGCTTGGTAGTAACTAGGATCATCCAAGGTCCGATGATGAAGCGAGGAGGTGGCCATAGGAGCTCAGTACTTAAATGACACAACGCTATCGAGTTTCGGCTCGTTTGATTGGTGTTGACGAGTACTTTGGTGCTTGATGGTAACTAGGATCCTGCAGGGTCCGATGATGAAGCCAGAAGGTGGTCATAGGAGCTCGGTAATTAAATGACAGAACTCTTTCAAGTTTGGGCTCGCTTAATTGGTGTTGACGAGCACTTTGGTGCTTGGTGGAAACTAAGATCCTGCAGGGTCCGATGATGAAGCCACAAGGTGGCCATAGGAGCTCAGTAATTAAATAACACAACTCTATCGAGTTTGGGCTCGTTTGATTCGTGTTAACGAGCACTTTGGTGCTTGGTGATAACTAGGATCCTCCAGGGTCCGATGATGAAACCAGTAAGTGGCTATAGGAGCTCAGCACTTAAATAACACAGCTCTATTAAGTTTGGGCTTGTTTGATTCGTGTTCACGAGCACTTTGGTGCGGGTGGTAACTAGTTATAAAAGGAACTACTCTTGACAAAAGTTTTTGTTCTACGTCTGTCAAGTCGGTCAGTTCAGGAGGTAAAGACATAACTTTCATGTTGTTCCAGTAGGCCTCAGAAGGAACTTTTCTTTTTTTATGGTAGTCGAGTGACGGTAGCTTCTCCGGAAGGAATCAAAACGTGCTGTGGCTAATGACGTTTGTTGTTTTGGATATAATAATTTCTTACAGATTTTACATGTTACTTCAGCATATTGACTTATGGTGGTTATAAAATTACGCTCACTCGGTTTCGTATCACTTCTACTCTATGAACTCTCTGCTCAGCGGACTCCTTAGCTAAACGCTCCTTAATGAGACTAAAGATGAGACCAATTCTATGAGCCTTCTGCTCGGCAGATTCGTTCGCTAGTCGCTCATTAATGAGACCAAATCACTTAGCTCTCTGCTCAAAAGGCTCATTCGCTAGACGCTCTTGGATCTTACCGAGTCTAGAATTATACTGTTCCAAATTTTATTGACGTTATATGTATGATTTCATGGCCAACAAACGTTTTTCATGGTCTTTAATAATCTCACAAGAACGTAACATTGTGTTTCGAAGAGCATTTTTACGGAGACGACTACTTCTATCCATTCCGGTTTCTTGATATCTATGTTTGTTAAGGCGCGCAGCATCTGTTGTAGGTCTACCCATAAATAGGTGACAATACAACAATACACTAAAAAGTATTAAATAAAAATAACTACGTTAAAAAAAGCCGACTTCAAATACTAAAAAGTAAAAAATAATAAAGATTTAATATTAATTAAATACTACCTATTATTTATATGTGCTATTTACTAATAGGTTTGAAGTTGGTGCCAAGCTTTAAACAAATATTGATATTTTAAATACTTAAATGAATACGAGCAAATTAATACAATGAAATGCCTACTTTAAAGATTGAGAAGAGTAAATATACCTAATAAAAATCAATTAAATGTTTATATTATAAGCAGCTTCAATCAATACGAAGAATAATGAAAAAAATAATTACGAAAATGTATTAAACAGAATTCCTAAACTAAATGGTCATGTGAATTAATGTAAAATTATTAATTCAGCTAAAACGCGTCAAAATTTTTAGAATATGTTGGTAGCTTAATTATTTTTAATAACTTGTAACACACATATTCTTGCAAATAATATTTTCTTTCTTTCAAAAATTTTATGTAAGTATTCAAGACCTCCGTCAACGACGTCTGCCCGCGCGTGCGTACCGGATTGGCTTAGCACCGACTTCAAACCTATTAGTAAATAGCACACATAAGTAATAGGTAGTATTTAATTAATATTAAATCTTTATTATTTTTTACTATTTAGTATTTGAAGTCGGTTTTTTAACGCAGTTATTTTTATTCAGCTGTGTGTTAGATGTGTTTTATAAAGAATCTCGGAAGGAGTAGGCGAGGCAGTGGTAACGAACAAGCGCCAGACGTTGCGAAATTGCTTCATAGTATTCATGATAGTGACACATTTAGCCAATTGTTCACCTTTTACGAATTGCCTGGCAGAATGGCAGAAAGTCTATTCTTTAAAGATGTCCAAATTAATTCGGGGAATATAAAAATTAAATTAATTAACTGTTTGACTAATTCTGATATTTTAAATCATTTTGATAGTAGCAATCCAAAAAAATCATCAATTATTAATAATAACGTTCTAATATAATATTTAAAAAAATAGTATATTTTCTTTAAAACTTTTTAATCTTAATAGGAATCTTAAACATTCATAATTAAGTATGTACTTCAAGGAGCCGCGCCGGTCACATTTTTAAATTATATATTGTTTATGCAAGGCTTAGTGGCATTATACTTTTTTAATATCAAGCGATAATAAACAAGCAGATGGCTCTCCTGATGAAAAGAACTAACCATCGCTTATAAACACCAAAATAATTAATGATGCTCTGACATCCGTGTGGCAGGGGTGAAACATACATAAATGAGTACACTGGCTTCCCCACTCTCTAAACCTTGAGTCGACAGCTTCTGTGTTCTTTTACGGGCACGATAGTTTTAACACACCACCACAACACCACACCACCAGTCTTAGAAGCTTGGCAACTGAGATTTGTATTTAATATAAAAACTCAAAAAAAACTACAAGAACGCTTTGTCCGACCAGGGGATCGAACCCTCATGATCTGAATAAAATTTACTAAAAGTGTATAGTAATACTTCGTCGAAGCGCAGATACTAGGCATTAGGGTGGAGTGAAAAAAAAAAATTTTTTTTTTCTTCTTAGCCTGGGGGTCAAATTTGTAGCTTATAAAAAACAAAAATTTTTGAAAAAAAATAAAATTTTTTACTCAACATCTTGAGGCGGCCCACTCATTTTTAAAATTAATTACGAGTAAAAATATTTGGTTGCAAAAAAAAAAAAATTTTGTCTTTTAATGTCTTAAAACATCCAAGAATTGGCAATTATGATCATTTCCAACTCAAATTTTATTCTAGTGCCCTAACGAGGAATGTTACTTTTTTGGATTTTTTTTAAATATTAAAACAATAGTCACAAAAATTTTTTTTAACTTGTGATTTTTAATTGGCATAAAAGAGGATATTTTGAAGTTTTTAGAACGCTTTTAAAAATTTTTTTTTGCAACCAAATATTTTTACTCGTAATTAATTTTAAAAATGAGTGGGCTGCCTCAAGATGTTGAGTAAAAAATTTTATTTTTTTTTCAAAAATTTTTGTTTTTTATAAGCTACAAATTTGACCCCCAGGCTAAGAAGAAAAAAAAATATTTTTTTTTTCACTCCACCCTACTAGGCATCACCATATGGTGGACGTTCCACGTACCGGAAAAAGCGGTTCGACTCGACATTCTTGATCCGAACCGCAAGGGACTGGAATATGCTTCCGAAGTCTGTGTTTCCCGACGCCTTCCGTACCTTCTAGGGAAGCGCGTTCTATCTTAGGCCGCATCTTAGCTTACCATCAGGCGAGATCGTGGTCAAGCGCTTCCTTATCAAAATAAAAAAAAAATACATACATACATATCTTCACCAAAGGCCGATTGGGCAGAGAGAACTGACTGAACATATATCACGGTCTAGATAGACTTGCCTTGTTTTATCCACATTCAGAACTCTCTTCATGCAGATGTTTCAGAGACTTAACACCACTTTCAGACAGCACCGAATCAATTTGATCATGGTACGTCCGCGTCAGTCTTGATCTCCCCTAGTACCCACATCTATCCATATTCTCTATACATATTCGATATACAGTATATCTGTTTTGTTAATAGTTCATCTGCTATTCTTTCAACATATCCAAACCAACAGAGCAAGCATTTTCTCATTTTTACACCGATAATGTCATTCAATCGTAATCTCTCTCTCACCTCGGTATTACACCACAGATTTTAAGCTGATGTTTAATACTTATACTTAAAAAGAAGTTTTGCATATTAATGTGATCAACATTAATATATTGCATATAATGTGATTAACATAAAAATAAATGTGTTTAATCTATTTTTTGTTTATTTGGTATAATTAAATATCAAACAAATATACAAATATATTTTTTTGTATTGAAAAGAATAACTACTACTATCTTGCCGGAATTTTCCTCGTAGAATCCAGCCTTCCAAAGCGATACTAAATTCATTATTCAACGATCTATAAATAATACTCTTTAGAAGTTTACATGAACTAACGATCGCCCATGTTATTATGTTTTAATTTGATGTTTGGTTGAAATATTTAGTTTTATAGTAGCGAGCCGTTTTGGATTTAATCAAACATAAAGACTACCAGTGGCGGATCCAGGATTTTTATTTGAGGTCTGACTTAGCTGAGGGTATACAGGAGCATCTATTCAGAGGTGAGAATGTTCTCCCACATTCAGTCTAAATGGAAGTAGTATGAGTAGCTCTTTCAAGAGTAGACGGTTAAACTATATAGTTACATAACCTCAATTTTACTGAATATCATAGCTCCGTTTTAATATCTTGAAATTACGCTTTTTGTGTTATGGGACGGACTGGAAGTACTCTTTTAATTCAGTTTCAATGACAGCAGGATTTATACTGCAATAACTTATAACATTTAAGACATTCTGCCTACCTCGCAAAAAAAATCGGCGTGCTGATAGTATTTCAATGTATGTAACATGAACGTAGTTACATCACATATGACTAATTTTAATTGCCATGAGTCTAATTTATAAATTAAGTGAAAATTGAGAAAAAATATTAGAATAAAAAAACAAATTCGTAACGAGTGGACTAATATGATTTAGAAGGGGGCTTGAACACCTAAAGGCAGTGATTTTTATACAATATTATGGTTAATTATTAGACCCATGTCACTGGTTAGTTAGCTCATTTTTTAACTTACCGCTAGAAGGAGGAAGTCACTGATTTCATCCCGATTTTCTACAATCGAGTTTTCACCGGATGTCCGCGTTATGAGGTCCTAGGAAGTTTTGCCAACAAGTTTCACAATGACGTCAGTATGTTTGTATGTATGTTAAGGTAGAGCAAATAAATAAACTTATTATTTCTACTTGGTCTGGATGGCAATTTGTAGCTGATAAAAGAAAAATTTTGATACAAAAAAGATATTCACTATCTTGAGATGGCTTATTGACTTAGAAAATTACTATTAAATAAGAACCGTATTACTACTATTAAATAAGTAGTCAATCAGTTAACAGAATTTTTTGGTTTTCTTTATTTGTAAAAGGCAGGCGTGGTTTATGGCTCACACGCTTATAACTAATAATTTCCGTCGTCAAAGAACCGTAAATTTCCGCCGTAAAAGCAACACCAGTTTTTATTTTTTTGTTTTATTGATATTTTTATATCATAAGATAGCAAACACGCAGATCTCCTTATAGAAAAAAAAACATGGCTCTCTAGATACCAAAGATGATAATGATGCGTTACTAGCCGTGTGGCGGGATGGATATTAAATTCTGGCTGGGCACTCTGCTCGCCCCCGCGACCGATGAAGCTGTAACGGCCCTTAAGGCTAGTAGTAATATCAGACATTCCGAAAAAAAGCCTCATGCATAAGGCTACCAGCAACCTTACCCTCCAAAGAGGAACACGACAATAGCAAGCAAAGACGGTATTGCGGCATTAATGGCTAAAGCGCTGGTTCCAAATACTCGGGCGAGTCGTTGTGGTCGCCTAGTAGTCACGATGGTAGTGAAACGTATAGCCAATCCGTTGCATTTTACGGCCTGCCTGGCAGAACGGCAGTAAGTCTATTCTTCAAAGGAGCCCGGACTAACATGCGGGTGAATTTGTAATCTATGAACAGCATGTACTTGTGCTGCCATCAGTAATGCATTGATTTCTGTAACTTTATGAAAGTAAAACGCGACGTTGATTCCAAACATGCACTCAAGTCCCTTTATTATAAATGATCACAATTAGAATTAGAATAGCTTATGAAATAAAAATTCTAAATGAGAGAATCGTTAATCTTATGGTTTCCATCAAAACCAGAAACCGTATAAAATAAAAACATACGTGTAAAAAATACAAATATATTAATACGTGAAGCAAAACCAGGTGTACTTACCCCTACATAGGACAAAAATTATGCGAACGGTGAAGTATGATAGGAGAGGGGATCTTTGGGCCCGAATGTAAAGGGTTGAAGTGTAGTTAAAAAAATATACTATTTTTTTTATTTCAATGTTCAAAATATGAGCTTTATCCACTTTCTGAGAAAAAAGAAATCACGAAAATAAGTTTGCAGAACTAAAATTGCATAATTGATAAAATTATAATCAATTTAAGTAAATAATTTTAATCAACGGAAGCTCGTAAGTATATGCAAAAGTGTTTTCTTGATAACTATTTAATTTAATCATCAGTAAGTATCATAATTATTTTATAAACCGTTTATAATATAAAAAGAAAAAGTACCTATAGTCGATATAATGATAACAATCGATTGATTAGATTACATTGAATTTAATGCTATTTAACATTCTATTTAATAACTGCGGATTTAATACAGCTAAAAGTGACAATTACATACAACTGACTTCACTTACAGCTCACGATTCGCTTGATCTAGCATAACGACTTCTCGCTATTTTAGGTATAGGGAAGTATACTTTAATTTCTGGTTTCCAAAACATCTTTTGTTTCAGTATCACGTCAATTTGTGAAATAAAATATAGTTTTCTATATTACCAGTATGAGTTGCTCATATAAGGGTAGACGGTTAAACTATATAGTTATGTAACCTCAATTTTACTGAATATATTATATATTCGTTTTCAGATTGCTAAAATCTGTAAAATTTTCAGAATTTTTATAATATCAAATTTGCTATTAAATAACATTATATTCATCTTTTTACAAGAGGGCCCAAGATTGTATGGAACGGTATCTATCTCCTCTGGCGCAGTTAATATTTGCAATGCAATAAACTGCAGTAAACTAAAATAACCATTAGAAATACATTAAAATTATAAAAATAAACATTACTCACACTACGTGCATTGGGATACGTGATAATATGCACACATACTTGTAAGTATACTATTACGTTTATGGCTTAATTCGGATGTAAAACTTAGAAGAGATTTTAAGAGATATGAGTGTATATTTACGAAACGTATTTTATGATATAACACATAACAATCCAGGCAGAATTGCCTTGCAGAACCCTCTTCATACAAACACATCGGCGTCGCAGACCCGAGTAGACGTCTTAAGATATAAAATTTGCGTATCGTAATAATATTTTGACTCAACATCATATATTCAGATTTACCTAAATGCTTAGGAACGTTTGTCTGTGGAGGATCAGTAGAGAACATGTCATGATGCCAACTTGGCATGTTGTGGCATCATCTTAGTTTCAGACCACGTCGGATTTAATTGATCATGATGCGTCAGTTTTGGCTTAGCCATGAATATTTGTTTTACAGTATTTCATCTGCAATCCTTTATACATGTTCAACCCAATGGAGCATGTCCTTTATTATTTTATCCCGATACTTTCTTTCGAAACTCATTTCTGTTTCTAGAATACCAAAGCAATTCGTATTACATTTCAATTTCTTCGCATCGCTCTCATCTCGACCGCGTTAATCCTGCTTCCATAGCCTTTCTGACATACAAAAGTTGCGGTTCCATACAATAACATAACTATGCAGGTTAATACAAGACGGACTCGGTGCCTAACAAATGTGCTTTGAAAATGTATTTAAATAAACAAATAGTTTCATGCTTACATAGCAATATATGCAATTATGGATTGCTTTACTTGCCATTCACAGACATGTTTTAATAAAACGTTCGTACGTTTTAAATGAATTAATTAATAGTAAATAAATGAATAAACAAAATATAATAATTAAAAAAACGCCTAATATTTTATAAATAGCACCTATTTGCAAGGACACAAACATGATTACCAGGCGTTTGGCGACTTCAATCAACTCCTGCGGTTCAGTTCACAGTAGATTTGTTCCCATGTGTGTAGTAATTTTTGTGTTTGTGTACAGTTTGCAAGCGCACACACCTATGAATTTCGGAAGTAGTGAATAACTTAATTTCTGCCGCAGGCTACGGTGATCAGTAGTTGTCGAGAGTAATCGGAAATGTTGTCTAATGCCTATATATAATCCGACTAAAATTAATAGATGGAAATCTAATAAATCACGTACTGCACATTACCCATTTTTGTTTTGTAAGGTTTTATTTGTTTAAATAGCAGAAATGTTTTGTGTTTGTTTTACGCCATTTGCTTTTTTTGTGTGATAAGCATAATTAATTATTTTGTTTGCGTCATATATTTATTATTAGTTTTATTAGAAGATTTTTCATTTTAACATTTGAAAAATTGTACATTTATGATTTAACAGTTTATTACTGAGTTTCTATAACAATTTGCTTTTACTAGTGCATTTGTTGATTTTTAAAATGTTATTTGATTGTGAAGTTTGTGTTGAAAATGTGTTTATTAAAAATTAAAAATAACAAGTTCTCACAATTGTCATTCAGTGAAAAGATTCAAATAGTGTCTAAAGGTAGGTGTGTACCCGAGTTACAAATAAAAGTTATGAAACGTATAACTGGCTGTGTAGTTGTGTACACACAATTAAATTATATTGTTTTCCTTGCATATTGTTTAGTAATTCTAGTACAGTGTGGACAGATTCGGGATATTGTTGTCGTAGAAGATGTACATGAATAGTAGTACATCTAAGACTTGTTCTGTTGTCATGGTTTCCGACTTAGAGATCCGTAGCGTGGCTGTGGCTATGCTAAAAATCTATAAGAGAAAGTTTTTATGACCGAGTACACCGCCGCATAGTGCAAACCCAATGTCATAATCCTGTGCACGCCGCTGTTACATACAATAAGGAACAGGCAGAAGTGCAGCTTTTTGAGTAATAGTCTATAAAATATGGTTAAAATATGTCCACCAAAATAGTACAGACGACTAATTAGAGTTCAGTCATAACAAGATTTCTAGGGACCACTTGACGAGTTCCGGTGCCAATTTAAAAAAAATAGTAAGCCACTAGCTCAACCTTTTGCTTCGCTTCGCTCTAGCTCAGTTATAGGCAAGTTACTCGAAAATCCTTAGAATCTTCCGTCCCCTTTAGAACTTTGGAATTAAAATATATTAAATTAACTCTGCTGTTCAATAGTTGTAAACAAAATATCAAGGCAATGTATAGGTTAGTCTGATTTTCGTAGACGCAAACATACGGAATAAAAAAAATATACATCAATATTTCGCAAATGCTTTGTAAACAGCACATTGTCTGTAATCACATGCTATTGAATAAGCTCTGAATGCAACTGTTTTAATATTTTTCTGATTCGCAACAACGTTACAACAAAAACAAACAAAAACATTAGCCAAGCATCGTCATTTTATTAAGACACACATATAAACCACGTCATCAGTCTAGTAGCTGTGTTGACGCAGAAATACCTAGTATTTCCTGTTTCAATTTTATGTTAGGTTAAAGCTTTTCAATTTTTAAGCTCATTAATACTGGTAATGGATACCAGATTGCCGATTTACCAAGCGGTTCATATATGCAAAGCAAAAGAAAAAATCAAAATTTATTTTCGTTTGCTTCACATGTTTGAGCCATTCGTCTTAAGAATACTAAACACATGTGCTTATAGAGTACCGGAAACAGTATACATTTACACATTTAATTAACAAATTGTCTAAAGAATATTTTATAAGAACGAACAAATAAAAATAAATTAAGAAAATAGTTTAGACAAAATAGTTTAAGACACAATCACAATGTACAATGTACATTTTTGGATTTCATAATTTTTAAACAAGCTTTATATTCTATTTCCGATACGTTGCGTTACAACTAAATGTATTAAAAATTATTCAATAAAAAAGAACTATGCCAGGCCAGTCCATGAAATTGTAATCCAGCCTCATACAATCTAGTACATACTACGTTGACGGAAATAACCGTATCGTAAGCTAAAACACATAATACGTCACGACACTTCCACTTAATGTTAGTAAATAAATACTGCAAAGGCTGTTTTGTATGATATAATAAGAAATTGGTTTGAAATTTGATTTTTTTTATTTTAAGTAAAAATCATTATTTTTCTATTACAAAGTATTTATATGAAGTAGTAAAAGGCGCGTATAAGATTAAATTGATATCAGCGGCACTCTGTATAGTTCTATTCTCAAATAAGGCCATTTTCCAAACATATTAATTCTGATATTGGATATAATATATTTTAGATTGATTAAACAGTTTCTAAATTTAAACGAAGAATATTTTTTTCGCTTACCGCATTTGGATCAATGAGTATAAAATTCAAGCGAAACAGCAACGTCTAAATCAGTTTTGGTACCACTGCCTTGTCTATTCCTGTTGCAAGAACGTCAATGCCTGTCGCTGTCGTGTAAGGTAGCAGCAAACTTATGCATATGGCATTTTAATCCTGCCCCAGGGATAACTTTATATTTAGTGTCTACATGTCATGGTTGTCTCTTTTCAACAAGAGAACTACCTGCGTCTTTGCTACTCCATAAAATAAAATTAATTAATTAAATATCTGTGATCACAGTTTGCATGTCAAATAAAATTAATTTCAGAACAGTAGATCTTGATAGCAATGCTTAGGTCACCTAAATACATAAATTTCCGCGACAACACAATAAAATAGGCAGTAACAGTCGCAATAAATAGCACTAATGAGTACAGGTTGACTTCTATATCTAATATAAATACAAGGAATTTGTCTAAGAATAATGATTGTAGGAAAAAATATCATTTGGAGAACGATGGAAACACGTTCGCTTTTTCCACACACTTGATTTCGAATAAAGGAAATAACATGACCCTTGACCACCAGGGGGTAAAATTTCGCAACATACCACTGATTTGCCTATTCCTTGCGCAATAGCAACAGTGCTTGTTACTGTCGTATTCCGGCTTGGAGGGTAAGAACTATGGTAGCCGGTATTTTCTTGCATGTGGCATTAACACCCCGCCATACAGTTAGCAACGCTTCATTAAAATATTGATGTCTATTGGCGATGGTTGTCACTTTCCATTAGGAGAACCGTCTCGTTGTTTGCTATCTTATGAGTTATAATATAAAAAATCCATGTACGTTTTTTTTTTTAATTTATGCAGATTTAATTGACTATATTGGAACCAACAGACCAGAACACGTCAATACCAGATCACAGCACCACCCAACCCTTTCATTGTAAGTCTAAGGCATTCAGAGACTTACTAATATTTGACAACACAACAAAAACATCGCAATCTTTTCAGCCTTTTAGGAGGAATTAAATCACATACCTATCTACAGAAAAGCTTATATATAAAAGATATCAACCAATCAGATTTGTAAGATATAATCGTCATCTAAACAAAGATATCAATGCCAGACTGGCCATAAGACTGTGAAAATAAAGTGTAGTGAAGCCTTTTAGAAAGGATCACCAGTAATACAAAATCTTAATTCATCGGTCAGTACAGCAGAATCATTACTGAAACAATATATAACCAAGTATGACAAAGATTTTGAATTTTCTTATATTGATGTTAAAGGTATTTTAAATGCTTTTTATAACATTAGAATATATAAAAAAAAACACAGATTTATGGGGACATTCCGTTAAAATCATTGCTTCATTAATAAAAGTCATCGCACCATATTTAACTGTAAAATTTAATTGTTGTGTAACACATGGTGTATTTTCTGACTTGATGTAACTTAGCAAAGTTATTCTAATTTTTGAGTGAGGCTCTAAATGTGATTTCTCTAACTTTCAGCCTATCTCGGTTTTGCCAACCCTAAGTTAAATATTTTAAAAAAACATTCTAGACCAAATGCTAACAGCATGGCAGCTCATAGGAGACAATCGAAGGCTTATCTTGTTAACATCGTGATAACATGATTAGTAGAGTTCTCACTCTGTGTGTGTGTCTCAAGGTTTTCGACTACTCGGTCAGTGTCACTTCTCGCCTTCGAGCGTGGCTCTGGATTAAGGGCAAGGTAGCAAGTCTACTTCCGCAGATCGTTTTTGATTGCCACGCAGATACTATCTCATTAATTACATATTTGGTCTATTTAGTCGACGATTATCTTTTCATCAAGATTATCGCCTATTTTATAAGGTTCATTTACAAATGATGCACATATCGAATACTTGGCGGCAAGATAACACTAAATATAAAATTTCGCAACAGATACAATTATAAGCAATCGCATTGCATAGCGTAAACCGACCCACATAGGGTATGCAACGTAAGATATCTATGTGACGCATAAGACAAGACATTTTTTCGATGTCGACTAATTTCTCGTATAACTTGATATGCATGCAATAAGAAACGTGTTTCTCTTCGATCGAAAGTTAATACTATAGCGAATGTTTAACTTATTAAATTGAATCATATGTGCAAAACATATTGACTATAGTAGACAATTATAGATATCGGCTTCAATAACGAGTAAACGAGATAACATTTTCCCACGTTACATATCCTAAGCGAGCTACAAATTGTCAAAGCGCAGCTCGAATACTGATGCTTGATTGATCGTAAAATATTATTTTATTTAAATCGTCAAACGTCAAACTTTTTAAAAATATATTATGCTTTTTATTAATTTTCCCGGTGTTGGGCCGGGCTCCTTTGAAGAATAGACCAACTGTCGTTCCGCCAGGCAGGTCGTAAAAAGCGACCGATTGGCTATATGTGTCAATACTATCGTGACTATTAGGTGGTGGAGTTCCTCAACATCTCACCCGGGTATTTGGTACCACCGCCTTACCTATTCCTGCCACAATAGCATCAATGCTTGTAATTATCTGTTTCGGTTGTGAGGGTAAGGTAGCTGATAGACTTATACATGTTTTTTTTTTATATATCATAAGATAGCAAACAAGCAGATGGGTCTCCTGATGGAAAGACTCAACCATCGCCTATAGACACCAAAGATGTTAATGGTGCGTTGCTATCTTGTGGCGAGGTCTAATGCCACATGCATAAGTTTACCGGCTACCTTACCCTCCAAACCGGAACACGACAGCGACGAGCACTGACGCTATTGCGGCAGGAATAGGTAAGGCGGTGGTACCAGACCCGGGCGAGACAATGCAGAACTCTACCACCTAGTAGCCACGATGGTAGTGACTCGATAGCCAATGGCATCGCCATCCCACTACATGGAAAGCAGCACACCATTAACATATTTTGTGTCTATAAACGATTTTCTCTTTCTATCAGGAGAACCGTTTGCTTGTTTGCTGTCTAATGATATAAAAAATATACAAACTTAGTATATATACATATACATACGAATGCATAAATTTACAAAACTCACTTTAATAATTATTTAATAATGTAAGGTTTAAAATGTAAAACACTTTGTTTACCGATTACACGAAAACGCCTGAACTTTTTTTTCATATACTTGCCCATTTAAATTTGGTGAAACTCAAATGCTGGGTTCCAGATATACAAGAAATGGAGAAATAATGAATGAAATGGCAAATTCCGGTTCCATTCCCTGCTTTCTTAAAACAAGTCATCCGATAAATTCATGCATTCAGACCCTAACACATAATTATTACCTATTAGTTTAATGGAGGTATCCAACGAAACTAATAGATAATTCCAGGCATAGACCATCACAACAAATTTAACAACAGGTTAGACAGTGTAATCGCTACGAAAGAAGAGAGGACATTGAAACATCAGTAAAGATTCCGAGCATTGATTAGTTTTTGTTTAGGTAATAATAAAATTTAAGCTTTTTTTCTGTTTATATTATAAGATAGCAAACAAGCAGATTGCTCTTCTAATGGAAATAGACGATCATCGCCTATAGACACCAAAATTGTAATGGTATGCTGATATACTTGTGGCAAGGTGTCAATGCCACTTGCATAAATTTACCATCTCCTTTACCTTCCAAACCAGAACATGACGATGACAACCATTGATGCTACTGCAGAAGGGATAGAGAAGGCGGTGATGCCGAAAACCCGGGCGAGACGTAGCGAAACTCCAATCATGGTGATAGTGGCACGTATAGCCAATCGTATGCCTTTTACGAAGGGTACCAGGGAGGGTAGTGCGGCAGATGGTCTATTCTTCAAAAGAGGCCGGGACCAGCACGAGATTCATAACAATCTTAGGCTAAAGGATAAATCTGCAGTTTTCAGTTATATATATATATATATATATATATATATATATATATATATATATATATATATATATATATATATATATATATATATATATATATATATATATATATATATATATATATATATATATATATATATATATATATATATATATATATATATATATATATATATATATACAGTGTGTAAGGAAAACCCTACATATAGGTCGGTTAAAGGCGTTACTGAAAGAAATATTAAAATAACTTTATTTCAGAAAATAAAAAAGATATCGCTTTTTTAATATTCGTATTTTTACTAATATAATTTTTTGGTGTTAATACTAAAAAAACTACGCTAAACGCCTTTCCAAAAATCAAAATCGAATCTAATTCTCAAAACTTATAGCTTTTCAAATATTAAAATTACGTTGTTTTTAGCAAACTTACTTAATTTTTTTTAAATAACTTTCAAGTTGATTTAAAAATCTTATCAGCTCTTTTCTTTTAAAAACTGCATCAAATACCGTTAATTTAATCAAAATCGGGCAATTTCTTTGGTATTTATCAATGAAGAAAAATAAAAATAAAATGTTTTTGACATAGCATCGACATTTTTAACCTATCGAATATTTAGCTAAAGCAATATTTTAGATCTCAAAAATTGAGTTGAATGCCATCATCCTTATATTACCTTAATTTATAATACCTTAATATAATGTAAATAAAAAAAATAATATTTATAATACCTTAATTTAGTGGGAAGTTTCAGGGATGGCCCGTAGTAAATCGTTTACACATTTTTTTTATATAAAATGCGTTATAAATACATTAAATCGGCAATAACAAACATAACACACATTCGTATGAAGTCTAGTATCCGTATTGGTTCCTTGCTTCTTTGAAGAACTGCCATTCTTCCAGGCAGGTCGTAAAAGGCGACCGATTGGCTATGCAAGTCACTACTATCGTGGCTACTAGGTAGCTGAGTTCTGCATTGTCTCGCCCGGGTCTTGTACCACCACCTTACTTATTCCTACCACAATAGCGTCAGTGTCACTGTCGTGTTCCGGTTGGAGGGTAGGGTAGACGGTAAACTTATGCACGTGACATTAGACCTAGCCACAAGATAGGGACGCACCATTAACATTATCAACTGTTATAATTCCCATTATATTGAAAGATTCCCGATCTAACAACTAATTGGATACATATATTTATAAGTCAATATCGAATAGAATATCAGTCCAACCTGGAATTCGAATCGTAGACCTCCCCGCAAAAGGTTATGCTAGACCAATGACGAGAATATCTAAGAAGCTTGTTTATACTTACAGGGCACTGGTGTGACATATTTCTCTGGATCTGTGGCAATCAATCTCCGACGTAGTTCGTTACGACCAACGCCCGGTGCACCTACTAGTACAATTGGCCGCACGAAGCCCGAACGCGGGTATAACCTTGCCACTTCTTCATACGTAGGTATCATTTCGCGGTCAAAATCGTCGTTTTCCTTAATGTCGTAAATTATTTTCTTAACTTTGGGCGTAGATTTGCAAGGTAAGAGAGCTGTTGCGTTTGGAGTAGGCGAGCACGGGGTTTTTGGGCCACATTCAGAATTCGCTGTAGAAGGGCTGCACAGTGCTGGTTTGCCTGGAAAAAAAAACACATTAAGATAATAAATAAAGTTAATCATGCCAGTCATCTTGGAGGATGAGTTTTACTCATACCCTTGTTCATTTATTTATTTATCTTTATTGATCCACATACAAAATATATAGGGTACAAATGGCAAGCTTAAGGCACGGATTGACTACGATTTAAAAACGTCGATTTCACTCACACAAACGCATATTACCGTGTAATCTTGTTTTACATTTATGAGACGTTGAATAAAGTTGAAAATTGCAAAACAAAGCAAACAAAAGTATTTTTTAAAGCTCTAATAATACTGCAAATAATCATTTTATTTGAGGGTTTTATTAGATAACTCAGAATATTCGCATTAAATTCAATATTTGTCTGGTTAAATTTTAATAAAACCATATTCCTATTATACTCTTTTAAAAAAATCTGTTACCGCTGAAAATATAGAGCATTTTGACACCAAAGTTTATTTTTGTGAAGCAATTTACGATTTTTTATTGAAAATATTAAACAAATATTTAATATTATATTCGGTTAACACTTTTTTAGACCTTTTCTACGCTCTGTGTTTTTTGCGTGGGATATCTTCCTAGGATTTTCTCGTACTCGAACGTCAAAGAAACCCAGTTTTGTGAATATTAATGTAATGTATAAGATAATACCGCGCCTTAATGCATAAATCATTCTCTACCAGCTATTCGTAGGGCTAACCAGAAAAACACAGAGTGTGGTTTAGTTTTTGTAATATTCTTACATCTAGATTACATATATACATACATTTCTACATATAAACATATAAAATACATATATAAATATATACAACAAATAAATACATATATACCTCGGTAAATAATATGGAAAAACAAATATATATTACCTATAATATAACAACTTAATGTATGAGTTATGACATTCAAAACATTAGTCATGTGAAGTTACGTTGTGCCACTTTAGATTTTTCTTATATGTACTCTTCAAAGCTAGTACTCTGATAGTTTGATAATTACTTTGATAATTCATTCAGAGCCCTATTCAAAAATAGAATAGCTGTCTTACTGCCAGCCATCATGTGAAAGAAGAGTAAGTTAAACATGCAACTATCATGATAGTAAACTAGGTAACTAAGTGGTAGAATTAAAAAAATATATATCACTGGACAAATTACACGAATTGATCTAACTCCAAAGTAAGCAATTTATTCGCTTGTAGTATGGGTGTCAGTCAACGATAAAATACATAGATACATATACGTATATATATGAATACACAAATATATTTAATAAACACCCAAACCCAGAAATAAAAATACCTATGCTCATCACATAAATTTTTGTCGATGTCGGGACTCGAACACAAACCCCATCGATGCGTAGTCAGGTTCGCTAACCACTTGACCAACAGGGCGGTCAAATCACTTTTTAACGTCTCTCCCGGCTGTGTTGCAATAGTCATGTCTATGGTTGTCAACTATTGTATTAAACCATTATTATACTTACATAAATATATATTTTGCAGTTCAACAAAAATAAAGTATACAAAATAATGTTTTTAGGATCACTGGACGATGACACTAATGAAGATTCTTTAAAAAATGATATTAAATTGATAATTTGTGCGAGGAACACAAAAAATGTGTACGTATTTAAAACATTAAAAATTAAATACTGTTATTTCTTTTAAAATATTGTTTAGTTTCTTTCTCATATCTAAAGATTACTTTTTTCTTAAAAAATACGGTTGCATACCCTAGTCATATCCTGGAGGGCAAGATAGCCGGTAAACTTATGCATGTAGTATTACTGCCTTGCTACATGGACAGCAACGGGTCATTAACAGCTGTTGTGTCTATAGACGAGCGATATATTCTTTTATCTTATTTTTATATATATACATATATATATATATATATATATATATATATATATATATATATATATATATATATATATATATATATATATATATATATATATATATCTATATATATACATATATATAAGAATAAATGAAAATAAAATAAGGATAAGGACAAAAATTAAGACTTAGAAAAACCTCAGAATGCTTTATTGAAGCTTATATACGGTTTTACAAGATTGCCGAAGAAATCATTTCTTTGAATGACAAAAAATTTAAGATTTGTGTTAAAAGATTTCTTTGTCGGAAATGTTATTATCTATAATGTAAATGATTATATTAATGACAAAAACGTTTGGCGTAAATAACGACCATTACTGACATTCACATTTTAGTATATTTTTGATGACATGATTTTAACGATTGATTGTGATAGATTAGTTTTATATATATATATATATATATATATATATATATATATATATATATATATATATATATATATATATATATATAATCATTTATAATAACATATTATTTTATCTAATATTGTATAATTATTTTTGGCCAAACTGACATTCAAAATCATCAATTAACTTTTAGACGTTTCTATTGTAATAATTCAGAATTTTAAATAATTTAAGGTATAAGATAATGTATTTACATTATTTCTTTTTTTCTATGATATTGTAATGCGTTTTTTTGTGATAATAGTTTGGACGTTCAAAAAATGTATTTTATATACTCATTTTGAATAAAAATATATTCTATTCTATCAAAAGAGCCATCTGCTTGTTCGTCAGTCTATAATATAAAAACATCAAATACAGAGAGATAAACGTAATGCCTCCCTATATCCGGCAGTTTTACATCTATCGAATCACGCACAGTCTTGGTATTTTCTTAATTTTACCCAATTACAGCAAAAATGAGTTCGTTTAGTCCATACGTATGAATGTATGTATTTATTTACTAATAATTCATTGTGTCAATGTTCCTGCATAACTTCTTACCTAACCACATTAAACTAACAGATCGTATATCGTAAGAAGCGTCTTATGCCGAGTTCCTACAATCAACGATCAGTCATTAGTAGCAGTAACCATTAGCAACCAATTTAATTATAGCGAGCCGTCCCACAAGTCATTTGGGTATTTGGTAATTTGATATTTATAGGAACAGTTATCTCTGTAATTAATTTTGTAAGTAAAGTAATTTTTTATGTGGCGCAAGCTACAATATATTTTTCTAGTCATGTTCAAAAAAGTAAAATTTAGCGTGTTGATGACAAAAGTTTCTAATTAGTTGTGTTAAATGATTGAGGGTGTGATTTACTAGACATGATGGTAGTGACACGTCTGGTCAATCATTGGCATCTTATATACTCTCATAGTCATAACCAAAAAATAGAGTCTACTTCTGTCAAAACTACAAAATAAAAACCCTACTATAGACCCGGACCAGTAGTAGGGTTTTAATTTTGAAACTTATTGTCTTGTTAGAAAAATTACTTCTAAATGTTTATTTTTTTTTTCATAGCCTCTGTGGTCTACTGGTTCGATGTGTTGATGACACCATGTCATCAACACCGACAAACAGAATACTAGAGACTAACACAGAAGTCAATGTTACATACAAGTAATATTCGAGCTCATCACACATAGACACCTCTACGGACGCGATATATCGGATTGGTGCGGAACAAACTGTCCCGAACCACTCTCAGATATCGCGTCCGTGAGAGGTTTCTATGTGTGCTTTGTTCAAATATTACATGTATGTAGATTGACTACTGTTAGTCTCCAGTATTCTGTGACCGACACGTCATGATCACATGTTGGTTGTTTGTTTGTTTTTCCCGTGTTGGTCCCGGGCTCCTTTGAAGAATAGGCCAACTGCCGTTCTGCCAGGCAGGTGGTAAAAGGCGACCGATTGGCTATACGAGTCACTACCATCGTGGCTCCTAGGTGGTAGAGGTCTGCTTTGTCTCACCCGGGTTAGGTACCACAGCCTTACCTATTCCTGCCGCAATAGCGTCAGTGCTTGTCACTGTCGTATTCCGGTTTGGAGGGTAAGGTAGCCGGTAAACTTATGCATGTGGCATAAGACCTCGCCACAAGATAGCAATGCACCATTAACACCTTTGGTGTCTATAGGCGATGGTTGGCTCTTTCATATGAGATTTCATAGGAGAACTATTTGTTTGTTTGCTATCTTATAAAGTATATTAGACATAAGCACCCGCTTACAAAGCATTTGAAAATTCACCCTCTAAAGGGGTAAAATATCCTTATTCGTATGTAATCGTAAGCATCCGCTGTTTGTACAATAAACTAAATTTAAATTTATGATATGACTCACCATCTAAGGTCTGTGGATCAGTTTGCCTCTCATGTAATATTCGACCTTCTTGTAATGCTCTTGAAGGTATTAAACCAGCTCTCATCACCCTGTCACCTTCGCGACGAGCTTGCCACCTGCAGGAAACGTGCAGTTATAGGTTTTATTTTGTCAGTTCTACTCCCCTGTTTACTAATAGTACCTACATTGTTGCAAAAACCGGTAAATACGCAATTGCGGGTCGAGTATGAGTTACGAGTCAGGCAATTGCTATTTCCGCCGAGGCATATTTAGTATTTTTCTCAAAAAATGCAAGAAAATAAAAAATAAATATTTTTTATATAACAAATTTAATCTAAACGGCTATACAGCTACGTGAATGTAACTTGTACCAAGATAAAAGAGTTCTTAATTCAAATTACAGCCCAGTACGCCTTTTCATACAATTGCATTTCAAACAAGAAATCCTCTAAATTCAAAAAACGCGCCGGCAATGTTTATTATTTTTCCGTGTACGTAAAGACGACGCTTCGCATGCTCTTTATTCAAACGTAATTACACTAATTCCTAATAATAATAATAAAAACACTAATTAAAATGTTTGAGAAAAATATACATCATGATAGTTTGAAGGATATGCAAATGATAAGACCGTCAATAGATGCTCCGATTTACCACGAATCGCCAGTTTACCGACTGACGTTTCGGATGGTGATACCCTCGCATCTTTGTATTTTCTACTGATTTTTCTTTACAATGACCAGGATCGTCAGCTTTTTGTGCTAATCCGAGGTCTTAGAGTGTTCACACCCGATCACCTGACTCCGAACTGCTACCGCGATATTTTATGGAAAAAACTCAATATCATTTTTTTCACGACCCGAAGATGAAACCTGGAGTCTTTGTTAAAGATTTTTGAAATTAAAATTGATACTAGAATATTTCCAATAAATCCTTTTATGAAACAAAGGGGGTTTAGATTTTAAAGTGCTTTAAAATCCTTGAGGTGAAGCAAAATTAATTAAAATGAAAATACTTAAAACAGATTTATTAAATTTTTCTACAACCTTAGCACAACTAATCATTCAACGAAATATAAGCAAACATTAATGAATAAGTAAGTACAACATAGTAAAAATGATGTATAGAAGGCGTAATGCAAGTGATTGGGTGTGTTCAGTAAGACTTTAACTTAAGAAACCTAACTTAGTCAGAGATAATAAGATGTTATTCTGAGTGTTTGAGCATAGCCGGTTTCAGTCAAGATATACTTTCTGTCTTAAAGTATCAAAAACTATAGCATATGTGTCAAAATTAAGCTAATTAGCATAGCAAAGTTAGAAACTTGTAAATACCCTGACGATGCTTGTGTAAGCAGAACCGGTCGAAAATTAAATATAATTATCTTATTGTGAAACAGTACAAGTGTTATTAATCAATAAATATTGTAATTAGCTAAATAGGCTAACCATTAGAACACGAGATTATTAGGGGATGTCGAAAATATCTCGTTTATCCTAATATGCACATGCACCGGCATACGTTGGCGTACTACGTCTAATTATAAGTTAGCCATGGTAGCCATACCTAGACTACAGTCTGTTTTGACGAACTGCATGGCCCTGAAATGCGACAATATGCGCTGATAATGCGTCAAACCTATTCATAAGCAATTTTCCACGAAACTTGTAGATAAATATAAATATTATTACACCAGTTCTCTAAATACAGGCATAATGTTCCAAATTTCGAAAGTTGGAGGTTCATCAAGATTTACCTATTGGAGTTAAGAGTGATTCCTTTATCCGACTGATACGATCAATAAAGCATAATACGTCAGTATTAATAATAAATATTCACGGGACAAATTACACTTACTGATCTAACCCCAAAGTAGCAAATTATTTGCTTGTATTATGGGTGTTAGTCAACGATACTAATACATAGGAATACATATATAAATACTAGAATATATTTAATAAACACCCAAACTCGGAAACACAAACATTTATGCTCATCACACAAATGCTTGTCCCCGTCGGGGATCGAAGCCGAGCCCCGTTGATTGCGTAGTCAGGGTCCCTCACCACTCGACCAACAGGGCAATTGGAAGACGCAAGCAATTGTAACAACTATTGCTTGCGTCTTCCAATAATCGGGACCGACAAATTTAAGAGGTCATCCGAGGCGTAGGGGTGTTAGCACACCGTCATCAAACTTCCAGCTGTTACTGAGAAAACTTCTATAACCTTCTTTTTGTTTAGCCCGAAAGCTCATCTGAGTTGAATGGGAGAAACAAGAAACCGCGAGACCGCGAAATTTGGTCAAGTATTTTGGGACGAAGTTCCATATTAGGCGTTGTGCAGGAATACCGTAGCCGGCAAAAAACGTCCGTAACGTTGAAAAAAGCGTAAGATTTTTATAATAAGAAACTTCGTTCCTATTTGATATTCCACGTTTTTTTGATAATTATTAGGAGGATTAAGAAGGTTTATAAATACTAAGCCATTATTAAACAATAAATTACTAAAATCAAAACTTAAATATATAGTTTGAAATCATTAAATTTAAACCACATCATTTTATATAAATTTTACTTTTCCCTACTCCTCCACATTAACGTTAAGTACCTATACTAAATCTGAGACACTTTGCGCACGCTCAATCTATAAAAAACTAACTGTTACCCACGGTTTTGCTCGCGCATATTTACTTTAGGACTTATTTAACCTTTCTTCGTAAGCTACTTTCCTTATTTTACACCCTTAGGGATCGAATTTTGAAAAACGCTTAAACATGTAATTCAATTTTTTTGTACCCAATTTATACGAAATTTCATGCAAATATGTCCAGGGAATAAAAAGTTTCATACAAACTGCTATTCTCCTTTTCACCCCCTTCGGGGTTGAATTTTTAAAAATCCTTCATTTGAGGATACCTACGTTATAAGAGAAATACGTGTGTATAATTTCAAGTTTCTAGCCCTAAGGGTTTGGCCTGGGCGTCGATACATCAGTCAGCCACTTTGCCTTTTATTTAAAAAAAAAACGTATTCAAATGTTTCGCTTCATGTATTAATATATGGATATTTTTAAGTAAAACACGTACCAGTAAGCATCATCCTGTGACACAATGTGTAAAATATCACCTTTCTTAAAACTCAAACCTGCCTCTTTGCAAGGTATGTAGGGATCTTCTGCTGGATTATAGTCAAATAAGGCTCGAACTCTAACTTTACTCTCACGAGAACCACCTTTTCCAAATGAAGGCACTAATTTAAAAGTTATTGTACCTTCTGAACTTTGCTGTAAATTTAATGAAAGTGTTAATCCCAAAAATGACATTTTCACAAGCTAACAAAATAAATCTTAAGACACCAAAGATATTAACTAATGTGTGGTTTTATTGGTATGACTAATATACAATACTAGATACATCATCTCACAGACTACTTTACACACACTGCTCTTCAAACCGGAACATGACAACAACCAGCATTCAACTGATTACGGCATGAAATATTAAGAGAGGTGTACCAAGTCTAGTCAGCGACACGTTGCTGAATTCTGCCACCAAACAATAACACCGAAATTTCATGAACAATAAATATTAAGCGTATTTTAACTTATTAAAATAAAATTAATTTATCAATCAACAATAAAATTAAAATTTAATACCCAAAAATTTGACCACTTTTTGTAAATATTTGTAACTTATGTATATTATAAAAGATTTTTTAGTGTCATAAGATAGCAAACAAGCAGATGGGTCTCCTGATGGAAAGAGTCAACCATCACCTATAGACACCAAAGGTGTTAATGGAGGGTTGCTATCTAGTGGCGAGATCTAATGCCACATGCATAAGTATACCGGCTACCTTACCCTCCAAACTGGAACACAACAGTGACAAGCACTGACGCTATTGCGGCAGGAATAGGTAAAGGGGTGGTACGAGACCCGGGCGAGACAATGCAGAACTCTACCACCTAGTAGTCACGATGGTAGTGACTCGTATAGCCAATCGGACGCCTTTTACGACCTGCCTGGCAGAACGGCAGTTGGCCTATACTTCAAAGGAGCCCGGGACCAACACGGAGTTTTTTTTAATATTTTTTTTAACTCAGTCACACTGCGACAGCCGATTTACCATTTCCTGGATCTCTGGAACCCTACACCAGATTTTTACCAAATTAAAATAGGATATGGGAAGTTTACCCTCTTAATAAAAAAATATTTTCAAAATCGGTTCATAAAGGACCAAGTTCTAAGGTAGCAAATATAAGAAAGAATCAAAATATCAGTTCAAACCCCTGGACTATAAAGGATACCTTTACGTTCCTCCATAATCAGGACAAATCAGGCTAGAAATAAGACACATAGATAATCATAATGATTCAGTCTGCTTTTTGTAAGTTTGAGCCCTTGGAACAGTGTTTCCTAACATTTTTCAAGTTACAGCCCCTAAGAAATCGAGCATACTTTCAAATACCCTCTTATTAAAAAAAACAGGGCCTGGGACACCGCCTTACCTATTCCTGCCGCAAAAGCGTCAGTGATTGTCACTGTCGTGTTCCGGTTTGGAGGGTAAGGGAACCGGTAAACTTATACGTGTGGCATTAGACCTCGCCACAAGATAGCAACGCACCATTGACATCTTTGGTGCCTATAGGCGATGGTTGGCTCTTTCCATCAGGAGACCCATCTGCTTGTTTGCTATCTTATGATATAAAAATAAAAAATAAACAGCAGTCAATTTTGAACTATTTATTTTGTGGCTCTAACCACATATACCAAGATATTTGGTAACATTTTTTGTTAAATAATCCAGAGTGAGATTACGGACTCCCATACAATAAATACTTGCGGACCCTCTGGAGGTCCCAGAAACACAGGTTAAGAAACGCTGCCTTAGAAGGTAAAATCTAAGTCTGTAAGATTGAGTCAACTCTAGGTATACTTAATCAAGATAATATTTTATTAGTGAAAAGTCAACGCTCACCAATATTGCTAAAACATCAGCTGGTGTTTTATTTTCCACACTTATATTATTAACTTCAATGACCTCATCTCCAGCGTGAATTAATCCAGATCTGTCAGCTGCCCCACCGTGCATTACCCGAGCAATCACGATTTTCCCAGTTTCCTCATCAGTCTTTATTGTTGCACCCTAAAAATCACATGGATTAATATATAATACAATTTTTATAAGATACAGATAGTGCAACTAACTATGAAGGCCGCAGAATTATAAGTTTTTAGTGAATCACACGGAAAACATATTTTTCCGGGATAAAATTATCATATGTGCTATTCCAGGTCATTATCTACCCGTGTGCCAAAATTCATTCAAATCATAATAATCAGTAATTGAGTAACAAACATATAAACACAATCTTTCACTTTTATCTTCTTCATCTTAATGTATATAAATTACGTGTCACGTTTTTTGACTGCTATGGATTCCTTAACTACTGAACCGATTTCAATGAAATTTTGAAGATATCTACTTTTTGGTCTCAATTACCCCTCCTCCCCACCCAAGTACCCCACAAAAAATAATTTGTAAGACAAAACAACGTTTGTCAAGTCAGCTAGTAATATGTATATGGGATGGTAGAAACTAAAATTCTCAATTTTACTACTCATTATAGTAATAAAATGGTATCATGAATTCTATAAGTTCATTCCATAATAAGTGAAAATATTTTAACACAGCATTCGGCACGTCTAACCAAAGATATCCAGCTAAAAATAGATGTCATTCAAGGATGTAAAACTTTTTGATTTGTATGAATAAAATTTCGTATACGGATAAAATTTCATACACATCGAAAAGTTTTAAACCCTTAAATGACGTTTGGTTTTAGCTGAATATCTTTGGTCAGACGTGCCGAATGCTGGGTTAAATATTTTCACCTATTATGGAAGGACCTTATATAATACTAGCTGACCCGGCAAACATTGTTTTGCCATATAAATTATTTAATTAAAAAATAAGGGTTGGTGATAGAAGGGTAAAAATTTAGAGTTGTATGTATTTTTCAATGCTGAATCATAAAAAAATTAAAAAAGTTTGTCCATAAAATAAAAAAATATTTTTAGGGGTGGACCACCCTTATTATTTAGGGGTGTGAAAAATAGATGTTAGCCGATTCTCAGACCTACCCAATATGCTTACCAAATTTCAGAGGAATCGGTCAAGCCGTCTCGGAGGAGTATGGAGACTAACATTGTGACACGAGAATTTTATATATAAGAAAGAAGATTAGGCTAGGTTAGGTTCAGTGTCATTGTTAAGTGGCAAGAATTGATTTACATAATACAATTTTAATTACTTTTTTAGGTACCTCATATTGGTCCAGGGCCCTTTAAAGAATTGTTCATTTGACATTCTACCAGGCATTTCGTATAAAACGAACGATTAGTTAAACATGTCACTACCATCATGTCTACTATACGGTAGAGTTCTGCAACGTTTCGCCTGGGTATTTGGTACTATCGCCTTAACTAATTCTGTCGCAATAGCGTCAATGCTCGTGATTATCGTGTTATCAGTTCGAGGGTAAGGTAGCCGGTTAAACTATACATACGCACTTATAACGACGCACCATTAACATACATGATATCTATAAGCGATGGTTTTCTCTTACTATCAGGAGAGCCATCAACTTGTTTGCTATCTAATGATATAAAAATCTATAATATTAGTGGCTAGGATTAATTTCACTGTTAAATGACGAATGTTTGTTTAGATTACATTGTTTTGATTACTTTTATATCTGCTCTAAATAAATAAATGTTCAGGGGACAAATTACACTAACTGATCCAACCCCAAAGTAAGCAAATTATTTGCTTGTGTTATGGGTGTTAGTCAACGATACTATAATACATAGAAATACATATATAAATACTTTTACGTAGATACGTAATAAACACCCAAACCCGAAAATACAAACATTTATGCTCATCACACAAATGCTTGTCCCCGTCGGGGATCGAACCCGAGCCCCGTTGCTTGCGTAGTCAGGGTCGCTAACCACTCGACCAACGGGGCGGTCTGCTATAAACTTTGATAGTAACTGTGCCTTGACATATGCGTGAGAAAAATGAATTGCTACATATATAAATTTATCGGCTACCTTACCCAAAAGACGAGAAAGACAAGCACTGACGCCAGTGACGCAGTAAAAAGCAGTGGGTTAGGTCCAGACGAAACGTTGCAAAAATTTACATTTTCATTCATCTTTTACGAATTGCCTGGCAAGAGACTAACTATAAATAAAACCGGACTCATGCTTGTCGAACCACGCACATTGTAGGGGTTCCGTATGTGTCTTTGTTTGTAAATTTGTGTTTGTTGATACATTTTAGCGTTCTGTGATGTAGAGGGAACCCTTATAGTTTCGACATATTCATCTGCCCGTCCATTCGCAGCTTAGCTCAAAGACTCTTGTTACTAGAAAGCTCTCATTTAGCAAAAAATATACATATTAATCACGCCGATAAAGTGGTAAAATAAAATATTATGAAAAAGTTTTTAAGGTACCTCCTTTTTTTAAGGTAGTAAATTAGGACTGTATTTTTTCTAGCATACCGCATGGAGTGGAGTGTCTTTAAAAACTCTTGTGGGTTTGCGAAAACAATTTTCGGTTAAGGGATCCGTTTGTGAACTATTAAGCTTCAGAATTAATTTTTCTTAGGGTTCATTATCAGCCAGCCTGCCAGCTAAATGGTTATTTCAGGATGTATAAAAAAATGAATGTAATAATGAGTAATTTTACGAAGTTAATAGGAAAACTATCACAGCTAATTATGCTTTACAAGTTTACGAATAATGGTCGACAAAGTAATAAAATGTACATGGATAAGTAAAAGCGGATTTATCCGTCATTGACGTTGAATTTGAATTGAAAAATTTGAATTTAATTGTATAAAACGACAAGGAAACCTCTTCTTAGTCCACATTATTTTGATGGGTAACTAGGGAAATCTAAACTGCGCGCAATCCGACACATACTGGCCGCTTTATAAGAACTGCAGTCAGAAAGGCAGACGGTCTGATTTTTAAAGTGTCTAAGCAATATTATTGGTGTTTTAGCAAGTAACTATTAAAATGAACTGTGATTTTTGAATTTTTATGTATAAGTATACATTAAAACTAAGCATTTGGGTCAGTACACATAATATATGTAACTAATTATATATAAAAGATTGAAAATGTAAAATTTAAACTACTCGTGAGCTAATTATCAGGCAATATTTTATATGATCATGCTTAACCAATGTCTTTCAGGACACTTATACGCAAAAAGCTCCCAAGAAGCTAGCAAAACCTAAATGTCTTACAGGCATCATAACTATTAAGGGTGATTTTTCGAAGATTTGTCCGGCAATAAGAGTTAGGAGTTTTTGTTCTTGGAAATAAACAATACTCTAGTATGTGACAATAATGATGATAACATGTGATAAAATTCAAATTGCAATAAAACAAGACTACCGAAGATTAATATTTTTAGGCGACATATTTAATCACCGTAGGTGAATTTTTTCCATATAATATGGGATGGTTAAAAAGCTGCACGGGCTTCAATAAAGTTTAAGATTTATCTTTTATAATATTGTTTTCTTACATATTTAAAAACTAATCTCCATGATTACTGCGCAGGAAGTAGTTATTTTTTCAAACAATGCAATAATTATTTAACGCGTCCCAAATAATTTAAATTATACCTTTTTTATATTTTCAACAATCGTATTACTTTATACATAGTTGATTTTGACTAGCGATTACTTAAGAAATTAGACATATATCTAAAAATGGTGTCATAATCATCAAAAGTAATATCTATTTAAACTCTTAAAGTAAATTTATTGAGAAAACTAAATTATGCATGTTTCACAATTCAGTGTAAACAACGTATCTATCCAAATGCTTTATTAATGGTCAGGGAAATACAAAAGAAATAAAAGCAATGTGTATTGTGTATTGTGAGTCATACACATTTAAAAGCAAAATTTTAAAAATTTGTGAAGAAAATAAACACAATACATATTGCATAAACATCTAGAGATAGCAGCTAAAAAATATGGGACTATCAATTTACTTGGATAATACAAAAACAAATGAACCACAGATGCTCAAACAAAATAAAAAATAATTATAAGGAAATGCAGTTTATGTAGTTGTTCACAACGTAATGAAGCATCAAATTGAATGACTAATCACATAAACTTACCACTATAGGCTCTGCACTCTGAGCTCCACCCTTTTAATAGAAAATATTTTATATGTATTTATTTATTACATAGATAAATTTTACAAATATTACATACATATCAAATATATTTTACATTCTTAGAGGACATCCTTTACAATAAACATATTACATATAATTAAACATATCAGTATAAATGCAGACATAATATCAAAAGTTGTTTTACGTAATTTATTATTAAAAAGACATTAACAAACAATAATTATTTCTTTCCTATAAAAACATAGCTGCTATTTCTAAATATTTTTAAAAATTTACAGGGCAATTAATGTATATTGTATTAAATTTTATTTTATTTAGACAGTTTCCCATACCAATGGCTCATCGCTTTTCACCAATTGAACTATTTTAACGGTCTCCTCCTCTTCATCCGTGTCTAGGGGCACATCAGGTAAATGTGGATAGTAGTCTTTCTGAGCCACAGCATCGTGTGTACAAAGTATAGCCTATAAAATAACATTGTATAAATGCATTTGAAAAAAATATAGTGGAATATTAGACGACATACTATTGTTGAGACCCTAAACTCCAAAGAATTTATGAGTATCAGACATTATATTTTAATTGTATTATTACTACTTACTACATATTTATGGGTATAACTCACTAGTGCAGATGTAGCTAACATATTGATCATGATTCAGTCAATCTCAACACGATTTTAATGTTAACATAATGTTATAAACAACTGGTTACTTTTAAAAGAACTATAAATTTCACCAAGCAAATTTAATTGGTTATTAAAAAGTAGGTCTTTGGGTGAAAATGGTTTGGCACCAAGCACGAAAACACTGTGAGCACAGTGGGCATGCCCACAACTGAGGTCAATACATTGAATTATGCTGATGTTCCATACAATGCCTTTTTTGTACAGATAATATACATAAAAGGATAGTTTATAAAATTAAATAAATGTGACATTCAATAAATCTATTATCAGCAAGTCAGTCTCCGACTTGCACATGACCAATTTTAGGATGGAGGTGACCACAACCTTTATTGAGGGCTAGACCACGCTTGTTTAGCACCCCTGGCACATTAGCTAATCGACAAGATTTTTATGTCCAATATAAAGTGTGTAAAAAAACCTGTCTGATCGTCAAAGTATTATTTGGTAGCTTAATATAATCATATCTGTGTCATTATTTAAAGGATATTGATAGATAAACTTTCAAAATGATGTAAGGGGAAGTTCCTCAATTTTAGTAGTAAAATGAGACATTTTAAAATACGATATTTTTAATTTTAATTAAAATACCTAATTACTTTTTTTTCGTTAATGTCACAGACCTACCTACATACCTCTTTTGGATTGGACAGAGTTTTTTAACACACTGCACAATTTTACATTTACTATTATGTAGTATATACAAAATGACAAATATCAAATTGATTTTAGCATATCTGTATATATAAAAATCAATTGCTGTTCGTTAGTCTCGCTAAAACTCGAGAACGGCTAAGCCGATTCTGCTAATTTTGGTTTTGTATTAATTGTTGAAGTCCAGGGAAGGCTTGAAAGGTCAGAAAATATAGAAAAAAAAAAAAAGATAAAAAGGCAAAACAACGTTTGCCAGGTCAGCTAGTATATAATAAACTCACAATGACTTTACTGTTATTATACCATTAGGTCAATTACTTTTACACAGTAAATTTTTAATATGATTCTAATAAGTGCTCATGCAACATTAGACTTCAGCCTAAAAATTATTATATGTAAATTCATTTAAACAATTTCTTAAGAATGTTATAAATATCATTCACTCTACAACTTTTTGACTAAAAATTAATAGCATAACTTATAATTAAATGTTATGCTAATATAGTTTATCTATATTTTTAACCATCCACAGAGATAGTTTATTTTCATGAAAAGGGAAAACATAAATAAATACATGCTTATATGTATATCTTCACACTGTAACTCTTATGTGGTAGACAAAATGAACCTTTGGTCAAAACTTTACAATATATGTCAGACTTGCTTATTTAAATAGGAGAACATTCACAACTTTCCAAAAAGTGAACTGCAGAGTTTCAATAAAAATGGAATCTAGAGTTAGTGAAATAGCAGTGATTGTGTAGCAATTAATTAATAAATTTGAAGTTCCACCCACACCATCTTGATGTCTGGAAATCCACAACCGTGCGGTTCTCCCGGCAGTTTTTGCCTCGTACTACTCTTTTGTGGAATCAATTACCGGCGGGGGGTTTTCCGAACAAATACGACATGGGGACCTTCAAGAAAAGAGCGTACTCATTTTTAAAAGGGCGGCAACGCAACTGCAAGGCCTCTGGTATTGCAGATGTCCGTGGGCGGCGGTGATCACTCAACATCTGGTGCACCTCCTGCTCGTATGCCTCCTCTTCCATAAAAAAAAAATAATCTTCGAACAAGCAAACATTTAACTTGCATAGTAAAACGAGAAATAGAATTTGTTTGCAAAAAATTGCAGGTAATTGGGAACCAATATCCCAGTAAATCTCGTAAGTGCAATTTTTTGGCTTAAAAATACTGTAATACTTATGTACCTATAACATCAGCCTAAAATCTTGGTAAAACTTTAGCAACCCACAAATTTCAGGGTTTAATGGGACGAAGGGGATTTTATGACGGGTTATTATACCACCCCAATAAAAGGGGGTTCTACTTTTTAAAAATATATCTGATATAATACCGGAAGAGTACCAAATTAGAGATTTTTTGGGATATGGAGGGGGAGGGCATGGGTCAAGCGACAATGTGCAAGGTCACCCTATTTAGGGGGTACACTTTTTCATTTGGAACAGGAGCACAGCAAATGGAGTAAAATATCAAAAACACATTAAGTTCTAATGACAATACCTACATAGTTTCATCACTAGTTTGTAATTTTTTTTAATAAATGTTCTAGTATAGATCGTAGTCGGATTGTGTCTGCTTCGACGCTGCGGGAAATAAAGCCTCTCCGCCCTTGCATAACAAAGCATAGGCACCAATGTTTACGTTCGCAGCTTCGGCTCTTTGGTCGCCGGCGGCGACCAGCTTCGTCCGCTTCCGCTCACAAAGTGCCTACGCTTTGTCACAGCAGGCGGAGACAGTATCCCTCCTTGCCTAAGCGATTTCTAAAAACACTATAGAGATAGGGCCAACAAGACCGAGAAGAGAGAAGTGCAAGTTAGGGTGCACTAATTTGGATATCATCAATTTAGCTAGATTATTTATACTTATTCTAAAAAAATAACTAAAATGGACAAATTATAAAACTCGTGCATTGCTAAACACTTACTCCATGCAGTGCTCCTTTCTTGCAGGAAAAAAAATACACACTAAAAAGCGCGGCCTTGTATGTTATGCAATGGCTCTTAGCCCTCCCTCTGCCCCCACATAAACCCAACAATATCTAATATAGATATCCTTTAGGTATTAAATAAGATATGTATTTAGAAGGGTGTTTCCGCGGCCCTTCCTTTTGGGGTGGTTTAGTACCCTCCCCACTTCGCCCCCGAAAACCCTAAAATACGCGGGTCTAAAAGGACTCACGACTTTCGAGGTTTTACGGGGGTACAATTTTAGTCAAGACTGAATGAGATGGGTTTATATGTAGAAAAGTTTAGCAATTTGCAAAATTCATCCCATCGTAGCATTTTAAGCTTAAAAATTCATTTTGCAACTAAAAGTGCTGGTAAGATGCTAAGCTGAGCTGGCAAGAAGCCCGCAACACGTCCGTGCTGCCCTGGCACTGAGGGTGCTCATTTTCTTACTATTTTTTGCCTATTTAAAATTAAGCCTGTTTGAAAAAAATCATACATAGATAAATAAGTTTACAACAAAATAAGATTCAAGCAAAAAAAAAAGCAAATGTGTGATATCTTAGCTAATATTGCTCCGATTGCTTTTTTTTAAATTATAATTTTTTAAACCTTAAAATATGCTTTTAATTGTAAATCTATATATTTTTCAGTGGGTTGGACATAGCTCTTAATCACTGTCTATTTTTATAATCTATACATATAATAAAATTGTAGTAAGGTCAAAACTGTACACTGAATATTTTTTTAAAAGAATACTTGGGACGTGATCTACAATCGATACTGAAGCCAAAAATATAGTTTTTAGAATTTTTGTCTGTTTGTCTATTTATCTGTTTGTCTGTATGTATGTCCGGGGTAGTGATGGGTAATTTTCGGAAAAATTTCAAACGTTGGAAATTTGTCCTTTTATTTTTCAGAAAAATAAAAAATTGAAAAAATTATGGAAAAATATTGTTTACTGTAAAATATTTATTACTATAAAATTTAAAATATTGTTCTGATATTACTTATCATAAACACGTTTGATTAGACGTAGATCAAACGTGGATGCATATGATTCAAATAACTGCCAAACTTTTTTTTATAAACTCTTTTACTATAGATTTATATAACATTTACATAATTTTCAACTGGAATGTACATATGTAATGTAGGAACGTCGGATAATTAATCTGAATCATCACTTTCAAACAGTAGATAATTTTCTGTATTTTGTGCTGCATCTATAAATAATATGTCTTCAATTAGTGTGTTTTCATCATATCATCTTGTCATTTTTTCATTTCATCATATTCTTTATCAATGTGTGACGTTAAAGTTTTTCTAGTAGGTAACTGATATGATGGTGCCAAGGCAGCAAAAACTTTCTTCCATAATGGATGTTCTACCCAAGAACAGAGGTTCCGGATATATATAGTCCTCTTCACCGCGTCCGGTGACAGCGACCCTGACTAGCTGGATCTAATCATTTCTATCATGTGCCCTACTATGACTGGCAAAGCCAAACTTGGTTTTAAATATACGGTCACACTTAGGGCAATACAGTTGACCGGTGTATATATGTATACGAGATTTTCAGTCAATTTTTACGTATCACGCGTTTTGAATCAAGATCTGCGAGACGATTTGTTTCGAATATTTCTACTGCTCTGTAAGTGATTGTGCGCCACCTTTGCCGATTCTGAGTAAGTTCTTCCCAGCCATCAGTGGATATGCCGCTAGATGTTAGACGGCGTTTCAAAACATCTTTAAAACGTAAGTATTGCCCACCTTGCTTGCGTTTCCCTTCGAGGAGCTCTGAGTAGAACACAGCTTTTGGTAGTCTACTCTCGTCCATACGTTGGACGTGTCCACACCAACGTAGCTGGGTCTTCATTAAAACGTTCCGGATACTGCAGTAGTTAAAGCTATTAATTTATTTATGCTTTTTTTTCATTTACCATACAAGCTGCTGGAACTGACAGAGACAATGAAGTAGAAGGCTAACTATCCGTAGAACCGGTTCCTTCCAGATCTAACATAATTTTCACATCTTGTGGACTTTTATCACAATCTGCAATGTGTGACCGCGTACGGGTTACGTTAGCGTATCGAAATATTTTCATACAATACCTACATGATTCACCATTATTTCGTTTTTCAAACAGATTCCATGTATTTTTATCTTTATTACGACCTAATATAATTATATTTAATCGAAAGTTATACTGTTTTAATAAAATTGACAAAGAAAAAACACCACTTGCATGAAACGCAAGTATACACTGTAGAGAAGTTGCACGCCAATTGAGTAAAAATTTCGTAACTAGTATTCAAAAGGTATTGCGGTAAATCCCCGAAACATTTGTAGCAACTAGTACAAAATGTTTTAGTGTTGCCAAATAATAGAAGATGTATTTATTAATCGATTGTTCGAATATATTTAAATAATAATCTAAAATAGCGGTTAAGTATCGTTATTCAGCGAGATGAAATAAGTACCCTAACCTTCTAGTGGGGCGCAGTGAGGTCATAGAAAAAATATGTTTAGTAATATCTTCACAATTTAGGAATAGATAATTACGGTAATTAATCAATAGCTTAAATTATTTAGACATATATTCCATTATTTGGCAACGCTAGAATATCTACATTGTACTAAATAACATACTTTATTTATCATTTTAACATTTACCTTGAATTGAATCACTTATGTATTTGATATTTTTATGTATTAGATTGGTTTAAAGATGTGGGTACGTGCGGTCTCTGTTAAAAACGGAACTCGTTAATATATTTATGTTGCCAATTATCGATACTGCAAAATTATCTATTCACGGGGATTCCCCATAGACATATTATGTCATAAATTATTTTATAAAGTGGAAGCCCCGTGATCTTGATTCACTTGTTTAATCGTGTTTGTGATACTAAATATAGTATAATATACAATAATATTTGTTCCGTTCGAAATTGAGCTCATCAATATGAGTCCAATGATATTATATGTATGAGTCTATGTAAGTATAATAAGTAAAATGTTATATTTTTTCTTTCATTATAACTAACCGTGCTGAAAACTATGATAATTTGTTTCATATGTGGATATTATTGTTATTTTAGCAAAAAAAAAGGAAATTTTCACAAGACTGTCTCTAAGCAGTTCTTCTGCTTGAATTGTCACAGGTTTGGGAGGGAAAATGGAAAAGAAGCGGAACTAATGAAGATTGCACAAATACTTCGCCGATCTACGAAATCGAAGAAAAAGATCAACCAAGTCCAGTCAAAGCACAATCAGCTACAATGTAGATGAAGTGAGAGTTTTGTGTCCTCCAGTTACCTCAGTCTGATCAAAATTTAGTGTTTACATAGAGCGAACTGTTATTACTTTTGCCGCTGTAAGAATAGTGCTTTCATATACTTAAATAAAACAGTAGCAATAAATATTCAATATCGTAATTATTTTATTTATAATCCAAGTTTACTGGAAAAATATTGGAAAAGAAATGGAAAAATATCGGAAAAGTATTTTTTTTCTTTTCTTTTCCATCCGAAACTTTTCCATTGCCCATCACTAGTCCGGGGTAAACTCAAAAAGTACTGCATGGATTTACTTCAAATTTTGTATGAATATTACTAATAAGTCGGGTCAACATATAGGCTACATATTATCACGCTATCACCTACAGGGGAGGAGCAGTGCGGAGTAAACGAAGTCCGCGCGGACGAAGTCGCAGGCAACAGCTAGTAAACCTATAAGATTTGTAAAAAAAAACATTTTTTGAGAACCTTACATAATTTCTTTTGCACACATGGGAACATTATTTTTAACATGTTAATAACAAAGCTATTTAATAATTTAAAAATCTGTTGTTCTCACAGAGGTACTGTAATTAATTCCTTTTTGTTTATTTTTTGTACCATATCAATATTGTGGACTATACCATGGCGGAGTTATATCATAAGCATTTTTAACTTTATCATTTTGCAATAGGTTGCCATATTATCCTTTTCAGCTTCAAAGCGTATTTTAAGCACCCTGATATATACATCATTTATTTTTAATGAAAATTATCACTTTATAAACCCCTTTATTTTAATTTTACCTTTTTTATGTTCTAAGCTATATAACAATATAAAAATTCAAATTTTTCACAATAGTCTATTCTTACATGAAATTTTATAATGAGCGATTTTTTTAAAAATTATAAGTAATATGTACCTGACCCTACCTACGAAGTTGAGTTTTTAGGCTTATGTTATATACTTATTTTACAAGGGCAGACAGAGATATGAAATTAAAAATAATTAATTAAAAAATTTTGTTTATTATAACATGTTTGAAATACTTTAGTACAAACCTGAAAATGTGGTTTCTGAAGGAGACTCAAAAGTTCTTCATATTCTTTACAAGTTGTAATAACATTATCAAACATTTCCAAGACTTCTAAAGTGACTTGCATAGCATTAGACAGTAGAGGATAAAATTTATCATCTTTGCATTGGGTAGCAACAATTTTATTATGTACTTGTACCAGAGCATGTAGCTGTTTAGATTGAAGAAGTTCACTCAAAAATGCAACATCTTCACCATTAGACTGGACTTCTTTTAAAGATGATAGCAGTCGAGTTAAGGCTAAAACAAGAGCGTATAGCAATATTTTTTTATAAATTATAGCTAAGTTGTTCTATATTTTGTTCACCAACATATTATGTGATGGTATTTTAGTTTAACATGTCGACGCCCCCCGTGAACATTCTGGTAATAAGCAATTAATGAGTTTTTCGTGTTATATGTTTTTTAGCATTTAGAGGTCATGATTCACCTTGTCAATTTTTTCCACAATTTTTCTATTGACATTTACAAAGATATGAAAATACTATTTATCTTTTTATAAACGAATAATACGGTTTTAATCTAATTTATACTCTCCATCGACGAAAAACATTTTTTGTGAACAAGTGTATTTTGTTTCTATATGAAGTCAGCTTAAAAAATTAGCTTTCTTTCGAGATGCAAAACTATTCAAAAAGTAAATATATATAAAAAATACTATTTTATTTTTCCTGATTGATTTGTGTTTTTCTATTACCGGAATATTCGCAGGGGGTGTCGATGTATAGAGCTAAGAAAAACTAATTTACTTTTATTTAAAATTGTAATTCACAAACATTGACAAAAAATAACCAGATTTATGTGGCTAATGAAATTAGAGCACAACTAAATGAGTAGCCTTATTTTGTTCAATCATAGCCAACATACAGATGTGTCATGTCACTAAAATGTCATAAAAGCAGCATTTGATTTACAATTTATAAAACAAAAATAAAATTTTACCAGTTTTGAGTGAATGAAAATATGTTTAAATTATGTAAACCACAAGATATACGACACTAGAATACCAGATCTAGTTTAAAGAAAAAACATGTAACAATTTATGTATTCTATTAATGTGGCTAATAAAATTAGAGCACAACTAAATGTGTGTCCTTATTTCGTCCAATCATAGCCAAGGTCACTAAAATGTCATATGAGAAGCATGTGGTTTGCAAGTTGTCTATACTAATCTATACTAATTTAATAAAGTTGAAGAGTTTTTTGTTTCTTTGTTTGTTTGTTTAAACACACTAATCTTTGAAACTACATAAAGGGTAAAGGATGAATAAAAAAAATTTTATTCATCCTTTACCCGATATTCTCCGTCAAAATAATTGTAAAAAATTGAAAAATATAAATATTTAATGAACAAATGAAAAAAAAAAGATCTGAAAAGAATCATCTTCAGATTTTTTAAAAATGAAAATGAAAAACTTTTTTTTTGTGTTTCTCATCATTTTTGATTTTAATATTCCGGACCAAAATTTAAAAAAAAATCAAAAAATAAGAATATTCAAGAAATAAATAAGAAAATAAAAAATCCGAGATCAATCATCTTTAGATTCATGAAAAACATGACAGTTTTTTAATTTTGATTTTGATTATTTTTTACTTTGATATCCGGCACCAAAATTTTCAAAAAAATAAAAAATTAAAGATCCGACTAACAAATTTAAAATCAAAAAAATATCATCTTTAGATTTTTCAAAGACGAAAAGGTGACTTTTTTTTTTAATAATAATCATTTTACTCGCAGATATACGTCCCAGAATGACCTAAGCCAAAATTTAAAAAACTAACTGAAATCATCTTTTTTGGATCTAAAAATAAACTAAATTTGAAAATTTCATATTTATGAAACGATAGGAAACACGGTGAGAGTTTCCCAAAATTTAATTTTTAATGTAAAAAATTTTTTATTAGCAAAAAATAAATTGTTTATTATCATCTGTAGGTAAGTCAACGACAAACCATTTATAATTTGGTAAACTCGAAAAACTTAATTTCGCTTGTAGATATCCCTATCTGAAATTTTATTTTGTCTGCTATCCGCTAACTTCAGGGTCATTAAAGAAATTCGACACTTAATTTGCAACAATTTCTATAGAGTTTAAATAAATCTAAGTTTTCTTACATTCTAGGTATTGATACATGTTTTCATATCTAACATACTTACCTGGATCCCAATTTTCCGAAACGTGATCCATTTTTATATAGGTAAATTTTTAAACGTGTCTGTAATACAGTAAGAAAATACACCAAAAGGTCGGTACGATATGAAAGAATTTTTTTGATTTGCAGCTGGTTAAGATTTTCATGAAAATATAACTTAGTCGCTATTTATAAGTTTTTAATTCATTTACTCCGCAAGCATAATTTGATTTTTAATTGTTTCATTTAAACAAAAAAGTAACTACAAGATAGCGATCTGAAAATCTTATTATATACACGTATAACATTGTATCAATTTCCGTAGTATGACTATTGAATCATTAATGTATAAAAATTATACACCGTACATTTTTATTCTTTGAGTACGACTTTCATAATCTTGATCGGACTGTCACTGTCATTATCACAATTTGATAGCCCCGTCCCTACACAGATTACAAATTGAAATCCGACTATAAAGTATAAATGGGTGTTTTTCATTTTCAGTAAAATCTTAAACTATAATAAATACTGACCCTTATAAATGTAATTGATAAAAATAGCACAAAAAACCTGATTGAGCCAAGTTACTTAAATCTTAGTCACTTCCACGAAATAAAGAAAACAAGGGGAAGTGAAGAGTGGGCGTGCCGCGTGCGTCACTATTATGCGCTTTTACTCTAAATTGCCTTAGTGATACTTACCATATCATTAGGAGATAGTCGTCGTGCGAAAATCTATTATACACTGAATTATGCCGTATTGTGCCATCCTTGAATGCAGAAATGATAGTAGAATACAGATGATTAAAAATGGAGATATTTCATATAATTCGAAAGTACAATTTTGATTTTATTTTAATTAAATTCCTGATTTAATATAATCTCTAATGATATAATAGAAAGTCAAGCTAAAATCAGCAGTACACCTTACATATAAAGTTCATTTTAGGTTGACCTAATTTTTCTAGAAAGATATACGTAATGACAGTCATTACGTATATCGTTCTAGAAAGTTCTCTACTCAAATATGATCAACTGAAAACTACGGAAAAATCAATGCTGCCATCTATTGTAGAATAGCGAAACTATTACGATCTTAAGTTTCACTATTGTACAAATAGATGAGTCTATTTTGAATAGACTACAAAAGGACGTAAATACTCTTTTTTTTGTAGCAAAATAAAATTTATTGTAACGCAGTTTGGTATATTTTTAAATGTTCTGTTTGTGTGTTTCGGATTATTGTTGTTTAAAATGAAAACGACCAACGAAACAATGTTTGCATTAGTAGTTTATATGCAATAATGCTTATTTTATGTGTGAGTGTGGCGATCGCGGTCCTGATACAAATGTTTGTACTTGCCAATTCCGTTGTTTTCTTTATTTCGTGGTCACTTTCATGGACGAAGGTCACAACAACGTTTTACTCAGGAACAAACATGGGTGTATGCGAATTTATTTATGTATTAACAAGGCGGCACATGTCTTAACCCAAATTAGATGTTAATTACTTACCGACTGCATAACGGTTGTTGTGAGAAAACAAATAATTTACCAAATTAAAACTCGAGCATACGTGGTCACTACAGTGGTTGCTTTAACAAGTAAGAACAATTATTTAATTAACATTAATTTAGCTATTTTAGTATGTTTCATAGTCAAAAAAGAGCGCCAGAATATGTTGTTAAGATGAGATTTTTGAGATTAGTTTTCCGTGATTGAAATAAAATATGTCTTTTCCATGGATTTTACTTCGAAGGATTCCGTGGATATTTTTCCGCCATGGAAGTGACCAAGTGCCAGAGATGTGAGTTTTAATTGGTAATTTTTACGAGCTTATTGATGTCTTTGATTATTTACAGACAAAATTATGTTTTTTTTTTTGAATATCATAAGATAGCAGACAAACAGATGACCCTCCCGATAGAAAGAGACAACCATCGCCTATAGACACCAAAGATGCAAATGGTGCGTTGCTTTCCCTAGGGTGAGTCTAATACCACATGCATAAGTTTACCAGTTACCTTAACCTCCAAACCGGAACATGACAGTGACAAGCACTGATACTACTGCGGCAGGAATAGGTAAGGCGGTTGTACCAGATACGAGCGCGACAATATAGAATTCACACAAAAAATTCACTTCAAATACAAACTTTTAAACATGCAAATACTACAACATATAAAACTTGGTGTGTTATAAAAGAAAAACGATTGATTAAACAACAAGAAAAGGAGATTAGAAGAATAGTAAAAGAATAGTAACGTAAAAAGAGCTAGTAGAATCATTCTTAGAAGATTTAGAAAAGTTTTTAGAACACCAGTTTTACATTTCTTATCAATACAAACAATCCACCATAGTGAAGAAGCTTGATGATGGAGATACCTTGATGCAGTTAGATTTTTCCGAAAATTATTGCTATAAATATGCGAAAGAGATCCAATCAGTCCATTTTGGAGCGTCTAGACAGCAATTCAGTCTTCATACTAGTGTTTATTACTATAGACGTTCAGATACACCAACAATAAAAAGTTGTTCATTTGCTAAATTGTCTAAGAAATTACGCCACGATGCAAGTGAAATATGTTCTCACCTTCAAGTGATTCTAGAGATAATTGTCTCAACAAGCACAATTCAGAAATTGCATATATTATATGTGATGGTCCTAGTGCACATTACAGAAACAGATATATGTTTTATCTGTATACTGAGTACTTCACAAATTGATACAGTTTAGACATCGACGTGGAACTTCTGTGAAGTGGAAAAGGGCCTATGGATTAAGAGGATGCAGTCATCAAGCATACAGCAGATCGTACCGTTGCTCAAGGATCAGATCTACCTGATTTTAATACGCTTACGAAGTGTATTAGAGAGAACACTACAGGTATCATAATTTCAATCGTAACTACAAAACAAATTGAAGAAGAGCAATCTATTGCAATAAAAAATCATAGTGTTCAAATTCGTATGAATTGAGTACATAAAAAAATGAATTACGTGTTTAAGCGTTTTTCAAAATTCGATATCTAAAAGGGTAAAATGAGGAAAGTAGCTAATAAAGAAAGGTTAAATTAGTTCTAAAGTAAATATGCACGAGCGAAGCCGCGGGTAACAGCTAGTGTTAAATATTTGATAACAAAAATATTGTTAAAACCTAAGATAAAACATCGTGATCTAGATTAAATTGAATTAAAAGCAGTTAAATTTTAAAAGCAGTAAAATTGAATTAAAAGCAGTTTGAAATCATTACCGTGCAAAAAAACTGTTTGGAATGTCTCTTCCCTGAATTCAGTGTCACTACCATGGAAGTGAAAATTTTTAAAAGTTATTTATAGTGCAACTAAGGGGTTGTAAGCTCGTCACATATTTTTTTCTAATAGGTTATGACTTAAATTATTGATGTTTACCGCTATTTCAAGTAAAATTAGTACTGACTTTTTTCGTTTTTGTTAACAAAAGTGAAAATACCCAAATACCCAAATAATAACACAGAAAATAATTCCGTGAATAATAAGGAGTCATGCGCGAACTATAGAGACAGCACTGCTGCCGAAAGTAGAGTGTTAAATAAAGAAACTAAAGAGATGTAAGTTGCCCCATGCTTGCATCTCTAAGTAGTTTGCGGTAGCCCCATAGACCTACAATAATATTGCGCAATATTACGTACTGTGCAGTGTGCAATATTATTGACTGTTCAGGGTTAATATTGAAGATTGCACAAAGATTGAACGAAAGATTGAGCGGGTTTAATTAGCTTTTAATGAAATTTAATTCATACCATATTTACCAAGTTTAAAACTGTATAAGAAATTAAGTATTATTGGACAAACGAGTTTTGTATTTACATATTATATATCAAATAAAAATATGAGTGTTTTATAAAATTACAAAACCCAACATTATTATAAAAATATAGGTATATGTACTCAAAAGCAATGGGGTACTTGCAGTGTCAAGGTGGAGTTCAAAATGAAAAGCTAATTAATTTCTGTAAAAATAAGCATCTTGAGCGTCCATAAAAAAGAATAATTTTCAATAATGTTAAACACATTAATTATATTTGGTTTTAACTATACGCTCATCTGTTACTTTTTTTTTATCGAACTAATACAAAAACGTTTTACATATAATATAACCAAAAGTGACACATATGAAAAACATATAATATAAAAAAAAGTGAAGTTGCTCATGTTACTCGTTACAACAGAGCACTCTTTATTGAAAACTGATCGTTGCGATACAGTTACGTCGCCATTATAGACTAAATTGTAAGTATATATAATAGATGACTGACTATAGTATTTTTCCTGAACCCTTATGACTAAAACGCCACCAATGGTAATTTACATGAAACTACCTTCATTACATGATAGCTCTTTGGTAATTACTTACCCCCTATTTTTTTAATTAAAATTAATAAAACATTTTAAACTATCCAAACTATTATGTTTAAAATGTTTCAATTATTTCATAATTTGAAATAAAACAACTTAGTCATTCAAAATGTTTATATTTGTTTACTACAGTTTTATTTTTAATGAATTGTATACTTTTTAACGTCGGCACTATCACTTTTATTTTTACTTGTAGTTCACACTTTATTATTAATACACTTAACCGGTTTCGCAATTTACAGCATCATAAGGGATGTTTTACTTCATTAAATAACAATAACAATAATTTCAATTTACTGAACACTAATGGAACCCGCCATTTTGGCATAAAACTTAATATTAACAGGGCTACCAACACAAATGTCTTACTTTGCCAATAATAAGAAAATTATTAGTCATGTTGCGTATTTATTTTAAATATTTTAAAATACGATTTTTAGTATTAATATAAATTAAGTAGTTGGAGAAAATAAATTCTACATACTATGCCCATTCACTTTTTTATGCAAGAGAATAACAATAAGTGTAATTTCAAAGTAATAAACAACTAATTTAAGTAGTTGGATACAACAAATTCTACATATCATGTACATTTATTTTTTATGTAAGTAGAATAAACCATCTAGTATTCTATCAGGCAGTTTGTAAAAGGTGAACGATTGGCTATACGTATCAATATCAATTTGACTACAATATATTACAGTTCAACAATGTCTTGCCTTAGTATATGGTACCGCCGCGCGCCTTACTTAATCCTGCCACAATAGAGTCACTATTCAGTTTAGATCCAAACTCTTTTTCCAGTTCTGGTTTTAACTTTTTATAATCTTTCACACCTCCGAGCAATCGTAGGAATAGTTTTGCGGTTCCACTAAGTAGTCTTTTAGCGTAAATAAGTTTTTCTATTTCGTTCCAGTTCATCAACTGCACCGTGTCTTCAAATTCCTCGATCCATGTAAAAATTGGGCAAGTAACATCACCACTAAATGATGTCATTGACTTTTCCACATTCCCAAAAGAGATATAGGGTGCGGTGTCACGTGATTCTCGCACTTCTCCTTCTTTAATATCTTTTTTCATCTTGGAATATTAAAAAAATTAAATAAAATCTGTTCTTCTAAAATAATAAGCTTCGTAAGTCTTGATTATTCGTAAAATCTTCTTAAAAAGCTTGAAACATTATCTTTGTGACAATAATCTTTAATCATAAAATACTTTTCACGTAATTATAGTCCTAAATCTAATTTTCACCTTCTTTAATTCTCTTAAATAAATCAAAATAATATGACGTCACAAAACAACGTCCCGCAGCATTCGTTCAAGCGTGGTCGATAATGCAGTACGATAGTGACAGCGACCCGAAGCATTCGATGCAACTTGTATTTATGCGTTCACGCATGCCATGTTTGTTTGTGTCGGTAAGGACGGTAAGACAGGTCACTATCACAATAACTTGCCGATATTTTGCAGATTAATAATTTCTTGTTTAATGTCGTTAATACTTCAAACATTACACTTCTGGATCCTGGACGAGCCCCTAAAATAGTCGTGGATCTGTGAAGAAAGAGTAGACGGATTTATAATAAACTTTATTTAAACTTCTTAACGTCGTACACTGTTCACATCGCACGTTGTACCAATGTATTCACTAAAATTAAATAAAAACAAAAACATAAAAGTACGGTTATTATTAATCTTTCTCCTACACATACACACACACATACACACACACACACACACACATATATATATATATATATATATATATATATATATATATATATATATATATATATATGTAGGAGGAAGATATACATTTAATTATTCATATATTGAATATATAAATAATTAAATAAAGTGAATATCTAAATTTTCGTCACTCACCGTCATGCACCCCATTACACGGTACGTTGTCCGGCAGTCATAGCTGTGACATGCTTGCATCTCTAAGTGGTCTGTGGCTGAGACTGTGGGAGCCTTACTTAGCGCTCATGTGACATGTCTATGACAAACCAGTCATATCAATATTTTCGTGCGAGCAATGTGTCTGACGACGAAGTTTTGGCGGCAATTATGCTGATGGTTTTGTTAAATAAATTTCTATACAATGGAGTAAAAACTCCGTTCTTTATTTTTTATAGCATTCTTGCTCGCCATTTTGCTTAAATTTACGACATGACCATACATTAAACACCGTGACTGACCGAACGCGACCGCTAAGCTACTAACGCTAAGCCTACACAGTGCATAATAAAAATGTAACTCAACAGTGTCTGTACATGAAAGATTAATGAAAAAAACTATTATGGGGGTCTTTATAAACGCAATTGAATATAAAACAATGATTATTAAAAATTTTGTCTGTTTGTCTGTTTGTCTGTATGTTTGTGCACGCTAATCTCAAAATCGACTGAACCGATTTCGATGCGGTTTTCAGTATAATGTAGCTGCAGGTTTTACTTAACATTTAGTGTTACTTTTATTCAAATCGGTTGATATATAAAAAAGTTATCATCGCAAATCGACCCACCAGTATAAATTTAATTTAGTTCTTATGCAATTAATATAATTAATTATTATGTAATAATGTATACATAGTGTTCAGCTTAAGCTGAACATGCGTCTGTGTGATAAAGCGCGAATATTGTTTTATTTTTTTTTTGCATAAGTTTGAAATGAATGTTTGATAGATTTTTGTTCGATACAGTGAAGAAAGATGTCGTTCAAAGTTGAATCGCACTATGACGTGATAGGTAATTTGGAACACAATATATTGTATAACTAGCTGTTGCCTGCGACTTCGTCCGCGCGGACTTTTTTTACTCCGCACAGCTCCACCCCCGTAGGTGATAGCGCGGTAATATGTAGCCTAAGCCTATAATCTATATATTGACCCGACCTGTTAGTAATATTCATGCAAAATTTGAAGTAAATCCATGCGGTACTTTTTGAGTTTATCCCGGACATACGTACAGACAAACATAAACAGACAAAAATTCTAAAAACTATATTTTTGTGTTCGTTATCGATTGTAGATCACGCCCCAAGTATTCTTTTAAAAAATATTCAATGTACAGTTTTGATTTTCCTACGATTTTATTATATGTATAGATATTATGTTTAGAGGAAATCGTATCCATGAGAATTGGTATTAGGTTATGGTTCTATATTGATCCTAAATTGGTTCTATATTATGGTTAATTTGATTACAAGTATGTCGTAAATTAAGGTTTTGGGTCATATATTATATCAGTGAACGTCGAACGAGACGAGCTGCATCTAATATCTATCTATACATATAATAAAAGAGTAGAAAAGTGATTTTTTACGTATAAGAGTTTTTTGAAAAACAGTAATTAAGTCGGTTAATATATCGATAACAAGCGAAAAACTAATAATTAGAATTTTTTCTGTCTGTCTCTTATTTTGTGTTGTATTAAATTCTTTAAAAAATAATGAAATTTAGTATGGTGAATGGTAATAGCTAAGAGCCTGGAGCAACATATAGGATACTTTTTATTCCAAATATCGGTAACGTTCCCGTAGGAAACGTTTTTTGTAAAATATTAATTGGGGTTTGTTAAGTTATCGATAATACAAGAGACAAAAACTAATTATTAAAATTTTTGTCTGTCTGTCTGTTAATTTATGCGTCCATCACGCAAAATCGACTGGACAGAAATTAATGAAATTTGGCATGGTGACAGTCGAGAGTTTGGAGCAACATATAGAGGAGTTTTTATCCTGGATTCAGTTTTCGTTGCAAAAATAGAAAAATAATTCAATTAAAATAATCATTACTTGCATGTTAAGTAGTAATATTTATAATAATTAACACGCACGTTCTGTATATGTCTAGGTATGTGCACAAAAATTGTATTTTTATTAAATTTAATTAAAAAAGAAAGAAATTCCTATCTGTGTTGCGTAGGACTCGACATATGTACTATATATAGACTAGATGGTAGACATGGGTAGGTGATGCGTGTAATATCACAAAAGTAATATCACTCGGAAAGGTGATGCAACATCACACATCACACTAGCATTTCAACCATCACACATTACTTCATTCATCACTCGGTACAGTTCGGTTAGTGTCGTTTCTCGGGCCGTATCACATATTATACTACCAAGAGAAGAGTGTGGTGCGCAACGTGCAGGAAATATGCAACTGGCAGTATAAATCAATTAAATCGAATAATACCGAGATCGTTGGTTTGAGCTGGGAGAACGGGTATACGAGTACGTTAAGTATGTTAAAATGATTTGAATTGGAAACGTTTGGTGATAACAATTCGGTTCATATTTGTTATTAGTAAGATGTACAAACTTACTAATAATAAAAATGAGTACCCTTAGGTATTATGCAATAACTGTTTAAGACATTTTAATTGTTCTGTGTGTCGCACGTCGCGTCGTTTGTTTTGTGCATCGTGGCCTAGGGGTTAGACTATTCGGCCATACTTCAACCATGAAGTCCCGATCGGGCAAAAGTATTATTGAGGTTTTACTCGAAATTCGCCTCTGTGATCTAGTGGTCCAGCGTTGGCGTTGACTATATGAGGTCCCGTGTTCGATTCCCGGGTCAGGCACATAAAAAAGTGTTTTTTCAGTTTTCTGATACACAAAGTTGTCCGGGATTGAAAAGTGCCCGGTTGGCTATAGGCTTGCCACCTATCACATTTGTAAGAATAAGTATCTTCGGCTAATCGTGGGTACACTTGTTGTACCTCTGCCTACCCCTTCGAGGATACGGGCGTGAAGATACTTTACTCGAAAATCTAAAATCTCAGTAGCAGCTCGGAGTCTGGCAGAATGGTGTGCCAACCAAGAAACTGGTAAATCGTGGAGAACTGAAAGTCTATAGACGTTTGGTTTATTCTGCTTACCCCCACATAGGTACCGGCGTGATGATACTTTTAAATCAGGTACCTACATGACGAATTGAAAATGTAATTACAATTAATATAACCATAATGTTATAATAAAACTTATCAGACTAAAATTATTAGTCAGTTTAATCATCAATTATTATGGTCTCTGGTTTGGAAAGAAATATATACTCAGTGTAATGACTCGTAGTTCGCACAAAAAAGCGATGTGTACATCACATGCAACGCAAGACACTAAACGCTACTCGAGATGATATTTCCTTAAGGTGATGTGATGAGTAATGAGTGATGAGTGATATTTGCAGGTGATATTACCTTTTCAAAGGTGATGTGTGATGTTGCATTACACTTCAAAGTACCCTTTTGGGCGTGTCTACTAGATGGTGCTGATAACAATATAATGTGGTATAGAGAATAAATTACTATTTATTAAAGAAAACTGTATGTATTAAATGACAATAATCTGTTCATGAATTACACTAATTAATAATACATTGTAAATCACATTTTATCAAAGACGTAAAAATAAAAAATAAAAACTGCTTAGGAAACTAAAGAACACATGACGTGTAATAAAATAATCACAATTTAGTTTCGATATGACTTATCCGTTATGACGATTTATAGTATATTATAAAGTTTCTTTCTACTGGCCACTTTCTACGGGTCCGATTTGCTAAAAATTATTTTTGTGTTGGATAATCCATTTATCGAGGATGGCTACAGTTTGATTTTGTAGTAATTATCTTTTTAAAGGTTCTGACTATTTTCATGATGACAGTATGTCGTATAATATGTATGTGTTTTTAAGTGTGTGTAAAGCGGCCGTCCATTAATCACGTGAGGCTCGAAAGGGGGGGGGGGCAATAAAAAATCTCGAAATATCACCAGGGGGAGGGGGGGAGGGGGGGAGGGGTTCAGTGATATATCACGAGTATATATTTGCAAGATACTTATCCAGTTATTGGTTTTGAAGAAAGTCTTGCTAATTCATGGTCCGAGGACACTGTACTAGTACAAAAAACTTTTTCGCATTCCTTTTATTATGCTTATGTCAGCCAAAAACAACCTGCAACCTTTCTGTCTATCTCTAGGCGTTTTTATTGTAGTCTTTAATTTTCTATAATAAAATTAGATAAAACTTATTCTTGTATTTCCTAAATAATTAAAAAAATTAAGATTCTTTGTAGGTACTAAAAAATACATGTGATATAGTGGATGGGGGGAGTGGAGTAGTCTTAAACATCACCATATATCACCAAGGGAGAGGGGGAGTTTTAATTTCTCACAACGTTTGAAGGGTCTAACCAATTGAAACGCGGTTGACGGCATTTGATTTTGTTTCAGAAAACTTAGGCGTCCTGAAAAATTAAACTGATTAAAAAAAATAAGTCGCCGAAACATTCAAGTTTCTGAAACATTCAGTTTTTTAAATAACAAACGCGTGCTCCGATTGATTAAATCTAATCAACTGTTTTTCTTAAGAAATTGCGTTGAATGCCGCAAATTGAATCAAAATCATTTAATTTGTTTTGGAATTATCGTTGACGAAAATTTTTGAAGAAAGCATTTTTGGCATAGCTTGGATATTTTTTAAGTAATCGAGTTTCAACCTTCTGCATTTTTAGTACTCAAAAACTAAAAACTTATAATAAAAATAGAATGCTGACTGAAATATCAAAATTGAATCAAGTATTTAAAAGTTATAACATTTCGAATATTAAAATAGAGTGGTTTTCAACAACTTACTTCAGAATATCACAATAAACTTTAGACTGATGTACCGATTGTTAAAAATATTTAATCAGTATCATACAAAAATCGCATTTTTTTTTGACATTACTTCGAAATTTTTCAACAAATCGATTTGGTAAACATGGCGACACAATATTAATCTTAGTTTAAAAAATGCTTTGAATGCCAATCGAATAATCAAAATCAAACATCGCGTTAAATGCTTACAGCTTTTCAGAAATTAAAATGTTACCGTTTTCAACTCCAAAGTTCAAAACTCTAAGCTTAGGTTCATTGTTTAATGCTTTATTATTTGAATACCTCAACTTAGCGGGAAGGTTCTGGGATGAACGGCAGAGTCCACTGATTTACAATTTTTTACTATAGTTTAACTCTTACCGATCATATTGTGATGTACTTATAAGCTTCTTAAAGTAATGCATTAAATGTTACTATAGAAGTAATCAGATTTTTAGGTCTTTCCACAAATTAACGCGGATAAAACCGCGCACATCAATACTTGCCTATAAATAAAATCGAAGTGTATGTTTGTAATGTCAAGATAACAGCTTTTTACTAAGTACATATATGAATTTTTACACGTTGCTGATACCAAAAAACATATTAAAAACTAGCTGTGCCCGCGACTTCGTTCGCGTGGAAAAATGTCTAAAATAAAAACCCGCATAGTTCCCGTTCCCGTGGGATTTCCGGGATAAAAACTATCCTATGTCCTTTCTCGGGTCTCATACTATATTTGTACCAAATTTTATCCAAATCGGTTCAGTGGTTTGGCCGTGAAAGCGTAACAGACAGACAGACAGACAGACAGACAGACAGACAGAGTTACTTTCGCATTTATAATATTAGTATGGATAATATATGTCCGTCTGCCTAACCTTGACCGATTTTAATTAAGCTGCCTCTGATATGGTGATTCCGTTCTAACTGTGATATTCAATGTCCTGTATTGTTTGTTCTCACAGGTCGTTAATTAATAATTAATTTATGAAATTTTTGTACTTATTGGAAAATAATAAACATATTTCAACATTATTTTCACATAATATAACTTGCCACTTACAGAAAACTTACAATATATCACTTAAATGTCAATACCGTGTCATGTCCATTTCTAGAATTTATTTATAAATTGTTAGTTTTTTTGTCGTAATAAATGATTTAAACTAATTACCTCATAAATTCTAATGTTTACGACAAAAAAACTAACAATTTATAAATAAATTCTAAAAATAGACATGACACGGTATTGACATTATATCACAGTTAGAACGGAATCACCCATATATCTAATCATATAAAGAGTAAATTATGCTACTATTGTTTAAAAAAAATATATTTGTCTTTTCGTAAAAAACTTAGATCTTAGCCCACACTTCACGCGGACGAAGTCGCGGGCACAGCTAGTCTACAATATTAACCCTAATTGGTCAATAATATTGCACAATATGTAGTATTGCGCAATACTATTGTAGGTCTATAGGGCGCTTAATATTCTTCTATGATATAAGTACTTAATATAATATAATCTGTGCGTTTGTCTACAAAATAAATATAATATTCCCATTCTCTATGGACTACAATTACAATGGAAGCGCTACCGATGAATCGATCGGTGAAAATAAAGTAGGTAACAATTTTGCGGTTACAGAGGATTTATTAAATAGGTAAGAGATCTATACACCAATTTTGGTAAATTTTGCTTTTATCTATATCGGTCAAGGTGCGATTACTAGGTAACTTTTATTTTTACTCGCTCATTTTTTCCTTCCTAATTGATTAATAATCTCTTTTTATAAATACTCACTACCAATATTGTAATATCCACGGTCTGTCAAACGACTCCGTAACAAATAAAAATGTAGCACAAAGTCTTCCTCAAAACGCCATCGCAGTACCACCACGGTACCATGTGATGTCATTCGTATAATACAAATATTGTTAAAAACATGTTTTGCATTTTAATGCATGCCATTAACGACGTGCTAAACATTAACTTACGTTATTCTGCTATCAAGCCAGTTGTGGTTTAATCTTATATTTTAAAACGTTAAATAGTTACTTAGATATATTAATTATAATTTTATTTAGGGTAAGAATGAATTTTAGATACTTTTTAAAAGTTTATGGTATTCGTTTTTAAAATTATTTAATATTCATTATTATTATAAACTTTAAAAAAATATCTAAAAAATACATTAACATACATTTGAAAAATGGGTTTTGATGCACTAATTAAGAGCAAAGGGTTCCAAGAGCTAAATAATTATAGTCTAATAATTCAATCAATCCAATCAAGTCAAAAAACTATGTCTGGTGCCGGCTTTAGAATAATGTTTTCAGTTTACATTTTATAGCTCTCCTATTTTAACAATTTTATTCATAAACTTATGTGTATGTAGTAACCAAACTACTTCTGACAATTTTTCAATCTACAACAAATTACTCAAATTCAAATATAGTCAATAAAAAAAGTACTTAAAATGAAACACCTTATGATACCAAGCATATGTGCATGTGTTAATGTCAGTCATAACTTTCGTATTATTTCTTAGAATTGGTGATCCTATTAAAGCAAGGGCCCAGAATTGTGGGCTTGACCACAACCTTAATTGAGGTAGAAATGCTGATGCTATATACAATCCCCAACTTTTTTTTGTACAGATAATAAGGTATAATCAATAAAATCGCATTTAACTTGATGTTTTTCATGTTTTTTTTTTGTAATTGCCCTCTTTGGGAATGCTCTAAGAAAATGATGTGCATTGTCGGAGAATTGTCAATGTCAGTAACTTATTTTTCTTTGAGCTATTTAGGTAGGTAATAAGTTTGACATTAATTACAACACACGACATACAACATTAAAATTAAGTTCTAAATGTTCTAAACAAAAAACATTGCTATGTTTGAAATACAAAGGTCTCATTTTTTGAGTTAAGAAGGAAAAAAATGTACCAAAATGGCTTAAGATTTTGATTAATGGAAGTTTAAGGGCTTAAAGAGAAATGAATTTTGTTTTCAAGTATTGGAGGTTTTTGTTTTATTTAGTTTTGAATTTGTCAAAAATGTTTTATTCAAATAAGATACATTTTTAATAATAACTACAATATCAGAATGCGGCCAAACTCTTGAGATAACCTGCTGGAAGAAATGCAGCAGGCTTGAACTTTTTCGTTTACCTTTTTTAACCCCCGATGCAAAAACTTGGGGTGTTATAAGTTTCAGATGTATATCTGTGTATGTGTATGTCTGTGGCACCGTAGCAACCAGGTGGATATCATTTTTAAAAATATATAAATGGGTCAAAAATGCATACATATGTGGAACTTACTTGTAAAGCTCGACGTTTCGGCCAAGTTACATTGACCGTGGTCATGAGCAGACTGGAGCAGCGAGTTTCCTCTGTCGTTCACGTCGGGATAGATTTTCATCTACCCCCTTCTGGTTTTGTTTTTTGGAATTTAGCCTACACCAGGTGGATAGTCCGATTCAGTTGCATTTCTTTTTTTAAATTAAAGCCCTATTTTGTGAGATAGTTCTTAGCTGATTCAATGGAATCTCTTTAGCCATTTCAAGATCATCTACTCTTTTCAATTTGAAGAAAGAAATTGTGCAAGGCTTTATCGATAATAAATGTTGTATTCTGTGACTTCAATTATATTGCAATTACATGGTGACCTTGACCTGATGCTGCTAGGTCCTCATTTGAAGATTATCAGCTTCTATTTGATTGGCAATATTTGCATGTAAATAACAGATTGTCTAAATATTGCAAACCATTTTTCACAGACTTTCTGATCACCGTTTTCGCTAAAACTTGGCAAACTTGTTCAGTAGTAATACAATCTTATAGTGCCATCCAGCTGACCTCATGATATAGCCTGGAGTATGAGAGACTAGAACCCTCAGTTGCAGAGTTTTGAGAAAACAACTGAGTTTTGGCTCAGTGGGTTTGTTGTTATAAGTACATACTAAGTTTAATTACTACTCATGATGACGAGGATCTGAAGATGGAGCTGAAAGAGTTCTACTGAAATTCACAGATAGAAGGTGCTAAGACAGTGGAGGTTTGAAGTGTTAATTTTGTTGCAATAATTACTTTCTCATTAAGATGGTTCTGAAGATAGAAATTTCCAAATCCAGATGCAAAATACAAATAAAATGAACAGAACCCCTCAACTCAACAAGGTAAATTTATTGAGTTAGCACTCAATTGGCTAAGAATTTGATGTTGGATCTAGGCTGCTAGGATCTGATGATAGAACTGGAGGGTACTCCTAAACAAGATAAAGATAACCAGTTAAACCCGCAGGGGTTTAACTGGTTAAACCCATGCAGTTTGGGACTAGTTCGGATTACTTTGACAAACTCTTAGGTGCTAGATGTTAGGATCTGATGATGAAACTGGAAGGAGGTCATCCGAGCTTGGGCTGATATAGTTGGCCTTGATTGTTAGAAAATTTGCAGAGTTTGATAATAGAAGACAGACTAGAAGACAGTCATGGAACTCTTAAACTAAAAAAAATAGGTCCATCGAGTATGGTACTCTAAATCAGAATTATTTCCAGGGTTACATGGTACAAAACAACTCAAGCTCGTTAATTAAGGAGCCATTTCTTGCTCCTTTCACATTTTGCTCTTTAAATGATGCATATGAAGCAGAATGGCAGTCTGAGGATAATGTATAATATTAACTACATTACAAAAATTATTTCATGTTACAATAAATAACGAGATTGGGTACTAGTTGCTTTCTTTGTCTCCCAAATAATCTGATGTTTTATTTTATTATATCCATACTAGTCCATACTTCCATACTATCCATGCTAATATTATAAATTCGAAAGTAACTCTGTCTGTCTGTTACGCTTTCACGTTTAAACCACTGGACTGATTTTGATAAAATTTGGCATAAACATAGATAAGACGTTGAGTAAGGACATAGGCTACTTTTTACCGCGGGAAAATATCTCATTCCCACGGGAAATAAAATTAATCGGAGGAAAGCGTAGCGTAAAGCGTAATGTAGTGCACATTAACTAGATGTCCCTGCACGAAAATACTCGCGTTAACGTATTGAAACACCTATACATCTGATAAAATCGTTGATTTAAACTAGATATTTATTTTTTGTTTGTTTGTATGTTTGTGTGAAGATTAAACGCGCTAACTTCTGGATTCTGGAACAATAAGTTGGTTTGAAAAAAATCATATTTCATTAGGATTTAGGAAGGTTATAGGCTATCAAGCATTACGTTATTACGTTCTTATGAACCATGATAGACAGCTCAAGTTTTCACAAATGATGTATTTGTGTTGCCGCTATAATAACTAAAACAGAATAAAATAAATATTTAAGGGTTAACCCCTATACAACAAACATGTTTTTTTTTTGCATTTTTTTCGATCTTAATAATGACAACTGGTAGACGTTCGAAATATCCACAGAATATTTAATTAAATAATCACTTTAAAAATAAATAATTAAAATAAAATAAATATTTAAGGAGGCTCCCATACAACAAACGTGATTGTTTGCCATTTTTTTTATAAATGATGGAACGGAACCCTCCGTACGCGAGTTCGACTCGCACTTAGCCGTTTTTTTAAGGTACATGAGTGGAAGTATACACCTCTAACTAGAGGTGGGTCGTTTCGCGATTTTGCGTTATCAAAATAAAACTATCGCCACGCGATAGCGGTTTCTGAAACTATTTATTTTGAAAACTATTGATTACAGAATAGCGGCTTTGCCTAGCTGTTTTGATACCTGTCTCATTTCCGTGCAATACCGTTTTGAGCCCTTCCTATCGACGGATCGAGTTGAAATTTTGTGATGAAATTATTTTACGTTAAATATTACGTATTTCTTATGTATTTTATTTATAAGTACCTATGTATTGTAGTTATAAATCGTGCACATAATATATTTACACTATCTATACATCTTCTATACAAATAAATAAAATTGGAGTGTTTGTAATATTAAAATAACCGTTTTTAACTAAATGCATATGGATGTATACACGGTACACATACCAAAATAACACTTTTGACGATTTTTGTCTGTCTGTCTGTCTGTCCGTCCGTCTGTCTGTCTGTCTGTCTGTCTGTTTGTTCCGGCTAATCTCTGGAACGGCTGGACCGATTTTGACGGGACTTTCATTGGTAGTTAGCTGATGTAATAAGGAGTAACTTAGGCTACTTTTAAAAAAAATCCCACGCGGACGACGTCGCGGGCACAGCTAGTAGTTTTATAATTTATTTATTACTACAGTGTTTAATTTGAGCAAATATTTTTATAAATATACATCAGATTCTCATCCATACATATACTGTGATTTAATTAAGAATGTTGATTTCTTTGAATTTTTCTCTTAGGTAATTAATCCCTTGCACTAAGTTTGTAAATTGCCATTACTACTCTTTTTTGTAGCATAAATATTGTATTTTTTTAAGTGGAATTTCTCCAGTGAAGAAATCCATATGAAAAATACTAAAGTACATGATTCTTGCAGTCTCAATATCAGTGAGCTAACTCTTTTTTTGTAGCAAATGCAGTTAAACTAAGGCTGTTGGCTAACGATTGGTATATGGTCTTCATTGCAATTTTGTGTCTATTGTAAATCCCAAAACCACAATAGATCCACATCTTTTTAAAGATTCTACTGTAGTAGTCACAAGTAATTTAAAAATCCAATCAATTTGAAATATCCTTTAACTAGACCCATATCTCCAAAACTACTGAACCGATTTTGATAAAACTTGGACTGTTCCCTAAGTTGGAATATACCCGATTTAAGTCAAAAAGAAATTATCTCGATATTGCTTTTAGTACCCAAGAAATTCGTGGACAAACATACATACACTTGACAAAATTTAACGCGTGTGCCTGGATGCCTAAATAGAATTATACTCAAATATTATCCAATTACAACAATATTACATACGTCATACATACATGTCAAAATGATAGCCTTCATTTTTTCTCATTTGAAAATGATTAGTCTTACATCTTTGAACCAAGTATTGTATGACAGCTATCCCAACATATAAGCCATGTGAACCTGCATATTGTTGTTGCCTCCCAACCTCTGACATGCATGTATGAAAAACCTTTTGTTACAAAGCATATATTTAACAATAATGGTGATACTTTATAAAGTAAAGTGTACTAAATTTAGGCTATTTAATTAGAACTAGCTGTTGCCTGCGTCTTCGTTCGCGCGGACTTCGTTTACTCCGCACAGGAAAGTCAATGTATGTCCGGGGTAAACTCAAAAAGTACTGCATGGATTTACTTCAAATTTTGCATGAATATTACTAACAGGTCGGGTCAACATATAGGCTACATATTATCACGCTATCACCTACGGGGGAGGGGCTGTGCGGATAAAACGAAGTCCGCGCGGACGAAGTCGCGGGCAACAGCTAGTGTATAGATAAAGCAATTAAATTACCTACTTGTGCTTATGAATACATGAAAATTCGAAAATTATTTTTCTCATTTTCGTGTTAATCATAATATCACAATATGTTTTTCTGGATGGATTAAAATTCAATCATTACGCGGCCGATTTGAAATGTCTTTTGGTATAAGCAACACGAAAGTGATTGACTACTTCATTTGAAAGGGTAGGTTAGCCGGAATACGTGAAAATTTTTATAAGACCTGAATCTAATCAAAATAAACATGATTTTTATTTTCCATTTTTTACAAAAATAGTAAATTGTAAGTTTTTATAGTGATATATGGCAGTAAAAAATATCATTTGAATCCTTACTATATATCGTGCAGTAATCTGGTCAGAAAGATGAGTTCTAACAAAAACTATAAATTGTGTTGTGATGGCCCTAAATTGGTTTGTTTACATGTATTCGTCATTGAATTTGGCTGGAGTAAAGTTACTGTAATATTAAATTGCTAGATGAAGTCTTTAAATTTAGTCAAAACTAAAATTGTAGAAAAAACTTAGTAAAACATTTATTAGATTAGGGGAAAATAATACTTGTTAACTACGCATACAATAATTATTTAGGTCATTTTATTTAGACAAGAGATTTTAAGGCAGCTAGTTTGATTGATATAAAATATTGTGATCATTTATTTTAGGGCACATATACACGAGCGGCACGTAGCCAACAACAGAGGCAACTCTAGCCGTCGACAAGCTTTGGCGGCAGCTGTCGATGCGCCGGCGATAATTTTGTCAGTCGGTTGCACTGATTGTACTGAATAGTATAGAATAGTCCAGGAGGGTGCACATTTCGCGGATTTGTAATAACAAGCTTAAAGGCTTTGCTTATCTAAAAAGGTTTTCCGTATCTCCTTTAAAGAAACGGTGGATATTCTAAAATAATTAAAAATGGTGCTCGTTTTTTCCAAAAGCGGGCAGAGTCAAAAAATCTTTGTGCTTGTTAATTAATATTTATTGAACCTACAATAGATATAAAATGGGGCAATACAAATCTTTTATTTTTATTACTCCATTCCATATCTATTTTAGCAACTAGTTAATATGCTAAACGAGCTGACGACGGCTGCCGCTGATGTTCAAAGTTGTCATGTTGACATTGACGCTGACTCGTGGACGGCTACCGCCGCTGCTGTTGCCTCTGCCGTTGGCAAGGTGTTGCTCGTGTATAAGAACTCCTAGTCAAACCCGTGATATTATTATTATCAAAGAAGAGACTGTAATAGTATCACTTTTATAAATAATAGCAAAGGCTTGTTGTATTTTTGTAAAAAAAAAACATGTTTGGCAGCGGAAACGTTACAAACAGTAGTTATTAAATTATTATGTAATTTTCAGAATATTTATACTGGACACTCACAATACTTATCATCTAAAGGGTTCGGCCATCCGTTAAATGCCGGACCCCAAGTCTGCGTCCGACGAAGCTATTGTCTTAGAACAATATCTTCAAAGGCAACTGGAAGAAGACATTGCTCGGTAAACATATTGAGTACATTTTATGATCTTGTTGAAATATATGTAACATTTAGTGGTGAAACATGATACAAAAGTAGAATAATAGAAGCCCTATAAACAGACATTCAAACATACTATCTTTAATTTTTTAATGAAATTAAAATATATATCAGAATAGTATAATATAGTAAACTAGCAGGTCTTTCCTGGTACAATTTTATCGTTGCTTGTAAACACAGAAATGAATAAGAAATGGCAAGCACAGTTAATATTGACGTAATAGGTAGATAAGGCTGACCCAAGTCTTCAGAGAAATTTATCACCTTATCACGACGATACAGACACGATAAGCTTTTGTACGTCTGTTACGAGCCGTCTAATAAGAAGAATCAATCTGTTTAGATTATAGCATTTTCCACAAGAGGCTCAGATTAACTGCATTTACTACTGGAAGTGGCTGTCACCATGTAATTTAATATTCCAAAGGAACTAAAATTTCAATCTATCATTAAGATTAATTTGTAAATAATTTACTTAGGAATTAAATTAGGCGTTTGAAGATACGATAAATTTAAGGATTCAATTACACGCTCAATTTTTCTCGCAAGTTTCTACGCTAAGCCGTCAAAACGGCTACCGTGCAGCTTATACCAATCTGGATTTGCTCAAAGTAAATATGTATAAAAAACATGTACTGTTAGAGACCGCTCTAACAGTACATGTTTTTCATATGATCAAAATCCGAGAAAATTATGCTCTGAAGTAGTCGAAACATTCGTATCGAAGGTTACACGCACTACATCTGACTTCTTTCCGTCTTGCGGGAATCTCCAACTTAGAGCGGAATATTGAAGGTCTGAAGTAGTTACCTACAGTAAAAAAAACTGCAAACAGGTTGACTCTGCAGGCCATTCCTGGAACTTCTCGCTAAATTGAGACATTTCACCTCACATGTTTTAAGCCCAAAAAAGTAAAAAAAAATACCAAATAGATTTTTGATCTCAGAGTTCAAAAATTCAAAAGCTCAGTGTTAAACTATCTAAAATGAATGTTTGAAAAGCTGTACATTTTGAACAGGATGATTGATCTTTCGAACAGCATTCAACGCAATTGTTTTGAGCTCTAAAATGTTGTCCTGACTAGCTCCTAAATCGATTAGTTGAAAAAACACTCTAAATTTTTTATAATTGGTAAATTTCGAACAAATAAACCAATTAAAAACAACAACTTTAAAAAACCGAACAAATAAAAAAAATTTGATCCAATTTGCGGTATTTAATGCAGTTTTTTAAAAAAAAAGAGCAGATAAAATTCTTTAACTCATTCGGTATATTAGTCTGAAAGTTATTTTAAAAATCTGGAGTAATTTTATTAAAAACAACACAATTTCAATATTAAAGCTGTACTATTTTGATTTTTTAAACAGCATTCGACACATTTTTTAACTACTTATTATTTTTTTAAGGAAAAAATAAGATTTTGCAGTCAATCGGTATATTATGTTGAAAATTATTTAAAAAATAAACATTGATTCACCAAAATTTTTTGAGGTATTTTCAAAATTTCTCAATCTCTAAGGCCTAATAGGTTCAGATTTTCAGAAAATTTGTGTTTAGCGGAACCCAGTCGAATACCGTAAGCCGCGTTTCAGTCATTCAAACCTTTCAAAAGATATGAGAGATTAAAAAGACACACAAGTACCTATTATGTGCAGATATACTGTCATTGTAAAAATAGTCGAACAATGTTCCTAGGACCTCAAAACGTGGAGGACTGGTGAAAATATGATTTTCGAAAATTGGAGTGAAATCAGTAACTTGCTTTAGCGGAAAAATTCTGTTTTGAGGTATTTTCAAAATTTCTCAATCTCTAAGGCCTAATAGGTTCAGATTTTCAGAAAATTTGTGTTTAGCGGAACCCAGTCGAATACCGTAAGCCGCGTTTCAGTCAGTCAAACCTTTCAAAAGATATGAGAGATTAAAATGACACACAAGTACTTATTATGTGCAGATATACTGTATCTTCACGCCCATATCCCCGAAGGGGTAGGCAGAGGTACAACAAGTGCACCCACGATTAGCCGAAGATACTTGGTCCCACAAATGTGATAGGTGGCAAGCCTATCGCCAACCGGGCACTTTCCAATCCCGGGCAACATTGTGTTTTTAAGAAAACTGAAAAAACACTTTTTTATGTGCCCGACCCGGGAATCGAACCCGGGACCTCATGTGGTCAACGCCAACGCTGGACCACTAGACCACAGAGGCGATATACTGTCATTGTAAAAATAGTCGAACAATGTTCCTAGGACCTCAAAACGTGGAGGACTGGTGAAAATATGATTTTCGAAAATTGGAGTGAAATCAGTAACTTCCTTTAGCGGAAAAATTCTGTAAACGTGAAATAGCAGTGCCAAAAGTTGATTTCAATTGAAAAAAAAAATCATAATATATAACTATATAAACGTCCTGCTCTGTATGAAATTATTTGTTATGGATTACTTATTTTTATTAAAACTCGTATTTTCGCGGATTCGGATCGGAAATAGTACGAGAAGCACTATTCCATATAAGTCCTAATTACCTAGAATGTTATTTTCTCCGATTTGGATAAGATGCAGATGATGCAATGTATAACATAAACGGTCTTTGACTGTACCTACTACCTACTTGCTTCTTACGGATCATGCGTGTATAGACGAGATGGGAAGTTACAAGCTTGCGCATTCTATCAATTGAGATTTCTTTCGTATGCTATTTTTCCGTCCCCAATAGTGAATAACGTCAATGTTTGTTGCTCACGTTCTTTTTTGGGGGTAACTAATGCATTTGAAATGTGACCCTATGACACGGATACCAACAAACCAAGAAAAATGTTAGGTGTTTATATAGGCGATGATTATCTGTTTCTATTGATAGTTTGTTTTAAAAAAATATCATTAAACAATTGTATGGCGACCACATGGTACGACGGGTATAGACAGTCTGGACGATTATTGTGAATGCACTGGTTACTGAAGACAGATAATAAATGACAAAGGATACAAGGGCTAGATTTTGTTCAGTTTTATATAAAACTTTTATTGGTGTCACTTTTTATCGTGTGTACTTCACACAATTTTCTGACAATTTTTGTACAAATTATGTGTCCTAGATTTTGTTTGAAGTAAACAATTTAGTTTTATGTAAATCAGGTAGCGATATTTTTGATAAATAGAATAGCAACGCTTGTGAAATAATATATATTGGGAATTCGTATAGTGATCAAATTTATCGAAAAAAAAGCTTGTAACCAGCATGTTAATATAACCTATTTTATGCTTTTTTTCAGTATTACTTAATATTGCTAGCAATATTATGAGTTTGAAAAACTTGTTTACACAATTAACAAAAATCATAAATCCTGTTCTTTATCAAAATCAATGACTATCGATTTTACATGTGTTACCAGCTAACGCCCGTGTTAATTTATTGACGATAAAAAATATATATTATGGCCTATTATTTTCGCATCACATTATACAAGTGACTAGTAAAAGACTAAATGCTGAAGGACAAGGTAACAGCATATGTAACAATAAAAATATAAGAAAATAGAATATTGCTTAACTTCTAAGTAAATCTCAATGAAATTAGTGTAATAATATTAAAAAAACTACGGTTACTGTGCGGGTTACAGGGGCGCTATGACTTATTAGTGCTGCGGCGGAAAATTGCTGCTTTTTAAACAATTAACTTTAATAACACCCTGCTTCAGAATGTCAATCTATTACCAGTCAAACTGTATACCAATATCCATCTTAATCGGTCAAACCGTTATTGTCTATATGTCCTATATAACCGAAACGGCAGTGGCGGCGGCGGCGCGGCGGGAGAGGTGAAAATTCGCGCGCGCGAATTTTCAGGCCACAGGAACTTGCGTCCTTCGCCGCGGCAAGTGTAGTCCGAGAGCAACATGACTTTTTCAACTTTATCTCTATATTGCTTGGAGGGGAGTAGTTTTGTACTTAAACACTTATTATTTGGAAGAGAATATACATATTCTCTTACATGATTTAAATAAGAATCGGGGTATTGTATAGACGTTGAATTTCACAAGTATGAGAAATACGTATATACGTGAGTGTCAAAACTCGAAACCTTTGATTTATAGTGATAGTATTGTACTTGTAATAAGTACAATACTATCAATAAACATTATACAATCCATAGCATCGATAATATTCATGATTTAAAAAATAAACTATCAAAAGTATCGATACTATCGATGGTATTGCTATTTAATATTGCATTATTAACAATTACTATCGATAGTATCGATGCTATCAAAACTATCTATAGTCAATTTCATTCTAATACTGACCGATGTTATCGATTGTACAATCTATCGATAGTATCGAATATATCGATAGTCAATGCAATATTGTCTAACTAAACTATTGATAGAATCGATACTTTGTTTATCTCCAATAATTGATACTATCGACGCAATTGATAGTTTATTTACTTGCAGCGTTCAATACTATCGATACTATCGACGTTATGGCGTTTTTAGATTAAAACTATCGATTTTTTGGCGACATTACTTATATTCTTATGAATATTTAACATTGTGGGAAGAAACAAAAATTGTATCTTTAGACTTTGTTTATACTTATGATGTGGTGACCAGACTTACAAATTACTGGCCTAGTAAGTATTTGAAAATTAAAGTTAAAATGTCCATAGTGTATTTTTTCGACAACTAGAACTAAACCATTCTGGTTCTTAGAATTTACGCTAAGGCCGCCGCCATGCTCTATGCTGATTCATACATTTGTCTCGCTCGCTCGCCGCGTCCCGTACCGCGCGCCCTATACGCTCGTCAAAAATCGTCCGTCGCCCCGCCGGTCGCTACGCTGCGTGGCATGTTTAGTACTTCCTCATACATTTGTTTCAGACGCTAGACGCTTCGCCGTTCGCGCCGCGTAAAAAATCGCAAGCGCGAATTTCCCGTGGCCAGGCTGTAACTCAGAAACAGCTTGACCAATCCTGATGAAAATTGGTCTACAATAAGAACAAGTTGCACAATTTCTAGGTCATATAATTTTTTATGGTCAATGCATTTACGCACAGGAAAGCATACGGGTGTTAGCTAGTGACTATAGAATAATATTCTATCCTTTTTTACAGAATTTTTGATGAGTCGATATATTCTGATTTTGAAGTGGTGTGCGGTAAATCTAAGATACTAACACATTCATGTATTTTGAAAGCACGTACTAACCAATTTTACCATAAGCTTAAAGCAATACTGCACGTTAATATTGACCGTAATATATTTGAGGAAATTTATTCATATATAAGGTAAGTAAAAACTAAAAGAATCTGCAAAATGAACATCTCAATTAAATAATCTGAGAGTAACGTGGAGTTATTCTATTTCTTTTTCTTTAATTGCATCTTTTAACTATTTTAATAGCGTACCGTTGTATTTCCACCTTTATCTTTGTAATAGATCCATAAAGCCCTCTCTGAATCCTAAAGAACTGTAGCCATAATCTTTAGGGCTGATTGCGACGCTTTGAACTTATTTAGTAGCGCTGCGCCTTGTACCACTGTATAAACTCTTGCTTTGACTCTGATTTAAGTGTTGACCCAATTTTCATTCCCAATCACAATTCGTTTCATAAATTTATCCCTGTTCTTAATGCGCGCTCGCGCGCTGTTGTTTCTGAAGCGATGAAAGCATTTTCGTCACCCATCTTGCACTGACCTCAAGACATGCCAATATGATCATTCAGAATGTCATCATCAATCATTTCTGCTATCTGTTTTTCTTCAGCTGGGCATCTTCGAAATCTCGGACCTGAGCAATGATTGAGTCTTCAAATGAATCTCTGCCTTGCTTGAAAAGATTATTGCACTAATAAATCATATTTTTTTTGGACAAAAATCCTTGTATACAGTTGGCATCTCGTCCATAACCCATAATTATCTTTGGCGTTTTTCTTTGCTTAGTGAGGAACTTTTTTATATTATAAGATAGCAAATAATCATATGGGTCTCCTGATGGAAAGAGTCAACCATCGCCTATACACACCAAAGGTGTTAATGGAGCGTGGCGAGGTCCAATCCCACATGCATAAGTTTACCGGCTACATTAACCTCCAAACCGGGCCACGACAGTGGCAAACACGGACGCTATTGCAGCATAGGAATAGGTAAGGTGGTGGTACCAGACCCGGGCGAGACAATGCAGAACTCTACCACCTAGTAGTCACGATGTCAATGACTCGTGTAGCCAATCGGTCGCCTTTTACGACCTGCCTAACGGCAGTTGGCCTATTCTTCAAAGGAGTCCGGGAGAAACACGGGAACAAAATTTCAAAAAATTGTGGCATGAAACTCAATTTCTTTCACAGTTTGTGTTCTCTTCCCCATTGACTTGTTTGTCCGTTGCTATCTCGAATGGGAATGAACCGATCGGTGTTAAGTTTCTTCCTTCAACTTCATACTGTTTTTTACTGGATGTCAAAGTAATTGAATTTTTAATGTTATTTAACCTTTAAAGCTATTTTCAGTGATGCCTACACAGAATGCGACATTAAGAATCAAGAATCTGAAATATTAGAGTATTTGAAATCAAAATTAAAAATATACAAAAAATCTGATATAGTTTGCACAAGAAAAGAAACAATTGATCCTGATGTATTTGCTACGCCTAAATGTACAAGTCCCTTTTATGAAAATAAATTAGAACAAAATTTATGTCAGACTCCTAGTAAAGAAATCCCCAAAGAATATTATGCTTTAGTACCCATTGATGGTTATTTATTAGAAAAGGAATTAAGTGAGCAAGATGAACTGTCAAACGCCTTTCATTCTATGATACAGACTCAAAACAAAAGTGTCAAGAAAGTGGCTCATCGGAAACAGTTGTCTTTATCTTTATCCTCTAGTCACACTTTGAACGGTAATATTTCAGATTATGAGAGAAGTAATACTAAAATATATTGTAAATTTATAAAACAACAAGATACATTACAATCTATTGAATCTAATACATCACAAAAATTTAGTACTGATATCTACGATATCAAAACCGACAAAAATTTTGTCACTACATACTCACCTGATAGTTTAATAGCTGACGATCCTAGTTCATCTTCAGATTACTTATCTGCTACTCATACTTGTTCACCCGGCTTGGGACCTATTGCTGACTTTTTTCCGGTAAATGTTGAGGAACATATTGTCAAAATGGAAAATGTTTTTACTTCATCGGATTCAGGATTTGAAAATACTGGTATGGTTGAAAGTCTTAATAGCAACAAAGATATCACATTAACAGATCTATCATTGATAGAAACATCACAAACACATGATACGTCATCAAATTTTATTAATGAACCGTCTTGGAGTTTAGATGCAACAGACGAAAACTGTGTGCATAGAAACAACTTTCGAAAAAATTTTAATGATATCCCATTCAGTAAGTCTTCTAAAGATGAGAAGCAGCGTTTAAACGAAGAAATAGTTATTTTAGAATCATCTTCTGTTTCGTCAGAAACAGGATCTTGGGAATCCGTATTTCCACCAAAGATTGCTGATAAGGATATTTGTGAGAAATTCATTACTAATGAAAGAATGTATTCAAATCAAAACGACGTTAAATCAAAACCACCTATAAAAAATTGTGATTTCGAAATATCTCGAATTAAACCTTCGTGTTGTTTTATCGATGCGGCCTCACTGGCAGATGAAGAAAATGGGTCTAATAATCTGCATTTACATTTGCAATCGAAAACAACTGTGGAACAGGGTAATAGTGACGTTAAGTCGTTACCCTGTTTAACGGGAAATAAATTAGATATAAGTCCATTAGACTTATCCGAAAGTTGTGACAATGAGGATTCCTTAGAACAAGGCAATAACAAGGACGCGGAGGATACGCAAAAAGATTTATCGCCAACAATTTTCGAGATGACCATGAACTCTGAAGACCCCCTTAACGAAACTCATGATGAAATTCATCTAAAGCCTAAAAACGATTGTCTAAGTTCTAACAGGTCATCACTTGTATACGTTACTCCAACAAATTCTATTTTGTCAGTAAGAACTTCGATGAATTATGAATCCAGTGAAAGAATTGATGATGAAGTATTACTAAATAAAGAATGTACAACTGCTAAGAAATCTAGGTTTAACGAGTCTTCACCTATAGTCTCTGGAGGTGCATCTGTTATGGATTCTTTAAAATCCGAATGTCAAACAGGGAGTCCTATAAGTCGCAGAAAAATTGATAATATTCCTATTGTTACCGGTGTAAGTGTGGAAGAGTATAAAACACCAGACATTGTACCCCAGAAATATACAAAACCGTCTGCTCCACCCGCTTGGGTTATTGATATGTCAAGTTGCTCAAAATCTGAAGATGGTGATTCATCTAATAGTAAAACATGCAATAACTTACAATCAAATATAAAAAGTGGCAATAATTCAGAAAATTGTCCTAAGAGTAGAAGTTCGGTTGAATCGGATAATAGCGAAAAAACATCTCACACGTATTACATTGATTTTAGTATACCGGACCAAACCAATCAGGGGGAGTCTAATAGTAATGAAGGTGTTAGCGTAAAGAATGCATTGGAGAAAAAAAATATATTTTCTATGTATTTCAATTTAGACGAAACTATTTCTCCAAAAACAAAACCTCGAAGACTCTTAACGCATAACAAAAGAAAAAGTAGTGTTAGTGAAAGCAAAGATAGTGTGTTTTTAAACACAAGTGACAAAACCAGTCAAACTAGTTTAGTTAGCAACAGAATATCAATAAAAGATTTCGGTGCAGACAAAAATGCGTTTGAAACGTATGAAACACTATGTAACGATCTTAACATAAGCATAAATGAAATCATTTCTATTCCACAAAATGATTCAAAAATTATAGATGTTTCTGACACAAGCATAGACTACATGACACCACGAACTTCAGACACTACCACAATTCCAGAAGAAGTGGAGGAATCTGATATATTTGTAAAATTATCAGATTTAGACAAACCAATTCAAAAATCTGATAGTTCTTGTGAAATTGAAAGTAAAAATAACTTTGATGACCGAATGACAAGATCGATTCCAGAAAATAATTGGAGTGAAATTAACACTCTTGCATCAAAATCTAGCGAAATAGTTAACTCGTTTCATTCGGAGAATGCTTTGAGTCTTAATAGACTTTTTCCACACTTAAAAAATGAACTAAGTAAAAGTATGCCATTATCATTTTCTGGGAGAAATCAGTTCAGACCTGGAATTGCTTCTACCAATGGAGAAAGAGAATCTGTCAACTCTGACGGTTCTGAAATGAGCAGCGTGCAAAGTAGCATGTTGTGTTCTGTAATTGGTAAGAGCTTATACAGTTATGTTACTTTATATATTATGTTTGCTATACATAAGAATTAATTAAGTATATTGTTTTTTTTTTAAGAAAATAGTACAACAGAAGACACCAGTCAGTCTACGAATATTATAGGCAGCATTCAAAGTAGATTAGGTAAAGATTTACTGCGAATGTTTTTAGAAGAAATAGCGACGGACGTAGTAATCGAAGTATCTGCAAGAAGGATTAATGCACACAAGTGTATTTTATCGTCTAGGTATGTATATATGTCGTCGCCTGATCGCAGAATTGCCTATATCATAAAATGAATTTTCATTTTCATGGAAATTTTGACTGCCCATTGACCACCTCATATTATTCCTTGATCAGATCAATGATAAGTAATCGTTTATCGATATGGTTAATTAAATGGTACATTAATTTGGAGGTTATATAACAAAATACATATTCCCCAAAATAAGTGTTGAGGTTTATTAAAATTTCTCAAAATCTCCTAGACTCTCCAAGTTAATCGGAATTCAATCGAATGCCAATGAAATTGTGTTTCAATTGATCAAGCCGTTCAAGTTATGAGATGTTTACACACATACACACACTGACGTCATCGTGAAAATAGTTGGGAAAAGTTCCTAACACCTCAAAACTTGGAGATCTGGTGAAAACTAATTTTTTGAAAATCGGGTCAAAATCAGTAACTTCCTTATTTACATACGTAGCGAGAAGTTAAAAAAGTTAAGTCATTAAAGCTTGAATTTGATTTTAACTACAATTTACTGCATCCGTATTATTTCAACTTCAGATCCTAGTTTTATGAATTTGGGATTGGCAACCCTAGTGTAAGAAGCCCGACGGGCCCTTACAGTAGGGTTGTCAATCCCTTTAAAAATATTTCTTTGATGTTCGCCGCTCCCAATTGTTGTCTGCATTGTGCAAGACGTACAATTCCACGGTTTTGGCTTAAACCGGTTTATATAGCTTTATGAAACGCTCTCAATCAAGATACGCTTCAAGGGAAACTTTTTATAAAAACCGTCAAATACCTCTATTTACTGCTAGTTTTAAACCGGTTTCAAGCTCTGATAATAATATACCAAAATAGCCGTGTTTGTGAGATAAAATGGAATACGATTTCTCACATACCATCATGGCTATAATTTGCTTGCCTAATCCGTTGGTCGAGTGTTTAGCGAACTTAACTACTAATCGATAGGACTCGATTCCTGACAGGAACAAACATTTATTTGAAGATCATAAATTTTTGTATTTCTGGTTTTGAATATTTATTATGTATTACTATAGTTGACTAGCCATGTCACAATATACCTTGGGGTTCGATCAAATCATGCAATTTCTCTAGCGATATTTATTATTTATTTATTAATTTTGCATTGCTGTATGTCGGATACGCCTCCATCACTTGAGACTGTAGCGCTGACCTTCAAAATTGATTGAGCTCACAACACAAAACAAACAGCTTTCCTGATTGAAATAGATTACCCGTACCTATACACCTAAGGTGTTAATGGTGCGTTGCTGTGCGTGTAGCAAGATTCCAACCATTGGCGTTCCAATGCTAAACGCATAAAGAAGATTGATTAGGGTCTATACAAAGTTCCCCTAAAACGCGAAGCATGTTAATAGATGCTCATATTATTATAACATACTAGCTGTTGCCTGCGACTTCGTTCGCGCGGACTTCGTTTACTCCGCACTGCTCCTCCCCTGTATGTGCTAGCGTGATAATATGTAGCCTATATGTTGACCCGACCTGTTAGTAATATTCATGCAAAATTGAAGTAAATCCATGCAGTACTTTTTGAGTTTACCCCGGAGATACATACAGACAAACAGGTAAACAGACAAACAGACAAAAATTCTAAAAACTATATTTTTGCTTCGGCTATCGGTTGTAGATCACGCCCCAAGTATTCTTTTAAAAAATATTCAATGTACAGTTTTGACTTTCCTACGATTTTATTATATGTATAGATTATTAATGTCTTCTGAAGCGTAAATTGTATCACGGATACTTCTTATAATGCTAAAATATACAAAATTACACATAATTTACATTACTTGAATTCACATAACATAAATGTAATTCATTTTTGTACGAGAGGTATCATGAAGATTATTTTTATTTTAATCACTTAAAAGTTATAAGATTAAAAACGTTTGTTTAAAATTAAAAAAAAATATTTATTGTTACTCGTTCACAGTTTAAATAGACGACGACCTTTGTTTTTTTTTTTGTTAGGATGATACAGAGTAACTTGTGTATAAACATGTTCATGCCCTCTGTGTTTTAAGTTTCTGCTGTATCTAGTAATAAATACTTTCCTTTTTATGGCAGAAAAGAAAAATCTTTGCTTGATTAAAAATTAAGACAAAGCGAACAAGTTTGATTAGCTGTTTTTTTTTTTAATTTACTTGCTATCAAAAAGTGTCCACTGGATTTTATTTTTGTTGGCTTATTCTAAATTAAATTAATTTGATAATTTTGGCTGATGCTATATTCTTATTTAGGCCTACCTCATCAATCTCCTTTACTGACCACCTTATTCTAAACCTCCAAACGAACATGACAGCGGCGAGCCCCAACACTAACGTGGCAGGAGTACGTTAGATGGTGTTATTAGTATTCACAATGTTAGTGACATGTGTAAGACTTTTCTCGCCTTTTATGAGGCGCCTAGCAGTAAGGCAGTTAATCTATTAATCAAAAACAGGCCCGGATCACCTTAAATTTAATTTTAGAGTGCTAAGTGTGAGTTTTTCTTTTCGCATTCGATCGTGAGCGCGTTTGGAGTTTACTAGGAATTTGTATGTGATTTGTACAGCGCCACCTAATGGTAAACGTAAGAAACCAGTTTACCACTACGTTGCTATCTTGTGCCCATGTCTAATACCATATGCATAAGTTTGCCGGCTACCTTACCATTCAAACGGAACATGACAGTGACAAGCACTGACAATATTGCGATAGGAATAGGTAAGGCTGTGGTACCAGACCGGGGCGAGACAATGCAAAACTCTCACCACGACGATAGTGACTCGCATAGCCAATCGGTCGCCTCTTACGGCCTGCCTGGTAGAACGGCAGTTGGCCTATTCTTCAAGCAACCAACCAACACGGGGAAATACGACGGCTCTGAAAAGAACAACAAAATCTATAGTGCGTTGCTATCCGTGTGGCGGGATTGAAACACCACTTGCACACACACACACACAGACACAACACAAACACATACATACATACACACACCCGTAATTGTACATATGTTGCTTGTGTTAATTTATTACAAGATTGTGACACTGGGTGAAGGCACTGTCTCCTGTACCACAGCTTATACTAGCACAGGAGACAGGGTTAAACCTATGCTTTGATTTTATACGAATGGAACGAATGGAAATAAAGTTTCATTATTATTATTATATTGAATTATACATTTATAATTATAACATCAAAACAAAATATATATATATATATATATATATATATATATATATATATATATATATATATATATATATATATATATATATATATATATATATATATATATATATATATATATATATATATATATATATATATATATATATATATATATATATATATATATATATATATATATATATATATATATATATATATATATATATATATATATACAGTAGCGCTCAAAAGTATTTTGACAAATACATTTAATGGTTTAATTAAAAATAAATATGAAACACAATAATCATTTATTTATTTTTTTAACACTTTTTGAATAAACTACAGAATAGTGTCAAAGTAGTCCTTATTCGTAATAAAAGAAAGTTTAATTTTTTAAATATTAGGAAAATGGTGGCTCAAAAGTATTTTGACATTAAAAAAAAAACTAATTTAATGCATAATTATAATTTACAGTAAAAAATATATTAGTATTTAGTAGCATATCCCTTGGCCTTTATGATAGCCTTGCATCGCTCCGGCATTGAGTCGATTAATTTTTGTAATCGACTTATTGGAATTTGATCCCAGTCATTTTTTAGAGTTTCAAACAAAAGGTTTTTATTTGAATAATTTTTGTTTTTACTCTACGTTTTAATTCTTCCCAGAGATTTTCAATCGGATTTAAGTTGGGACTTTGACTTGGCCACTCAAGAACTTTAACTTTTTCACGATTTAATAAGTCACTAATATGTTTTGATCTATGTTTGGGATCATTGTCTTGTTGAAAATACCACTTAGCTGACATGTGATGTTTAGCATATGGTAACACTTGAGACTTTAATATATTTGCATACATGAACCGATCCATTTTTCCTTCTATTCAAACTAATGGTCCAACTCCAGATCGTGAAAAACATCCCCAAACTATCACACTACCACCTACATGTTTAACTGTGGGTATTTGATACCGATAATCATATTTTTTGTTTACTGGACGCCGAATGTACTTGATACCATCAGATGTCATTAAATTAAATTTACTTTCGTCACTCCATAAAACTTTAGACCACTCTAAACTTGACCACGATATATGCCGTTTCGCGAACTCAAGACGAGACTTCCTGTTTTTTTTTCGATATTAAAGGTTTTTTAGCCGGTCTTCGGCCATGTAACCCTAGGACCTTTAAGCGTCGTTTGACAGTAGAAACAGGAATATCTACGTTATGTTTTTCTTTTAATTCATTTTTATCATTACAGCGGACATCAGTATATCATTTGCTGATATCTTTTTTATAATATGATCGATGTAAGAAGAAGTTTTTCTTGGACGGCCTGTTCGAGGCTACTTTCGACGGTTTTTCGTTTGTTATAAACTTTATCTATAAGCTAAATAATTGTCGAGACACTTTAAACAAACGAGCAACTTCTGTTTGTTTCAATCCTTGTTTTAATGCATTTATAACGGCTTTTTTGAAGTCACTAGAATATTCCTTGCACTTAGGCATATTGAAGTAACCACAACAAGTAAATTTACGTAAAAATAAAAACTAAGGAACAAGTAATCTGCGAGAGTTTGTCAAGTTAAATGCGTGTCAAAATACTTTTGAGCTCACGGTAAGTCAAGTACGTTCGGCGGCGCGATGTGTAAACAAACAAGTTGTAATTTTATACGCTTAAATAGTCGCAGTTATACTACTCTACATTATACTCAAGACATTTTCCGATAGGCTTTTATTTTAAAAAAATATTAAAAAATTTTATGTTGTCAAAATACTTTTGAGCGCTACTGTATATATATATATATATATATATATATATATATATATATATATATATATTATAATATATATATTATAATTATAATTATAACATGGCACGGACGCTATTGCGGCTGAAAGAAGGAAAGCAGTGATAACAAAGACAGTCAAGACGTTGCATAATTCTACAAGCTAGCAGTCACGTATTATTAGCATTCTTTCGCCTTGCAAGATATGCCTAGCACAAAGGCAGTTGTTCTAGTCTTAATGAAACCGGTCAAGTGCGAGTCAGTCTTGAGCACGAAGGGTGACATATGATCATCTTTAAAAATACGAAAAAAAACACGGTTATTGTATGGGGTTTATTTTTATTGTTTAGTATTTGTTGTTATAGCGGCAACGGAGATACATAATTTGTGAAATTTTCAGCTTTCTAGCTATCACGGTTTATGAGATACAGCCTGGTGAGAGACAGACAGACGGGTAGACAGACAGCGGAGGCTTAGTAATAAATAGGGTTCCGTTTTACCTTTTAGGTATGGAATCCGGATCAGCACTGGGAATTCGCCCAATGGTTTTGCAGTTAGTTATAAATTAAAAATAATTCTTAATTATTGCTTATTTAGCTGACCCGACAAACATTGTTTTTCCGTACATATTAGGAATCCATGGCGGACAAACAACGCGACACGTAATTTATATAAGTATACGGGCTTGTCCTTCCAGGCAGCCGAAAGGGTATTGAACTTTATGTGATGGTTAAGTATTCATAAATTTTCTAAATATCCAAGCAATTTTCTCAATATTTAATTTTATAAGAACCTTCTCCTGACAATTGCAAACACAACAAAAATGAATTAACGAAATCGGTACAGCCATTCACGCGTGATGTTATATATATTCACGGAAAATACGGATTGATTTTATATATATAATTAAATATTGTTGATTGATTGATTTTATTTTCATTTTCAGATGTCAATATTTTGCTGGAATACTAAGTGGTGGCTGGGTAGAAAGTGCGGGAAATGTAATCACTTTACCACCGTGAGTTTAAAAATGTTATTATACGATGTGTAAAAAAACCCTGTCTGTCCTGAAAGAGTTATATATGTGAGTCAATAACATTAAAAAAACTTATTAAATAAAAAAAATATCGTATTTTAAAGTTAAAGCTTTAACTCTTAACTCAAGCAAATATTTTGATTTTTTTTCTATCAGAAAATAATTACACATATATGATTGTATTAATCTACCAAATAATTTGATGATCGGACAGGGGTTTTGTTACTCACTTATATGATTTATTTTTTAATTGTTTGCACACTTCATTAATTGAATGTTTGCAGATTCTCGTACAACGTAGTACATTTTGCTTTGTGCCATATATATTCTGGGATATCGACTATACCAGATTCGATTAGTATAGTGGAGCTAGCTACTATTGCTGATATGCTGGGTCTTGAAGGACTCAAAGAAGCGATAATGTACACATTAAAGTCTAAATATTGTCATCATTTTCATACGGTAAGTCGTCAATGTATACATAATGTGTAAGCTTTGGTTTGACATTTTTTACACGGACAGAACTTGACGAGTCGGAGAGATGGAAAAATATTGTGTAAATATTTTTTTCGAGATCTGCTTTGTACAATTATCTTCGCAGCATTGTTTATTCACTATTTGAGCCACAAATAGCCTTTATTATAATATGTAAACAATCATTAATATATACATGTGCTTCGGCTTGTATAAACATTACATAATCGAAAATATCACAACTTCGAAGGAGATTCATATAAGGCTCTATATGCATACCATTGCATTGAATTTTTTTTGGACTGTTATATAAATGGCTTCGATTTTGAAATGAAAAATGAAATGAAAAATATTTATGAAAAATATTTTGCTGCGCATTGTTAAAATTACTTTTTAAATTGTTATTTTTCTTTCAGCAAAATAAAAGCGAAGAGACACATTTATTCTTCTGTTTTGTTTGATGTTGCATTTTTAAACGTCTTACGCCCAATTGCACCAACATTTTCTTACCTTAGGAAAATCCTATGTAGCATGCTGTCACTTTTTGTCTTGAATGAAAAGAATGTGACAGCATGTCACTAAAGACTGTCCTAAGCTAAGACGAAGTTAGTGCAATTAGCCATTAGCCTACTTTACCGACCAGTGACACCACACTGCGTTAAATAATAAACAAATGTTATATACAGTGACGCTATTGCGGCAGACAAAAGTAAGGCAGTGATACCCAAACCAGGCATTTGGCCAAATTCTACCACCTAATAAAACGCATACCAACTATACGCTGACCATTGAAATCACGTCAGCGCGTGCTTATAGTGCTAGCGATTAGAAGTAGCCTTAATTTGAGGCGGAGTCATGGTGGGTGCAGCAACTTTATTGGACTTATATGCAATGACCATTAATATCTTATTTCAGCCGTGTCAAGTCTGTGTTGTCGGTGTATTAGAATGTTTCCCACTATCATCTCTTTATGGGTTAGATGATTTATATCGGAAATGTTTAAAGTGGATTACAAATAATTTCACTGTTGTGTGGCCTACAAAAGCTTTTGCCATCCTCCCGAAAGAATTACTAGAAAAATGTTATCAAGAACATCTAGTACACATGAAAATTGAATCAGTCATCGATACGATGTGCGGGTGCGGCACTGTAGGTAAGTAGTTATTATATTTGCTACCTACGAATGTTTAATCTGTTTTGAATCTTTGGATAGTTTTTTAGTCAAGTTATAATCACAGAGTAGTAAAATAGTGTAATGATGTAGTAATGTGTCTGGAGTCATTTAAATAATAAATAAATATTCTTGGGACAAATTACACTTACTGATATAACCCCAAAGTAAGCAAATTATTTGCTTGTGTTATGGGTGTTAGTCAACGATACTAATGCACAGAAATATGTATATAAATACTAGAATATATTTAATAAACACCCAAATGCGGAAATACAAATATTTCTACTAATCGCACAAATGCTTGTCCCCGTCGAGGATAGAACCTGAGCCCCCGTCGATTGCGTAGAGGGTCGCTAACGACTCGACCAACGGGGCGGTCAGATTATAAAGATCTTCGAAATAATGCGCGTCATAGTGCTAACGATTAGAAGTTGCCTTAATTTGAGGCGGACCCATGATGGGTGCAGCAACTTTATGTTATCTATACAATGAGTGATAATAAATATTTTGCTTTGTTATTATAAATAATTTAAATTAACCAGCATAGGCTTTGTATTAATGGACTCCTATAATAATAATACCTAATAATGATAAGCCATTTTTAATTCCTTAACTTTAGTAGAGTACATTTTTTATAGGATGGTACATAATTGTGTATTTTAAAGAATTTAGTTGAGTATTTTAAAGAATTTATTTTTCACTAGTTTTTAAAATTCTACTTATTAAGGACCTCTGACGAGTATAGGCCTCCTTCATCTCTCTCCACTTTTCTCTGTATTGAGCAGTTTTTAGCCAGTCTTTATTTGTGAATATCTGTTCATCTTTCCAGCGGGCGACCTCTTTTTCTTACACCGGGGGGGCCAGCCCATGTAATGATTTTTCTAGCCCATCTCTCTTTATTCTGACGTGCTACGTGGCCAGCCCATTTCCATTTTAGTTTCTTACAGTGGGTTAAAGCATCAATAATATTTGTCTTTTTTTTATTTCACTATATTGGTTTTTGTCTCTTAGTTTCAAATTAAGAATACTTCTCCATGGCTCTCCGACATGTTACAATTTCTCTTACTGTTTAATTATTATAAATCCACGTTTGGCTTGCGTATAAGAGGCAAGGTAAGACACACAAGTCAAGGACTTTCTTTTTAATGTTAAGGGTAAATCAGATTTCAAGACCTCTTTGTTGTGCCAGAACTTATTCCATGTCATGGTGACACATCTCTTTAATTCGTCTCGGTGTCCAGATTTTGAAAAAGATATTTGTTTACCCAAACATACGTATTTTTGGCCATAATGTAAATCTTGGCTCTCCGTGAATGTGGGCCTTTGGGCTTTGTTGGACATGATTTTAGTTTTTACGATATTCAATTCTAGTCCAATATCACGACTTACGTGGTTATGTTCGTTAATTTCCTCAAGTCGTGAGACAGTTTTTGAGAACAATACAATATCATCTGCGAAACGTAAGTTACTAAGGTAGCTTCCTTTAATATTTATGCCTTTATTTGACCACTTACGTTGTTTCATGTTGACTTGCAGCACAGTTAATAATGTGGGCAATAACGGGTCTCCTTGTCTTACACCTCTAGAAATGTCTATTTCGGGGCCGGTTTTGTTTAATTTCACTCGGCTTACGCTTTTTTGTGTATATATTGTATTAATTGAATTGTTTCTAATGGCACATTACATTCTCCTATATATTTTGTTAATAATTTAAAAGAATTCAAAGAAAAAGTTTTAAACAAGCTATGTTGAATCGTATTTCAATATTAAGATTGTCATTGAGAAGCAATTGAAATAAACGTCTCCGATTGGAGCAATGCCAATCTGGTCAAGTTTAATGCAACTAAGACCCAGGCGTGTCTATTCTCCGCTAAACGGAGTCCGTTCCATCTATCTCCATCTTTCGAGGGTGTGTCCGTGCCGATAACTGACCACCTCGAGCTCCTAGGTATCACCTTAACACTTACTCTCAATTTTGGTTCGTACGTCGAATCTAAAGCCCAAGTTGCCTCAAAAAAGCTTGGTATTCTGGCGAAGGTGAGACAGTATTTCAGCCCGGGACAGTTGTTCAACCTTTATGTAGCATAAGTCCGCTCGTGCATGGAATACTGCTCTCACCTCTGGGATGGATCCACCAAATGCCAGCTGGAGACACTTGAGGTGATAAAGAGGCGTGCCAAGAGGCTCATAAACGAAGATGATCTGGTAGGCAAAAACTCCAGAGCCTCTCTCATCGACGCAGTGTGGCTAGTTTATCGGTTTTTTATCGGATACATTTTGGTGAGTGCGCTGCGGAATCGCACGAATGAATTCCGCCGTCCCCGTTTTTTTATCGATCGTCGAGGCGCACAGATTCTAGGCATCGCCATATGGTGGACGTTCTACGTACCCGGACAAAGTGGTTCGACTCAACATTCTTCATTCGAACCGCACAGGACTGGAACATGCTTCCTGAGTCTGTTCCCCGATGGGTACAATCTGGGGGTCTTCAAGAGAAGAGTGAACAGGTACCTTCTAGGGAAGCGCGTTCCATCTTAGGCCTCATCTTAGCTTACCAGCGGGCGAGGTCAAGCGCTTACCTATCGATAAAAAAAACATACGTCAAATACCGAGCAGACTACCGTTTAGTGCGCTATCGTGGCACAACTGTAACACGATTGAAGAGTAGAATAGCGAATTTTTCAGTGGCAAATGAATCGTAATTGGATGGTGTGTCAATGAAACGCTATTGGTCTTAAATAATTAGCAGAATATGAAATGCCAAATGTGCCAAATTATTCAAACACGACCCAATCGAGACGCTATTGAGCCAATTGTTAATTAGCAGACTTGGGGCCCTGAAGAAGGAAAAAGAATAGTTTTATCCCGAAAATACCACGGGTACGGGAACTGTGCGGATAAGACCCTGAGACCACAGTATACTGAAGACTATCAGTAGTCAATCTACATACATGTGATATTCGAACAACGCACACATAGACACCTTTCACGGACGCGATATCTCGGAATGGTTCGGTACAGTTTGTTCCGCACCAGTCGGAGATATCGCGTCCGTGAGAGGTATCTATGTGTGCTATGCTCGAATATTACTTGTATGTAACATTGACTTCTGGTAGTCTCTAAGTATTCTGTGCTGAGACTGTCTATCTTTTAAGCCACGGTAATAAGGAGTAACTTAGGTTACTTTTACTTTAGAAATTTTTCCACGCGTACGAAGTCGTGAGCACAGCTAGTTTATAATGTACTTATGGATGTGGATAAAAATAGCCTGTCCACGGTGTTTATAAAATACAACCAGACACAGTATTGAAAAAGATAGAGTGATTTATCATTAACCGCTGGCTTAGAAACTGTTACTGTGATAAAAACTTAAACGTGCATTGTGTAATGTTGCAAAGGAACATAGATGTCAGTAAGAATCTGGTATACTTATCTATTGGAAAAATAGAGAAAGTACATAAGGACATTGACAGCAACAATAACGTTGTAGATATGGTTTACCATCAAATTTAATCATAGTTTAATTTACAAACTAGAATGTGTCGTAACCAAATTTTAGATTACAAAAATTATCTTAGTAATAACCGGTAATAATCCCCCCATATTCCTTAACATATCCTATTATTGCTGTACACAAATCACAAAGGCCTTAACCGTGACAGCTACCTTCTCCACATAATTTCCTCAATATTTGGAAAAGAGTTGTAGGCTTACGTAGCTCTCTCCAGAGTTAAAATCTTAGACAAAGTACAGCTTATCAATCTAGATCTAAGACAAATCAAGGCACAAGAAAGTTTTGTAATAGAATACAACCGCCCGGGAACTTTATATTGTCCTGATTTGGCCATATTAAAAATAACAGAAAACGTATAAGAAACATTACAATTAGTGAATTGGTTATATACACAAATATTTTAAAAGTACCAAATTATTGAAAAATTACAAAAAAGAAAGCAATACAGCAAAAGTTATAAAAAAGTGTAGTTTTAGAGCAAAAAGTAATTATATCCCATCAAAACAAAAATGTAAAATGAGAGCCAAGTTCAATATAAGAGTATTTGTGTCTGTCGACTTCACAGACAAAATAATTGAGATATATTTGGGTACCTAGTTTTGTAAAGAAACAAAGAAACATATATTCTGTTCCACATATCCTGTAATAACGATGACAAGAATCAGACAATGTCACGGTAAACAGTTAGTTCCAAAAAGATAAAGGCTGCCCTCTTTGCTGATACTTTTAGTTCCTACCTCCAACCCGGTTCAAGTATTTTCAATGAATATGATACTAGATACTGATGATAGACTTTGTTCGCGTGACTCAGACACATTGCTTCTTTTTAGTTAATCGGGTTAAAAGTAGCCTATATTATTCAGTGATATAGCTTTATGTAGGTGATTAAAATCGGTCAAGTGGTTTTTAAGTTTATTTATTGCAAAGAAGTAAAGCTTACCTTTTTCTAACATTAGTAATAGATGACATTAATGAAGAATATAATTGTGGTTTTAGTTTCTACGCTTCAACATAGTAGATGGGCGGAGATAGTTCAGTCATTATGCAGAAAATTGGTTAATTCAACAGCTCATTTTGTGGCCAAACATCTGCTGGCGGTATTTAAAACTATTGCTAATTTTACATCAGACATATCTGATTCAGAAAAAAATGCTTTATGCGATTGTATCGCCGCAGCGATAGAGTGGGCTTCACCAGAGGAAACATGTCGCACTTATGATTACCTATCCACTATATTAAATGAGATAAGAGAAATGGATAATATTGTTACATATTTTAAGGAGAACCGGAAAGGTGAAAAAAGAAGAATGGAAAGTCCCAATCGTTTGATGTTTGCTAATGCTTCTATGTGGCATATTCAATGTGAAAGAGCTTTAGTAAGAGCTGGTCCTCGGGTTGTCGGTACACAAGCATTTAAGGACTTACCATTCGATTTGAGAAAACGGCTTCGAGAACTCGGTTGCATTATGTATGGTCCACAGGCCTTACCTGTAACACCTCACTCAGAGAGAAAATCAAGTAAAAGCAATAGACAGTGTGTAGCTAGCCGTGCCTGTGATATGGAAAAGGTTCGGAATTCATTCGTGCCGTATAAATCAAAACCTTTTCCAATACTCGGGTCGACTAATGATCTAAAACTTGATGATGGGGAAAACAAAAGATATAGTCCAAAAGTATTACCTAAAGTTAAGACTACAAAAGCCCAAGAAGAACGCGCAAAATTCAATCAATGTAAACAACAATCTTTATTAAATGATAAAAGAACTAAGTCGACAAATGTATATCAAAATGCCAAACCACGTTATTTAGAAACAAAATCGACGAGGGAGAAAAATGTAACATCTAACCAGTTGAAAGATGTGATATTGATATCTTCAAGTGAATCATCACGGAATTCAAGTCCCGTTAAAAGTGACCGAAAGGTGAAACATCTTGCACGAAGAGCCGTTTGCGCGAAGTCTCAAGATAGCATAGCATCTCGTCCCCAAACAGCAGAACCTTCAACAGAGTCTCAAAGTGAATCGACAACTAACAACAAATATGCCACCTACACTAAAACAAAACACGCTGATGGATCAATAGAAGGTAAGTTTTACTTGATAATATTCACACTTATCCGTTCTAAGTAAACATCTATGTTATCAAAAAATCTGTGATGATAGTTATTTGTTTTTTCCACTAAGTTGTAAGAGTTGCGTAATGTCTAGCCCGGTAGTATAAGTAACGGGTATATGGCACTGCCTGACTTATTTCTGCTGCAATAGCGTCAATGCTTGACATTGTCGTGTTCCGGTTTGTAAGGAAAAGGGGCTGGTAAACTAATGCAAGTCGCATTGACACTTCGCCATACGGATAGCAACGCACCACTAACATCTTTGGTGGTTATAGGAGATGTTGTATTTTTCTATCAGAAGCTTTTCTGCTTGTTTGCTGTCTTATATATAATGCAGTAAAACAATCGTATTAATTACTGGTTTTTCTAGATAAATATGTTTAGAGTGGTATATGTGGATCTAGGTAGGTAGGTCATAACCTGGTGTACGTTGTAACCACATTGGCTAAAAACATACGTGCATTTATGTGAGCTGGATTAATAAGTTATTCTGTCAATGAGTGCCTAGGGATCACACTAAGATACGTCTGTTTCGTGTCAGACTGTTAGTGCAAACTCGGATATTTTTTTTAATTAGTTGTTTTTCAATGAATAAAATAATTATTGTCTTTTTACTATATCAACAACGTTAAAACGTGTTTTTTTTCTTGACATACGTGTATTTATATTATTCTGTAAATATTATAGACATTTTTACTTTAAAAGTTGCTTAATTTCACAATTACGAGGGTAGATTTGCGTTGAGACGTGGAATAATAATATTGTCCTGCACTCGAAAAACAACGCATCTGCTGATCTTCTACAGAAGTAAGCCGTGCAAAATATTGTATATTTATTTAGATTAATATTAAAGTAAGCATGCATTCATACATCAAAAAAATATTTGTACACCATATCATGATAGAATATATTGGTATTTTTGATTAATTTTAATAACTTGTAACACACATAGTCTTGCAAATAAATATTTACTATTTCGTTTCATTTGGTATATTTACACTTAAATATTCGAGGAAGAAAAAACCAAAAGTCATACATATATTTTATATTATTATAGGCACCAGGCGCAACTCCAACTCTCTCGTAAAACACTTTATTATATCGCCAATCAATTTCGCTTTTTACTGCATCTTTTTTATTATAAAATTATCGTAGCCCTGAAAATACCGTAAAAAGCGAAGCCGGTTGGCGATATAAATAAATTTGTAAAAGAGTATAAGTGCATTTACATGACAAAGGAAGCAAATTATTTGCATGTGTATATAATTTGTTGCGTATATAAATACTGTTACATACATAATAAACACAGAAACCCAGATATACAAACATCTATGTCCATCACACAAAAGTTTTTCCTGTTAGAAATCGAAACCAAGCCTTATCGATTCGTAGGTTCTCTTACCACTCGACCAATGAGGCGGTCAATTTACATAATTAAAATTGTCATACTATTGCCTAGGCCAATTACATCTAACAAGTGGTAAGAGGGGCTAAACTAGCCTCCAAAAAGTTCGGTGTACTGAGCAGAGCGAGACAGTACTTCTTTCCGGCCCATCGCCTTCAACTTTATAAAGCACAGATTCGGCCTCACATGGAGTACTGTTCTCATCTCTGGGCCGGAGCTCCTCAGTACCAGCTTCTCCTCTTAATCGCATTCAGCGTAGAGCGATTCGAATCGTTGGGGACCAAGCTATTTCTAAACGGCTTGACTCTCTGGCATTGCGCGGAGATGTTGGTTCACTCTGTGTCTTCTATCTATTTTTCATGGGGAGTGTCCCGACGAGTTATTTGGGTTAATTTCTGCCGCCGAATTCCATCATTGGACATCACGCCAAAATTTAAAATTTCATCCTCACCATCTCGATGTCTGGAAATCCACAACTGTGCGTTTCTCTCGGCACTTTTTCCTCGCACTACTCTGTTGTGGAATTACTTACCGGCAGGGGTGTTTCCAAACGGATACGACTTGGGGGCCTTCAAGAAAAAGCTTACTCATTACACACACACCAGGTGCACCTCCTCCTCGTTTGCTTCCTCTTCTATAAAAAAAGTGATTCACCCTTTCTAACTCAACTGTCACGTCTCACAAGATTTGGCAATTACTCATTTGACGACGTGATGGCTAACAGGCCCTATCACCGCTTCTGCGGGTTTCGTAGCTACGCGTCTTTTCCAGAGAACGCTCAAACCCGCACTCTGGTACGCTAATTTTGAGCCATAATTACAATCTAGATAGCCGACAAGCTGAAAATTCCGTTAATGAGCCCTAAAAGGACTATGACTAAATAAAAATTCAAGCCACGGAATATTCATATGGATTGTTATTTTTTAAATTTTCATATGGATTATTATTTACAGGAACGTCTTCGAATTGTATGCGAAAGGTATGCTCAAAATCAAAAATACCCGTGTATTTGAAGCAAAATTCATTGCCTGATAATGGAATAAATAAAACAAAAGAGCAAAGCCCCAGACATTTTTCTGCTGAAAATAGTAATGTAAAGAATAACACACAAGAACAAACAACGAGTCGCAGCATAGCACTGCAGAACTCTTCGCCTAGCACATCTGGAGATGCTACTAATAAAAATACGTCTAACAAAATATCAATGCCAAGCACAAATAATGTCAGCCGTTCTTTAATGAACGCAACAAAATCAAGTTCTGCGAAAATGGTTTCAAAGCCAGTTAAGAAAAATCAGTCTAAAAAATCTTCAATACAATCTAAACAATTTACACGGAGTACACAACCACAAAAGTCACAGACACAGTCCAAACAATCATCGCATAGTACTTCTTCCCAAGAAAACATACGGTCGTATCAAAACCATTCAAGTAAAAACACAAATGACACAACAAATGAACAAAATGAAGTGAACATTGAGTTCAAAAAAGCACTTGAACGCTCTAGCACATTTTCAAAAGATGAACCAATGTTTTTAACACCGACTAATAATATTGACGACCAGGAAGAATAAATAAAATATAATTTTATTTATTTTTTATATTATATTTTGCATGATTGATTTTTTATGTAAAGTAGTGCTTGCAATGCCAGTGTTAAAGTTTATTTGATAAGGCCAGCCTATGTGATATATATTTATTGGTTGACAATTCATTTTAAAAATATTTATTTAATGTTATAAATAGTCTAAGATCCAGAGTAAGGCTGACCTTTACCCATCTGTTAATTGAATAAAAATAATATTTTATCAAATAAAATGTAAATGCATATATGTAGAAATTAGTAAATGTAGCGTTGTTTTAACAATTAAAACGTATTTAAAAGTGATTTAATCGCATCTTTCCAATAATTCTTATGCGATGGTGGCGCGACCACTATTGGGTACTTTTTGATGGACACTTATCCACAGAGTCTGTCCTCCTTATTTTAATCTGCATGCTTGTACTGGCCACCCCATTGAGGCAAGAAGTGAGGTTATAGAACTCTACTTTTTACAACAAAATGTAAACATGCTTGCATCTCTAAGAAGTATGTGATGTAAACTGAAGTAGGGATGATCTATGTTGCGAAAATCTCGACGATGGCGCCGTTAACCGATAGCCGGGACGACCGACTGGGCGCTTGCCTGACGGTGACCATTCGCTCTAAGTAACCGAGCCAGCAGAGTCTGTGAGCTTTTGTCTCTCCAATTATATTGGATTCTGCCACCAGTTTTTTACCTATTTGAAATATACCTGATTTAAATCGAAAAGAATTATCGCGATATGCCTTTTAGCTTCCTAGAAATTCGTGGACAGACATACAAATATACAAGCATACATATACTTAATTTAGTCTACGTACTTGGACGCTTGAATAGATCATCATACTCCTACCTAATTCAGACAATAAACATACATACATATATATCAAACTGATCACCCTCCTTTTTCGTCGGTTGAAAACCCCCCCACATTTCTTTATCATAAGACCACCTTCCCTATATTGATCCTGGCACCGTTTTAAAGAATAGATCAACTGTCTTACTGCCAGGCATATTGTAAAAAACAAAAGAAAATTCTTTATATATATATAATCACTAACGAGTGGTGTGGTATAGTGTCAATACTATGTGGTAGAGTTTTGCAACGACGCGACTGTTTTGGTTTCACCACCTTACCTATTACAATCGCAATAGCTTCGGTACTTTTAGCTGTGGTGTTCCGATTGGGAAGTTGCCACGCGGATAGCAAGTCACGATTAATATCAACTTATATATAATACTCCTTTTAGTATTTGGACGCCGAAGACAAATCAGCTAATTAATTATAGCCATCAACACCTAGGTGTATGTTCAGAAACAGATTTTGTTTGATAAAATTTAATTTTTATTTCGTAAACAGATAGGGGAAGGTCGGCTTTACTTTTGATCCGCTAAAAAATAATTGATAAACTCATATTAAGTAACGATTTTTATATTATCTGTAAATTATATTCGTTTAGTTTGCCTTGTATCCTCATTACTCTTAAGGTACTTCTTATTAATAATACTAATGCTTTCTTGTCTCGCTAATATATTATGAACATTCCAAAAGCTACGTTTTTGCATAAAGCCTGAGCACGTCTTTAACTAAATATCTGATTCTGTTGTCTTACATATTTTAATGCTTTCATATACATTTCAAATGATTAGGTTATATCATTTTTGACAAATATCCCATCTCTTTAGCTTTTCCTGCAATTTTAATCTTAGTAATTTTAACTTTAGCTCTGTTTATTTTATGCTGCTATATCATAGGTGGCCTCTCTAATAGATTAACCATTGATATAAAAATTCGAAGATGCACAATCAGTGTCTCAAAAACGTCCTTCTAAAATGAGCGCACAATTAAATCTTGCGCTTAAGGTTAGATTTGCAAAGACATATATTTTTGCCATATCTATAACTACTTAAATTAAATTAGCGACAATTTTGAGTGTCAGTTTTGTTCGGGACTGTGCATCTTGGGTTTTTTTTTTATATCAATGATAGTAACGAATTATAAATAATGTATAAAAATAACCCTACTTGCGACAAATATTACAGTAATCGAAATTTTGATCGCGACGATCACTAGACTTACTAACATTCTAATTTCCTATCCTACCAACCGAACTATTCTCTGGTTGCGGACAGACTAAACTATTCTGATGTCTACGTGTGTCTACAGAGCTATTATTGTATTATGATATGAATAGTGATTTAAAATCATATTTCCTATTAGCGCAGTGTCAGCCCTTAGCAGGCGATAACCTCATCTCAATGTTGTAAATGCGTGTATAATCTTATTATACGTAAATCCTTTATGTATATCTTAATATAATTAATGTATATCTAAAAATATCAACCATGCGACTATGTTATCATTTTTTTTTAATAACATACATATATTTTAATGTAATCGCTCACATACGACGGATTATATTAAAGAACCACTAATTTCGGTTCCGATGGTTACATATAAAAAGGCAAATTTTACATAAAGTTTGACGAAAAGTACCTACTTATTTTTAGTCGCACATAAAGCATTTAATTTATTCACATTGAATTTGATTGTCAAGGGCAAATATTTCTATTTAAAATTATAATTACAATTGTTTATAGTGGACGAAACTCAATTTGCGCTTATAAAATCTTATTAAATGTTGGAGAATCAGTGCAAATTATTCTTTTTAAATCATACTACAATAACAAATCTAGTTTTAATAGTTCATTCACTTAAAAATTAATAAAAATCCAAATGTTTAGGCATAAAACTAATTATCTGTAGTTTTTTAAATGTATGTTTCCAATTTTAATCCATAAAACCAAAAATAGTGTAGATACGCATTGGCATTGTAAAATATATCATCATAGTCACGTAGTAAAATTGTAATTTTATTCTACAAAAGTATATTTTTAAAAACATAGCCTTAAATTCCACCAGTGATAATAGAGCCTAGCCTAATTAAAAATAATCTTGAGCCTAAAACTTACAAGTAAATGTATCTATAGATATCATTAAAGTTAGCGAGCTTTTTACTTCGATCACTTAGTCAACTCAACATTTAACTAAAATAATCAGTTTTATTTAACTTTAGTAACATTAGATACATACTTAACTAATTATACTTAATTGGTTTTCGCGCTTTCCATATGGATAAGCGCTTAAAACCAGGTAAATTCGTATTATTTAATGTAGTAATCGTCAAAACTCATATGTATCATTCATTGCTCTCGCGCAATAGTAATTTAAATCCATTTTTCTAACTTTTCACATTGCACTCTTCGAAATAGTCGATGGCTAAACATTAGAGTGGTGATAGTCTTGTGCCTCCTATCCAGAAGAATTCATAATTTTGATATACTTTTTATTTAGGTTTTATATTCACGTACGCATACACACAGAGCATAAGTTCTGCAATTTACTTTATTTGAATGGGGATTTAATGTAGTCGTATGTTTTTAACTAGAGTAGCTTGGTACATTAAAAATCTAAGCTTCCTATTATATTTATCTAAAATAAATTAATTTGAAGAAAGAAGTAATTACAAAACAGTGTAAAGAATTTCAGAAAAATTTCTCTTTTTCTGTAACTTATGAATATATTATTATCCGCAAAGCAACGCCTTAAAACAACGTTTTAAAGTTTTATTGTTTGTGATAAAACACTTAAACAACCTCGTGAGAAATATAACTTCTTCTTGGAAGTTAACATTTTACATTTAAAATGTAATTTACAATGAAGACAAGTGTTTAATACACCTTATTTGATTTATGTAGAATAATATACCATCGCCGAAGTGCGTCACTTTTCAAAAGAGTGCAAGGAGAAATATTTTGTTAATTGTGCTCTAAAATATTCAGAGTTTTACATTATCTGCGTATTACGTGCAATTCGTGTATTTACTTGTGTGTGAGTTTAATGTGTGGAAACGGATGCAAAACGTTGTTGCAAACAAGCAAAATAAGGTCACTGTTGCCACGTTTTACGAATGTTATTGTATATATTGCAAAAACGTTTCTAAATATACACAACAAAAATATTAAACTAATGCATTTTTTAAATTATACTTATTTTAGACACACGTTTATAGAGCGAAAGAATGTGTCGCGTTCAAAGCGCAAATATTAACAAATAGTCTCAACATTTTAACCAAGTTGGATTTATTTTTTAATGTAGATTAAATTAAAACTAATTAAGGATTGGAGTATTTATTTGATGTTGATACTTATGTATAGGCCTAAACTATTTACATAAAGAAAATTGTAATTTATGGATTTAAAAAAAATCTATATCACCTCAGCTTTGTATTTAATATAATAATACAAATGAAGATCGCTGCGTTGTTCTATGCTTCAATATTAGTTATTACCTATTTTATAAAGTGACTGGGCATCAAACATTGCGAATTTATTATGTAATGTTATCTTAAGTTGTTTTTTTTTTTTAAATATTAATGTATATTTAAACGTAAAATAATTATTACATAGGTATGTGCAATTATTATTTCACGCTTCAGACTATAATAATGTGTATTTCATACATTGATATATGACCTTCCATGTCGCCTCTAAATTAAGATATTCAATAAAATGAATAAGTATTTTAATTTAAGGTTTTACACACTAAGTAGAAAAGTTTGTATATTTGTACATCTTTTAACTAATCAAATATGTCTTCGTGACGCTTGACGCCCACATAACACCCACCGTCATCACAAAGTGTCAAGTATAGCCAGTTACATTATTTTAATTATTTGCCAGCCAGCCAATTACATTATATTATTTGTTTAACGCGTATATTTACTTTAAACGTATCAAAATATTAAATACAGTTGTGTTTGCGTTCGTTACCGCCAAGTTTATATTGTGGTCAACATATAATAACGCACACAACATACATCACCGTTAGTTAGGAACTATTTGTTGGCAGCAGCTGTAATTGCTTCAAAGGGCAAAGTTTAAGAGCCCATACTCATAATATTACGTAATTGTATAGTACTATAACGGTACAAATTAAGACACCTATGTTAAATGTCCCAAATAAGATTAATTTTTATTGAGGTTATTTATATCATAATGTTTTTTTTTGTGGCGTCAGCAGCTATGCTAGCTAGTACCCATAGCAAACCGTTTAACGTCGTTTGATTCAAACTTCAAATTGAAATGACATGTGACATTTAAATATAAGATAATATTATATAAAATTATATAGATAATCGCGCGGCGAGTCATAATCGCGTATATAAGTGAAAATGTTCAGTTGGTAGAAAGACCATACATTTGGTATACGAGTTTAGATACTTTAGACAGAGAAACGTGTAGGAAATTTTAATTTCTCTCCCTCAATATCGACGGGACGACTTTTTCTTGTCTCGCCTATTTTATGTATACTTTCTCTATGCATTTAAAAATGGAACTAGCTGTGTTGACGCCATCTAGATTTACTTGTATTGGCCATTCCCATACAGTAACGTCACAGAATACTAGAGACTCACAGAAGCCAATGTTTCATACAAGTAATATTCGAGCATAGCACACATAGACACCTTTCACGGACACAATATCTCGGACTGGTGCGGAACAAACTGTACCGAGACATTCGAAGATATCGCGTCCGTGAGAGGTGTCTATGTGTGCGTTGCTCGAATACCACATGTATGTAGATTGACTGCCTACTGTTAGTCTCCAGTATTCCGCGATAACATGAAGTATAGAGGTAAGGAGGACCGACCCTGTAGACAAGAAGTGTCCATCAAAAGTCGGCCAACAATCATGATCGCAGCATCGTTGTACAGGTACAGTTTTTAAATTTTCAAAAATAAAACGGTATAAGCACTATTTAATTGATTTGTTATGAACTGTTAAAAATGCTCAATACTCAACTGCTCAACACATATCACTCCGTCAACGACAGCTATGTTTAGATTCTGGCTAACAATAAATTTAATACCTATTGTCCAACCTTCAGAAGTATTATTAGTATATATTGGTCATGAAGCCTTAATATCAGTACCCACCTATCCAGTAATGTATGTGCTGCCTAATTTGTATAAAGGCCTTATATTTAAAAAAATCATAATACTTGTTATACCTGTTATATATAATAGATATTTTTTCTAAATAACTTGTTTTGCATGACAACATTTTACTTTCTTTAATTCATTTTTACAATTTCTTTCACTTTGAGTTTTGATTTTTCATTATATATACTTTCTCAAAGGAAATATCGATGGAGTCAATTAACACTGCGAGAATTGTAAAAATCTTGAAAATAATCGTAAAGTATTAAAATGTTTTGATAGTGTTATATGTTTCTTAAAATAAATAAATATTCAGGGGACAAATTACACTTACTGATCTAACCTCAAAGGAAGCAAATTATTTGCTTGTGTTATGGGTGTTAGTCAACGATACTAATACATAGAAATATGTATATAAATACTAGAATATATTTAATAAACACCCAAACCTGGAAATACATTTATGCTCATCACTCATGCTTGTCCCAGTCGGGGATCGAACCCGAGCCCCGTCGATAGCGTAGTCAGGATCGCTAACCACTCGACGGGGCGGTCATTTCATATTACAGTTCCTTTAAAAAATCATGGACAAATTTTTTTCGCTAGATTCTATCGTAATTTATCCTACGCCAGCGCCATTCTGGTAGGTACTTCAAAACTTTATTTTCAACTGACAGCTGGACTCTTTCTTTTAACTTTTACTCTGTATAAATCGTTCTCCTAACCTCTATACTCCATGTCAATGAATAAGAGGCAACATGATAAATAACCGTTTCCGCCATTTTAATTTCGCCCACCATTTTTATGAGGCTTTAAAAACGTAACTTAAGAGTCGCCAATAAGATCTTGTAATTTCAAATCTAAATTCATCTTTACAGTATTCATTTCCGTAATACTTAAGTTCTATAGTAAGAAAAACTTAAAAATTGCGACATCTTTACGTACGGTGACTTCGTTAATTGTAATAAGTTGCTTCAAAAATGAACATTTGTGAAAAAGACAGTTCCTATTAGAAATTTGCAAAAATAATGGAAAGCATTCAGATGACAACACCACACACAATGTTTTTTACATCACACAATCATATCGAAGGCGCAAATAATACAAGAACGCGTAACACACATCCTTCGTGGCTGCGCTCACGAACCACAGATCGCTGATTTTTTGCTATTTGAGTTATCTATAGAACATCCGCGACTATCTCGCCTTTCTTAATATTTCAATATCAGTGGTTTGACAACAAGGTTTGCCATTATTACGCCAATGAGCGAGCGGGTCTGGATCCCAGACCCCTAAACCTCCCCTAATTATTTGGATAAAATTCAAATAGTATATATTTTTCCTAGTTTATTTAGATAAATGACATCGTAGATAAAATAAGTTTCTTTTAAAACCGATTTTATGAATTTCTAACTTTCTGCTTAGAAATAAAGTGCCATCTTTTGTTGGATAGTTATTGCCAAGCTTTAATAGATTTTCACTTTTTCGTCATTAGTTACTTATTATTATTATGGACAATAAGTTACTTAACAGCACATGGCGCTGCAACACAAAATAATTTCTATAAATATTTTCCATGAAATCGGTTTTAAAAAGTTAGAAATAAAATGCAATCTGTTGATGAGTAGTAATTGCAAAGCTTTAATAGATTTTCACTTTTTCGTCATTTACTGAACAATAAGTTACTCAACAGTACATGGCGCTGCAACACAAAATAGCTTAGATAAATATCATTTTCCATAAAATCGGTTTTAGAAAATAAGAAATAAAGTGTCATCTATTGTTGAGTAATTATTGCAAAGTTTTAATAGATTTTCACTTTTTCATCATTTATTGGATAATAAGTTACTCAACAGTACATGGCGCTGCAACACAAAATAACTTAGATAAATATCATTTTCCATAAAATCGGTTTTAGAAAATAAGTAATAAAGCGTCATCTATTGTTGAGTAATTATTGCCAAGCTTTAATAGATTTTCATTTTTTCGTCATTTGTTTGACAATAAGTTACTCAAAAGTACATGGCGCTGCAACATGAAAGAACTTAGATAAATATCGTTTTCCATAACATGGGTTTTAAAAAATTAGAAAATCATCTGTTGTTGAGTAAATATTGCCAAGCTTAATAGATTTTTACCTTTTCGTCATTTATTATACAATAAATTACTCAGCGGTACATGGCGCTATAATCCAAAATAACTTAGATAAATATCATTCTCGAAAAAATTGATGTTAAAAAGTTAGTAATAAAATGCCATCTTTTGTTGAGTAGTTATTTTCAAGCTTAAATCAAATTGAATTTTTTGCCCTTTATTAAACAATAGATACTCAACAGTACATGGCGCCACATCATACAAAAATAATTAAACTTGGAAAGTAAATTTGATAACTAAGCAGGAAAATACAATTAACATTACAAAAAAACTCCGTTTCCCTATCCAGCAGCAGTGATACTCTTTCCACGTAAATAAGATTAAAAAACTAATTTGTTAACATTATTTACGTCCATTTTTAAACGACGACAAAACGGAGGCTATCAGTTTGACGTGTATATATGTTATATTGTTGGAATTAGATTTTTAAGAATGATATATTTAGGCATCTAAGCACGTGTAATAAATTTCGTAAGTTTAATTTGTATCTTTGTATGTTTGTCGAAGAAATTCTCGGGAAGTATATATCGAGATAATTCTTGTTGATTTAGATTAGGTATATACCAGCTTAGGGGAAGTTTTATCAGATCGGTTCTGTAGTTTTTGCAATATGGGAATTGACGGATATTTGAATTCGGTTTAATCTTTTAAATTACTATTATTATTTTTCATATTCCTTATGAAATTCGACCATCAAAGTTGTGTATGTTCTATACATAACAATTTCGTCGCAGTGTTCACGACAAGTATGTATGTATAATGTATTAGATGGTAAAGCTCTGTAACTTTTTGATCGAGTTTACGATCGCCCTCTTCTCCCTGCCACAATAGCGTCAGTGCTTGTCACTGTTGTGTTCCGGTTTGGTTGGTAAGGTAGCCAGCGAACTCGTGAATATGGCATTACCATAATGTGACAAAACATGATACAAACAGATTTGCCTCTTCGTGCAAAGACATTATAATTTTGATCATGGTTCGACAGTTTTGATCTCTCGCGATACCTATTATCACAATCCACATTCGCATTGTATATCATGAAACATATGAGAATATTTAGTGTAGTTGACCCTGGTGGTTGGCGATCACAGCCATTAGGCCCCGGTTTGACTTAGATTATTGCGAGTATTTAATGCAGGTGCTTGGTATTAAGCAAAAAACACGTGTAGACAGCCTTGATTAGTGCGGGTGATGAGTAATCAGCGTCTGTTGACTTTACTACGCTAATTATTATTCACTCGCACTAATCAACGGCTATATTCACGTATTTTTGATTAATACTAAGCACCTGTATTAAACACTCGTACTCGAACTAATCAAAGTGAAAACTGGGCTTTAAGAGAGCCTTTTGCTTGTTTGCTCCCTCTAATAAAAAGAAAATGTATTTGACTTAGTGGACACTAAGCAAATAATTTGAACTTCTAAAAATAACAATAACAATAAATATTCACGGGAAAAATTAGACTTACTTATTGGATGTTAGTCAGCGATACTAATACATAGAAATACATATATAAATACTGGTATATATTAATTAAACACCCAAACCCGGAAATACAAACATGCTCATCACACAAAAGCTTGTCCCCGTCGGGGATCGAACCCGAGCCCCGTCGATTGCGTAGTCAGGGTCGCTAACCACTCGACCAACGGGGCGGTAAAAATCATGCGATAAGAGGATGAATATCTATAGTGTTTTTTATGATTGTGTGCGTGTGTTTACTTCAACATATAAGAAATACGTAAATAGTAGAATCATTACATTATTGCAACATCCAAAAGGTCACAGAAATTTATTTGATTCTGATTTACTCGTGCAGGTCTTAGGACGATTATTTGACACACGTCATTGTGCAATATTAATGAAATATAGTAAATTCATAAAATGAAATATACTTGAAAGTTCTGTATTTTATATTATAGACAACTGGAATTTTGGTCGCCTATAATATATATTTGTAATCCACAAACTTACTTTATTTTACCGAGTGTTTGTTATTTATCCTTAATTCCAATTAAATCTAGTCTTTATTTATAGATAGAACGGATGATTGGAGACATTTTTCTAATAATTTAAATGTGTATATTTTTATGAATTTTAAATAGGTATAGATAAAATGATTAGAGGGGATTTTTTCTTATAATTTAAATATGTATAATTCATACACTTATTTTATCACAAAAATAAAAACTGCAATTATATTACTGCTATGCAATATCTGTCATTTTTATTTGTCAATCGTAATTACTATATTTTTACTTTTGCATGGTTATTGACTGATATATAACATTTATATAATATGCGTTTATCGTTTGAGACTACATGTATTATTTATCTAGGACATTGTTTTTGAAAGGCTTTACTATGACGTATTCTGTAGAGCATATTTTAGAGTTACTAATATGTAAACATATAGTATTTGTTACTCGTGACTGGTCTAAAATATTTTCTGTGGTTCTAATTTCATTATTTTTACAAAATTATAATTTTTTACAAAATTATAATTTTCATTGCTTCTTACGATGTTATCGTACCACCTTGCACCATCCTAGGCCCGTTACTATTTACTACTCATATAATTGATGTTATATTACGTAAACACTCCCCTATTTTTTTTTATTTGTATTTATAATTTATGTACTTAATAGACGTAAATGTTTAAATAGGTAAGATTAGTGTATAATAAAAATTGCTTTTAGATATCTGTATATTTTAGGTTGCATGGTGTTAGAAAAAAGTGTTATAGGCGGGATCCTTTGACATTTTGTTTATTTTATAAAATCGTTTATCAATATTATTAATCATATTTTATAAGTTTTGTTAGAATAGTAAATATATAAACGTAAGCATACTTATTAATGTAAACTATTATTAATTTAGTATAACCTAAAAATGATCTCAGCGATGTGTTAATAAATCTTCAGGTTTTTGCATCAGCCATTGTTATGTTTTAAAACGTTATTTTTATTGCAATCAATTTAATGTAATATTGCAAATGTAACTGTATTTAATTATTTAACGTAAAACTGTACCTAATAATTTAATTTATTTTAAAATTGTTAAAAATTAATTCATGAATAAACATCACATTTTGAATTAATTTATTTTATTTGTTTTTCGTTTTACATACTACATTTGATTGATAAGTAAGAATGGTATGCATGAGGTTTGATATAAATAAAAAAAGGATTGGCGAATGTGATAATAGTAAGGGACCCAACGACACAAAACCTAGTCCCATTAGTCAACCAGAATATTGTTACGTACTTCCGGGTTCGTAATTTGCAAGAAAACGCCATTTATGTTAAAACTGTGTATTTACAAAACAGCACAATATAACACTTAAATACTCTCATTAACACTAGTCACTCGCTGTACTATCACAATTTAACCGATTACACAATAAAACGCTTCTCGCTTCGCACGGGTCGCTTCAAGTATCGCTATCGATCGCTTTATAAAAACTGCCTTTTATTTGTAAACACATCTCTATTTATACCCAGGGTAAAGTTCTATCTGGATCCAGAAAAATCTAAATGTATCGCGTAATACAATGAATCACTTGTAATTGTAAACAACTTATGATAAGTCATAGTACACCCTATTTTCTCCGTTAAAGTCCGTTATGGTGTAGCTATTAGGGTATGGCCAACTTTTTGTGTATAAATAGGAGTAGCTATCTCTTTTATTTCTAGATCCCTCCAGCGTTCCAACTCTTAGGTGATTTTTCGACGAACCGGATTACGTAGCCAAACAAAAATCCTTTCTGAAAACGACGATGATAGGCGTTTCGGTCGTACCTTGTCTTCATTCGCTGACTTGATTTTAATGCATTTTCACTTATTAACAAGTGTATATCGCGTAACCTCTCACAAATAAAGCCATTACAAGTTGTTTAATTCTTTTCATCAATTAGAAAAGAGCTGATGATCTTAAAATGGCTGACAGATTCTATTGAAACATAGCTAAGAACCATCTCGCAAAACAGGGCTTTCAATTAGAAAAAACCCGCAACCAAATCGGACCATCCGCTAGGGCACTACGATGCCACGGACTGACACAGATACACACCTGAAACTTATATCTAACACCCCTCGTTTTTCGTCGGGGGTTAAAAGTTCCAGTCCCTACATAATGAGCTTTGTTGGATGGTATTGTAACAGCTCGCTCGGGTCGGGGCTTGCACCAAATGTAGAGGCTGGCTGCTCTACCGACTGAACTTGCCCGGAGATTCTACCAGCTGTAGAATCCTTCAAATCCCCGGACGATTACTTTACTCGCTTGGCTGCTTCTACGGGTACACGGGATCTAACTTTGCCTTTTATCAAATAAAATATATTTTTCGGATCTTCATTTATTTTAGGGCATACGTCTTAGCCCGTCAAGATTACTTCGCTATCTTATATATGTCGCAGTGAAATTGTCAATAGACGTTAGATTGTAATCTACCTAGGGAGTTTATAATTTGGTTAGGTTAGGTTAGCAGTTAAATTATAATATCACTTAGGTAGATTATAATCTAACGGTATTGACAATTTCACTGCGACATATACATCATATATAAAAACTAACCAATGTTCTACGTTTAAAAGCAGACAAAGCTGCCAGTATACATGTAATACCATAAAGGTATTACAGTACCATAGTATTGCATTAGCACTGAACTTTTACAAGTCTGTTAAGTTTTTTTACAAACGAAATCAGAAAGTCGTTAAAAAGTTGCTTGCAATATTTAGAAAATCTTTAATATACATACGAAAATTGCCAGTTAAATAGATGCTTATGACCTTCGAATGAGGATCCCAAATTATCACGTCAAGGTTATTTTATTATCTTTGTAAATATCAATTGTGGAAAAAATTGACAATGTGAATCATGTCCTCTAAATGCTACAAAACACATAACACGAAAAACTCAGTAATAGCTTATTACCGGAATATTCGCGGGGGTGTCGAATTGTGAATATAATAGCGTCTATAAGCCACAGAAGAAAACAGCAAAAATTAAAGATTTGATTTGATTGATTTATAATATTTTTGTATTTTATTTTACTATAAAAAATCACATCTTTCCTCCAGCAACTCGAATCATAATCTTCACTCGCGTGAAAAAAATCCACTCGAGACTCCTCTTCACTGGAGTGCCTCAGTTTTAACTGGGGAATGACTCGAGTGAAAAAAACACTCGAATGTCAGTAAAATCTTTAGGGTACCCTCTACAAGTAAAGCTTTCTCGCAAACCCCGTAGTGTAGTGTAAGGTATCGGTGTATAGAGTTCTTAAAAAATATTGCGGGTTGTCACCACAATTTTTCAATTAAGGGATGCTTTTGTAAGATATTAAGTTTTGAAATGTCAACTTTTGTTAGATTCGAGTGTCGTCGTCGTCGTCTCTCGGCCACTCCTGCCAGCTAGCTGCAGCAGCTGGTTGCTCCCGGATTTGTGAAACAATTCGCGGTAGCATAGATAAATTACACGTCCACGGTAGTAAGATATATTAAAACGAAGTTTGAAGGACAACTACCCCGGATAAATACGCTCAAGTTTACGGGTAACTGTATAGGCCTACTGATACAGATTTTTTTATAGGCTATGCATGGGCAGGGGGCAGGGGGGGCAACCGTAACATTTTAAGACTATTTTATCTTAATATCTACAACAGTCTGTAGATAGCCAGTAGAGAGGTAAATAAATTCCAGGGGGTAGGCAGCTGCCCCTCCCTGCCTCCCCCTCGGTACGCCCATGAGGCTGTGAACCAGTAACGCGGATATATCCGTCATTGACTTTAAATAGGTTAGTAATCAGCGTAAGAGAATAGACGCTGGTTATTAATTACTCGCACTAATTAACGGCTGTCTAGATGTGTTTTTGCTTAATACTGAACACCTGCATTAAACACTCGCACTAATCAAAGTGTATCGGGGGCCTAATATGTCGAACTATAATACTAAACCAATTTTGGGATTTCTCTAATAAACAGAGCCATAGCGCATAGAGCATAAAATAAACAGGATTAACATCAAGTTATGCTTTTGGCTAACATTTCTTAAATCCCTGTTGCAACAAAAAGTCAGACAAGCGTGACGGGCCTCACGCAATGTGGGATTTCTTAAATGGCCATCATAATAATGTGGACTAAGAGGAGGGCGTTATCGTTTCGTGCTGTGAACATTGAACCTATTAAAAGTCGATCACGGATATGTCCGCACTACATAGTACGCGAGCCAGCAACAGATTTTCATGACCAAGTTTCTCTCGGGCAATAACTTCTAGAATGCTTCAGATAGTTGTATCGTGAAGTTCTGTGAACATCAGCTGCTCGGGCGGTGGGTTCAGCAGCAGTGGCCTCTTATCCACGTCGAAAAAAAAATTTAGCCATTTCCTCCCGATTGAAAATTTTCCAAATTATAGCTTGTCCAATATCTTGAAGAAAACAAGATGGTCAGCTGACATATCGTGGTTGAAAATACGTCAGCTGGTCACACAAACATGTAATTTTTTTTTTCAATCATCTCAATTGAAAATTTGCCAGATTACAGTCAGCTGGCTGTATATCGGTGGAATAATTGTCAGCTGAGCCCTCAAAGTTGTAACTCAGGAGCCAGACAAGAGCGTACTACGCGTGTACGCTCATGGCTCCTGGCGCGTAGTACGCGAGTGCTTACAGGACTCTCAGTACAGAATTATACCTATGTGTATTTTAAGACCAAATCCTTTGTAGCTAGATATATATATATATATATATATATATATATATATATATATATATATATATATATGTGTGTGTGTGTGTGTGTGTGTGTGTGTGTGTATAGACTGGGATAAATACATACATCTGTTCTTACTGGCTTACTGAACAGCGGAACACGAAAGCATAAAAGTGACGCCAGCCTATGCTAACTTCGGCTGACAATTACATATACCAGCAGACTTAATGACTGGAGGCCCGCCGCCGCCGAATGCAGAGACCCAAATAACTATACCGTAATATGTTGAAGACATTCGTGAGAGGTTACGCGATATACACTTGTTAATAAGTGAAAATGCATTAGAATCAAGTCAGCGAATGAAGACAAGGTACGACCGAAACGCCTATCATCGTCGTTTTCAGGAAGGATCTCTTGTTTGGCTACGTAATCCGGTTCGTCGAAAAATCACCTAAGAAGAGTTGGAACGCTGGAGGGATCTAGAAATAAAAGAGATAGCTACTCCTATTTATACACAAAAAGTTGGCCATACCCTAATAGCTATACCATAACGGACTTTCTGGTACAAGGCATAAGGGAGAAAATAGGGTGTACTATGACTAGGGTGTACTATGATACTATGACCAAATCCTTTGTAGCTAGAGAGAGAGAGAGATATATATATATATATATATATATATATATATATATATATATATATATATATATATATATCAGCTGCTCGGGCGGTGGGTTCAGCAGCAGTGGCTTCTTATCCACGTCGAAAAAAAAATTTAGCCATTTCCTCCCGATTGAAAATTTTCCAAATTATAGCTTGTCCAATATCTTGAAGAAAACAAGATGGTCAGCTGACATATCGTGGTGGAAAATACGTCAGCTGGTCACACAAACATGTAATTTTTTTTTCAATCATCTCAATTGAAAATTTGCCAGATTACAGTCAGCTGGCTGTATATCGGTGGAATAATTGTCAGCTGAGCCCTTAAGTTGTAACTCAGGAGCCAGACAAGAGCGTACTACGCGTGTACGCTCATGGCTCCTGGCGCGTAGTACGCGAGTGCTTACAGGACTCTCAGTACAGAATTATACCTATGTGTATTTTAAGACCAAATCCTTTGTAGCTAGAGATATATATATATATATATATATATATATATATATATATATATATATATATATGTGTGTGTGTGTGTGTGTGTATAGACTGGGATAAATACATACATCTGTTCTTACTGGCTTACTGAACAGCGGAACACGAAAGCATAAAAGTGACGCCAGCCTATGCTAACTTCGGCTGACAATTACATATACCAGCAGACTTAATGACTGGATTTAGAAATAAAAGAGATAGCTACTCCTATTTATACACAAAAAGTTGGCCATACCCTAATAGCTACACCATAACGGACTTTCTGGTAAAAGGCATAAGGGAGAAAATAGGGTGTACTATGATACTATGACCAAATCCTTTGTAGCTATATATATATATATATATATATATATATATATATATATATATATATATATATATATATATATGTATGTATGTATGTATAGACGGATAAATACATACATCGGTTCTTACTGGCTTACTGAACAGCGGAACACGAAAGCATAAAAGTGACGCCAGCCTATGCTAACTTCGGCTGACAATTGCATATACTAGCAGACTATATATAGATAGACAGGACTATTTCTGATCGGCTTTATTCTTTGGAATTACGTAGAGATGTGGCTTCGCTCTGTATCTTCTATCAGATCTATCATGGGGAGTGTTCCGAGGAACTGTTTAGATTAAGTCCTGCCGCAGAATTTCACCATCGTACATCACGTCACAATTCAAAATTCATCCTCACCATTTCGATTCATCGACACAACTGTGCAATTCTCGAGGTACTTTTTCCCCACACTACTCTTCTGTGGAACCAATTACCGGCAGGGTATTTTCCGAACGGATACGACTTAGGGACGTTCAAGAAAGAGCCTACTCTTTTTTTAAAGGCCGGCAACGCAACTGCAAGTCTAGTTCTACATTGCAGATGTACATGGGCGGAGATGATCACTTACCATCAGGTGAGCCTCCTGTCCATTTGCCCCCTTTTTCTACAAAAAAAAACGACTGATTAGATTAAGGCCTCAAACTAGATGTCGGCGATCTGCGGCACGACGGCGAACGCGCCGCTCGCGTTTTTTTTTCGCGCTGCTGTCACACAGTTCATTTCCATAAGAATCTATGTGTTAGATAGCGCCGTCGCCGCCGCGCCGCAGATCGTCGAAATCCAGTTTGAGGCCGAACATCTGCTCATTGCTACACTTTCAGGGCTAAACTAACCAACTTTAATATTCCAGTATTAATATATATTTTGTATGTATTAGTATCGTTGACTAACACCCATAACGCAAACAAATAATTTGCTTACTTTAGTGTTAGATCAGTAAGTGTAATTGGACGTAGTTACACGAAAAGGATCCAATCCATACAAAATCACTTTAGAAATATTGAAGTTTGAAGTTGGATATTTTTTAATTTTTTAACGTGCCATACATAGGGACTAGTTCTGACGTCGAATAAAGTAATAGAGAGCTGTTTTTGCTTAAATGTTTTTTACTGTCCGATAGTATTGATGTTTAGCATCAATTTGGTGCGCTTAACTCATTTTTGACCATATTGTGGATTGGATCCTTTTCGTTTAGCGTATAATTTGTCCCGTGAATATTTATTTATTCATTATTTATAAGAGAGTGTTTTTTGTATAAACTTTCAACACCTATTTCAGTCTCTTAGGGATTGATATTTGAGAAAAAATTAAGCTCATGTTTGTAATCTTGAACTATCCTCATGCTAACTTTCATTCAAATCGGTTCACCGGTATAGGGTAAAAGCGTAACAGACGGACAGATAAAATTTCGCATTTATATATTAGTATGTACTAATATCACTACTAGCTGTTTCATTATAATTAATATTCTATGTCAAATGCTGTATTTATCATTTATCTTCCCAAGTACTGAAACTACACAAAAAAATAAAGTTTATTACATTCATTAGCATCGTTTGTAGTTTGCAATAAGTTAAAAAAAATTAGGCATTTATTTAAGTGGTTTTCAGAGTAAGGAAGCTAAGTCGTTAGGTCGAGGCTGTCATTTTTTAAAGAAGTAATTTTACGATTCCTCCTCCTCGCAAGGATTTTTTGAAATTCATCACCTAATAAGGTGAAACAGGGACTAAAATATTGTACGAAACTCTTGAGGTCAATTTAAGCCCGGGCGAAGCTGCGCGGATCAGCTAGTATTTTTATAAGTGTAAAAGGAGCGAAGTCTATGTTAAGTAATTTATTTTCAATTTGCTTACATACGTAAATTTATTTATTTATACAGTCCAAGAAATATAGTTGTAACAAAAACTGATTTTTATCTTTTTTATACAGGCTCATAAAAAGTAGTGTATCATTGGGTTGCATTTTTTTTGGGCGATATTTTGTTGAATCTTTTTGTTCAAACATTAGCAAAAATTCATCTGATTTTCGCTCTAGTCCCTTTCTCTTGAATTCCGCACGAAAATACTTTTTACTAAATATATAAAGGTTATTAAGACATTGACTATTTAGAAGCTTATCACCGGTGACAAATTATTCGTGCATACTAGTTTTAATACATTTTTCTTTACAAGCAGCAGTTTATAGAGATACTATACTTTGAGAGATAATTTTACTGAAATTATTTTATAAAAAAATTAGTCTACGTAAAAATTTACGCAGAAAGTTCTAAATATGAACGATTAATGTACATACATGGCGAAGGGTTCAAATCATTATTTTAGCTTATACACCACTATCTTTTAATTACCAGTCAAAAACAGTACTATCCACTTATACTGAGTACACTCCAGCAAACAAAAATTAATAAATGTGTAAAAATGTAAATCTTGTGTCTTTATAAATAGCTTTTCTTAGTCGTTTTTTTTAAACACACTACTTTGTCCATTTTATTAATGGATTTTTGGCAGCTCACGCTCCGTATAGTTTAATTAAAATGTCGTACTAATAATATTGTACTTCATGTACATTATATGGAATGATTACAAATAATCGGTAGAAATGCTAATGTGTAGGGGGAGATATAACATTGGAAACAAAACACGTTAGAAGAGCATGAAGAGATACACTCTACATGCACACTTACGCGGAGCAACGCTAACTCGATGATTAACGCGTGACACGTGTAAACCTTTTTCCGACGTCCGCAACAAAATTTTCATAGTTTTCTTCTGGATGTGATTCTTCTAATATGTTTAGTATTACCAGTGATCTATTAAGGATATTTGATGATTACATATCTGTCATTACGTTATGTAGACTTGATTTTTTAAATTATTTATTGCTTTAATTTTATAAAATATTTATTTCGATTGTAGTAGACAGGGACACATTGACACAAGTGCTGTCGGGGCACATTGATACGTACTCATTTTATAAAAACTAGTAATTACAGTTATTATTAGTTATTGTATAAGTATAAAACGAGTGATGAATTATTAATTGAAGATTATTTATCACTTTTTGTTTAAAAGAGTTTTTATTGCATAGTATAATGCTTGGATTTAATTGTTCTATTTTTATATAAAAAACAAAAAAATATATTTATTTCAATTAGTATTAGATTAAACTTAAGTACACGTAATTTACCAAAATCTATAAAACTTATATAATTTGTAGACATGTACCTATGAATCAAATGTACCTGTGGGTACCTTGATACAAATCTCAATTTTTAGTAAATAGGCTTTCATATTTTTTGTGATTAAATCTGACGTTTAATTTGTGTTTCAAAAGTTAGTTGAAACTAACTTTTGAAACACAAATTAAACGTCAGATTTAATCACAAAAAATATGAAAGTTAATACAGACGAAAAGTTAATAAAGACGTTTAATTTGTGTTTCAAAAGTTAGTTGAAACTAACTTTTGAAACACAAATTAAACGTCAGATTTAATCACAAAAAATATGAAAGCCTATTTACTAAAAATTGAGATTTGTATCAATGTACCCACAGGTACATTTGATTCATAGGTACATGTCTACAAATTAAATACGTATTCATACGTATTGAATAGACTGCAATTCTAAAATTGGATGTTATTGTCAATAGGTCGTCTTTTATTAGGTCTAAATAAAAATTGTATCAATGTGCCCCACCTCCCCCTAAATAGGGTGTAATGTAATGTAACGCGCCATACAGAACTTCGAGCGCCATAAAAAACTACTAATAAAATGAAAGTATAGTTTTATGTTATCTGTGAATCATACAGCACTCAGTAAATCTAGCATCGATCAATAAATCAAACATAGTTCCGTGAATCAAACATCGCTTAGTAAATCAAACATCGTTTAATGAATTAAACCTCTCTCAGTGGATCAAACACAATACAGTGAACCAAACATCTCTTAGCAAATTGAACATCGTTCAGTGAGTCGCTCATACATCATTCAGTTAGTCAAGCATTACTCGGTAAATCAAACATCGCTCAGTGAATCAAACATTGCTAGTGAATCAAATCTCACTCAGTGAACGAAACATCATCTAGTGAATCACACAATAAGCGAAACATAACTTAGTGAATCAAACATCACTCAATGAATTAAACATCAATAAGTAAATCAGTGTTTTTTTACTGATAATAATTATTTTACTAAATTCGCGTATTTCTTATAATCATTGTGTAAATTAAACGTAAACCCTTGTTTTAAGCATTTTACGGGAAAGAAAACTTCAGTGTCATATCCATAATTTTACATGGAATTTCTGAAAAGTAAGTAAGAAAGAAAGAACCATGTGTAAAAGATATGAAAAAATCTAATGGCTTATGCAAATGATGATGGCTGCTTACCGTATTGTAATACATTATTAATTTCTTCTGAAATGTAAATTGTATCACGGACACTTTTTATACTACTAAAATTCACAAAACTCCTTCAAAGATCAATGTTACTTGAATTTACAATAATTGTTACATGCCATTTTAAGCCACTCACATCGCAATATATCGTCGACATAAATATTATTAATTTTTGTATTACTTATCATGAAGATTATTTGATTTTAACCACTTAAGTTAAAAAACGACATAACTTATAACTTTTGTTTACATTTAAATATTTATCACTCGTTCACACTTCACAGTGTGAATAGATGACACTTGTTTTTCTTTCTTTCGGATGATAGTACTTGTTTATACAGTCTTGTTCCGACTATAATAATAAATATTTTAATTTTTGTTGCATTTTTACAAGTTTGTTTAAATATTTACGTCTTACCTATCCGACGTGTTTATAACTTATTTTAGTTGGTTAGAAATAAAAGTGTTAATTTTAAGGCAGAAAAGAAAAATCTTTGCTTGAATTAGAAATAAGAAATAGCGTACAAGTTTGATTAGTTTCATGACTTTCCGACTAAAATCCTTTTAAAATTAACTTGCTATTAAAAAGTGTCCGTTGAATTCTAATATTGAATTATTGTAAATTAAATTAATTTAATAACTTCGCATGACGCCATGTTCATGTAGCTCTTTTAGGCCGATCTCATCACTCTCCTTTGTATTTCTGGTAATTAAAAAAGTGGTGCATATCACAACAACAGAACTGTTTCACTGTAACATTTATTATTTGTTATAAAAAATAGTTCCACAGAAACTAGTCAAAAAATTTAAATCAAAGGATAATAAATACAGTAAGGATATTAGTGGGTATAATATAATTAATAGCATAATAACTGTATAAAGTGGTGAACTACTGATAATACATTCCAAATAAATTAAGTATTTTATTTCAGAAAACGATACAATATAGCATAATAGTTTAACAACAACACCATACGGAAATTTAAGTGAATCTATTGTAAAAAAATCCCTACGGAAATATGCTCATCAATTTGTCCAACACATTATCTCCCAAAGGAACAAGACTTACAGAACACCACTAATACTGAACATGAACCACAAGAGGCGCTTATAATTACTTTACATATTAATGAAGCGATATTTCTCACTGGCTAATGTGATCAATACAGGTTGCTATTGATCATTATCAATTGATTTCTTTAATGAAATTAGTCCAACAGAAAACTCAGTGCGAATTCCACACAAAAAATACAATGATCATAATAAAATTATAATTTTTTTCTACAACACACTCACAGGTTGAATTAATACAATTACTCTCTTAGCTCATAAATTGCTTAATTATACATATGTAGATTGTTCTAGTAAAATTTTACAGAATTCCATCACCAAAAAATCTAAGTGGGTAAAAGTCGTGTGACAACCGCTGGATTTTATCGTGAATTCGATGATTTAAAAAGAGGTTTATAAGCATGCACTGTGTAAAAAATAATCCACGAACTGACATATAATAATATATATATATATATATATATATATATATATATATATATATATATATATATTGCTGTTCTTAGTCTCGCTAAACTCGAGAAGGGCTGAACCGATTTGGCCAATTTTGGTTTTGAATTAATTTTAAAGTCCAGGGAAGGTTTAAAAGGTGAGAATATAAAAAAATAGGAGTAGTTAAAAAGGCAGAACAACGTTTGCCGGGTCAGCTAGTTATAGTATAAGAATCATTAAATAAATACTTAGAATTGTCTATGTCCATCAGAATTACATAACAATCGTTTGCAAGCTAATATTTGTTTTTCTTTCAATTGTTTGTTCAACGAAAAGAAGTAATAGGGAAATGAAGCACTGAACGTCATTGGTTGAATATAAAGAGCGCGTATATGTTTATGTAGTGACGGTGTGACCAAATGTCAGTCTGATTCTGTCTCTTCACTCTCGACAGGTGCGGACGTATGCTTGATGCTTATATATAATAACACTATTAAATTAAAAAATAATGAATCCATTACAATAAAATGCAAGCAACAAGTGGCAAAATTGTATACGACACTTGAGAGAAGTTGTAGAATCCAGAATTCCAGAACCAGATGTTAAGGATAGAAATCAAAACAATTAACGCAAAATAACGCCTTTATAGGAGGATGGCTCAAGTTGTTCAGATAACGAATAGAGGTTTAAGAAATTAATATTATTTGTTAAATCCTAGCATATTCCTTTTGTACACGACATTAGAGAATGAAGATGTTATATTCAATTTTTGCTTTCAATTCCAGATTATGTGAAAGATTATATTATATGACATGGTAACCAGTTCAGATCAGCAATATAAACACAACGTAGCCTAACATTTTGATGACCGATCCTGACAAATAAGTCAGTGCTACATCCTTATCACTTTCACACGATTATGGAAAGGACCTCGTTTTGTTGAATTATAGAACGTAGGATGTTGGTTCTGTCCTCCTCAAAGCAGCATTAGTAAATTGCAAACGGAATTAACCTTTGTTTAATTTTTTTACTGTAGGTCTCGGACTTCATCGTTTATATGTGTTTTAATTGATAATTTTTCTTTGTACGTTTGGTGTTGAAATTTTTCAATAATTAAATGCAATTCACACCATTATCCATCACATACAAAAATACATGTAACAAACAGTCTTAATGATATCGCGCGATATACGTCCGCACCATTTTTAGTACTCATTCCCGCAGTCTATAGACATTGTGGGTGATGGAGGAAGGGTTAAAACATTAATTTTGTGTTGTCGTCAGATGGATCTTAATGTCGTTAGGTATAAATATTATTCTTGTTCTTATAAAATTTCAAGAGGTTGAAACTCAAAAATTAATAAAACGCTCGAGTAGGACGACATTCATCGAATTCACGTAAAAACATGTAACTAATATTTAAATATATAATATTTTTTAACAATAAAGATAACAAGATTTCATAAATGATTCAATAAATATTTCCTTGAAACAACAGAACAATTCCCAAATAATCAAGTAATGCTTTTGAAAATAATGCATTCGTACAAAATACATCTGTTTTGCCTTGTTATTTTAACAAGGTAATATTTAATATTATATTTTTTAATTCAATCGCAGTAAAGAACAAGATTTTTTTTACGTCATTAATTAACTGTTTTAGATCAAAATCAAAGTAATACTGCATTCTACCGTGATGTTCTTAGCAGTATTATTACTACTTTGAATTTACTAGTTCTACAAGCACGCAAATGAAAATCAAAGTTTAACTAAACTGTACTGCTATATAACATTATGGGATAGCGCTTTAATATATTACTACCCTCATTATCTATGGCATATCTTACAGTAGTGTTACTTCAGTATTACTTTAATCTTGATGACGCCTTAGGGGCATAAAGATTCATTAATTAAGCTTATAATTTTAAATGTTTTGGAAACCCGTCCTAGTGTACTGTGCTAGCATGCATATTGTTATAAAAATGTTTCTTTTATCCCTATAAAATATTTTATATAACCAATGTATAAAATTGTTATGCATTTTTGTACAATTGTAGTAATAAGCCTATAAATAACACTTCAAAAGCTTACCACGGCTAATTTGCTAGTATTGCCATTGGGTAATTGTTTAGATATGTGAAGTGTCATCTTCAAGTAAACCGGAATAAAAAATTAAGTTCCAGATCATGAATATTTATGATTTCGATTTGACCCAATCATAAATTTACATATTTAACTGTCCATTTTGACAAAATATTCTAGCATATAGAATTTTATTGAAACGTATGGAATATAATTTACTCTTCGTTATTTGGAATTAGGGGACGAACATTTATTTTACTATACAAATACTAATCTTACCAGCTGCGTTTTCTTCTTTAACCAAGTTTAGAGACTGTTTCTCATGACTGACGACGAAATGACAAAAATCAAACTGACGACAAAATGACAAACATCACGAAGATATACTTTCCTTTCGATACGGCTGGATTCAATTGCATCCACCTCGCTACTGCCTATAACACAGGTCGTAATCATTTAAGCGTAGATTGGGCTCTTGCGATTTTCCAATATTAAATTAGCGCAAAAATCGTCGTGCATGCAGCGTAACCATTGCGTTTGTACTGCGGCCATGAAATAGTTATTCTTGCTGTCACAATTTTACCTAAACGAAAATTTTGCTCGTAAGCTCACACATAAGATTTAGGCTAGCATTTTAATCTATAGGATGATTATGTAAATAAGGATGAATGAACGATCAGAAACTAAGTTACTGATTCTCTCATCCATCTATTGAGATACAGCTGTATGTTCTATACGAAAAGGTAAATCTTTTCAAATTAAGAAGGTTTTTTTTTTAATAAATAAAAGTTTGAAGAAATCTTAAGAGATTATATTTTCATTACTAAGTTTACTACTCTTCAACCCTGAACAGATCTGTAAGATTTATAACACAAAAAATTTAAGAACTGATATCAAATCACTTAAAATAACAAAATAATAGATACAATAAAATAAAATAAATAATAACAAGGGTATAATAGAACTGCTCGACTAAAATGGAATTCAAAACAGTTCTTTATTCCGTTAATTAATTACATTCGTGAAAACAACTTTCAAATCTCTTAAAACACTACCCTTACTATGATTACACATCTAGGCTTTTAGCATTAGTATATATGTTTAAATGATCATTAGGCAGTTCAAAATTAATAAGTAATAATGAATTAAATGCTTAGAAAAAAGCTAACAAATTATATATTCCATACTGATTTGTATAATAAACAGTATTTCCGATTGTCCTAAGTTATTTCCACTCAATAATTTCGAATATATTGGAGTTAATTTTGAACATACTATAACGAATTACCATTTAATTTCAAATGTTGCTATACTAAACAGTTTGGTTTTACAAATTAAAAAAAAATTATATCTTGAAATCAATTTTATAGATAACACTACACACAATGCTCACTACTCTGCCTTCTTCTTTGAGGATGTTAATACAAACAACAGATTAACTACACTATTAGATATTAAAAACAATGTAGTCTCATATGTAATTTGCAATTGTAATTTGTTAATCGATTCTTCAATGTTAATTTTGAGCCATTTTCATAAACCGTTAGGGGAAGCCGGGGCTAGGTGTAACAAGCATTACGAAGTACTTATAAATAAGAAAATCAAAATTTATAGCGAGTCCGTCAAAGACCTTCTTTGGCATACGTGCGATTACTGTCTGTCCGTTCGTTCGTAAATACACAGTGGATGACGGTGATGTGCTGTAAATTTTTCATTTATTAAAAATCGATATATAAACATTTACTATTTATAAACATTAAAATTGTTTCGAAATCGTTCCATCAATTATGTTTAAAATTTATAAAGCTTTAACTTTAATGATGTATAATTTTGTTTTAGTTATTTTCAGTAAACATAATACATGTTGCTCAATTTTGTAAGTTATAACATTAATCTAATGGAATATAATCATGGCAAAATGACTAAACCAGACTTATATTTATTATTTCTCGAATCGATCGTGTTGTGTTCTTGTGATCGAATGTTTATAGTGGCCGTCACCCCGAATTTCATCAACAATCGATCATATTATGTTACAATTGCTTCAACGTCATTTAAGTTCTGAGCCTTTAAATATCCAAAATAAACATAATTTCTATCTATCTAAATATAGATAGAAAATCTATCTAAAATTAAATCTTATCCCAAAGCCTGGTCACTAAAATTAACGGACCACTCTCAGCGAAGTAAATGCTGTAAAGGCACGCCAGAGATAGTGTTGAAAATTTATGATATAATACAAGGCAAGGCGAAGTGTTGGAAACTGATTAAGAATGTGAAATGAAAAAGTATAGATAGGAGACTGTGTAAAGTGTGGTTAAATAAATAAAAAAGAAACGTAATATTAGATGATAAGATTTTTATAACTTGATTAGAATTCCGAAAATCATTTATCTTTAAATTAAAAGGCTAATTTGAAAATTAGCTAAATTAGCGACCGTCCTGTAGTCAAAATTCGACCGTAGACTAAATAATAAAATCTCTTTCATATGACAACAGACTTCCGCCCTAAAAAATAAAGTATACATGTGTGTATATTATCACGTATACACCACGCATGAATGAAGTGTGTTTAATGTTTATTTATATTAATGTAATGTAATTCTAACGCATGTTATTTTAAAATATAAGGTTTTTGCAGTCCTCCACAACGTAAACTTTAACAATGCCTAATTTCATACTCCACCATTCGCTTTATTGTTTTCAAAAAGGGTATGAAGTTTTTGCTTCACGTATTAATATATTTAGGTGATAGATTTTCAAATTATATAACGATTAACGATCAACATTTTATAAATGAAAAGAATATATTTATGTTTAAATACTTTTAAGTTAAGGATAAACATAAGTAGTCTAAAGCTGTGAAACATTGTTTAGAGTTTCTTCTGTCGATTTGTTAGTGTTAGATTTGTCGATAAACTAAGTTTATAAAAATATATGCAAAATTTATAGTGTTACAAACTGGCCTACTTGTAAAATTCCAATTTAAAGATGTTTTTATGTGTTACAAATAGCCCCGTGCTTCCCTAATTGATGTTTGTAATGACCAAACTTATATAATGTTTATTGATATGTAAAACATTGTTTCTATTTAAAACTACTCAAAACATTTTTTAATATACAAATGAACATCAACTTATAAGGAGCAGCATACAACATGTAATATAATAATATAAACATATTTGCACACCAATTTGAATATGTTAAGGTAATTTTGTTATGAACCGTTACAATTTTTGGCAAATAACCACAACTGAACTTACATTGCTTCTTATTTAGTAAAGGCACAAGCATTTTAAGATTTTTCATGTTTTTAATATTATTATACAAATTAAGTATAAAGAAATATCTATTACCTGTGATTCGCGAACATAACGCCATCCAACGAAATATTTCAATAAGCAAAGATGGTACAAACAGAACCATCTAAAAGCTAGATTAAACTGTCTCCGCGACACTGAAACTTACAATATCTAAAAAGGCGAGCAAAAAATCTATTAAACGTTTAACCTCGAAACGGAAACAAGCTTGGGTCGCTGAACATAACGTTCAAATGATTCCTTAAAATGTAACAATAACGATATTCATTAGCAGTGAATAACAAATTTATGTTTCTTTATACTTTACGCAACTGACATTATGGGTTTCCACAAATTCTACAGAGTTTTAAAGTCGAAGTCCACGAATGATAATAGAAATCTCCTTTGTGGAATTTTTAGTTACAATACTTCACATTGTATCGAAACTTTTTATGTAGTCAATATTTTACCAAAACATTTATTTTTAAATTTAAGAACATAGAAATTTTGAAATCACAAATGTCTCGTACTAGAATTATGAAATATTTAATATCAAAAATTATAACCCAAATACAATAATATTTCAAGTAAAAAATTAAGAATATAGTTCAAATATATTTTAATACGAATGGATCACGAAAACATTTTACAGAAATACATCTAATACCTCTCCCTAAACTCAACTTTAAACAAAACTAAAACAACATTTGAAAATACGGGCAGTATCACTGACATGAGAGAAAATGCAATCGGATGACACATAAACAATGGGGATCATTTATGACTATAAAGTAGAAATACAATTGATAAACGAAATGTAGTACACCATAATACCTATATGCTGTTAAATGTTTGCATGCAGTAAAAAAGCAACAGGCAAATGCGTTCAAAATTGAATTTTTGTTTTCCTCTAAGACTACTGCTATGTTAATGCTTAAAGACGTATTAAACTTTACTGCAGTGACTGGACAAAGTACGTAAATGACAATTTTATTCACAAGTTATATCACGAGCCGATATACTAGTGTTGGGGTTTCCTTACATATTAAAAGATACTTATGTAGACATCTTACTACTGATTATATTTTATTATAACTAGTTCATTGTCATATGTGAAACTCACTTGCTAGTTCAACGTAATAACCTTTGATAATCAAAAATTGGTTTAAGTAAAAACATAGATACTATATTTTCATTATGTTATATGAAACGAAAAACACTTTTATTGTATACATTTTCTTTGCGTTCTGAATTTCGAGAAAATATTTGCTATAATTTAACCAATTTTCATCCTAACTTATTCTTTTTCACACTTTTACCCAAATGATATTTGAATCCATTATTTAATCATTATAGTTTGGATACCACTTAATGAATTTTTTTTTTATTTTCATATAAACGGTTCGAAATATTATATCTATCAAATAAATAGAATTTAAAAATCTACTCGAATAAATAAATCCAAATAGATGCTACGCTAAGTTATCATAAACCTATGAACCCACAATTAGTTACTTTGAAGTCTAAAATTACATTTATAAGCCTAACATATTTTATTATTATTTCCACGTGTATAATAACCGCAACAACCGATTTCCAACATTCTATATTTATTCTATATATTTCAGGATTACCTGGCACAAATATAAAATACATAAAAGGTAATCCCCAGATCTAGTTGTATATTTTGTGGGTGAAATGAAATAAATGATTATTATTATTATATCTCTGGAGCCCTTAATCAGGCATTCACCAAATTTACTGGAAGCAAATCGGAAATATTTAACGCTTTTTAACAAAAAAAAAAATATTTTGCAAATCCGTCTATGACGGATAAAATATTTGAATACAAATGTTAAATAGTTTCCCAAGATATACAGTGCGCACACTATATCCACTTAATTGAAGACTTCTATATACTAACGTACAGCATGCTCTACGTCACTTATGTTCCACTTAAGTGCAGTCCATGGATTGCAACGTCACGAGCTCGTTGAATAAAACACGTAAGGCCATAAAATTCACGGCGGTTACGACCTTTTGGTCGCGAATAGATTTTTTTTAAATCGAGTTAGATAACATATAAAGGTGCGTCTTTTTTCTGATATCGAATATGTAACTAACTCAATAATGGAAAAAATGTCGGAATTGTCTTTTTCCCTTATGACGGCAAAATAAGCCTTTTATATTAGCGATGCTAATTTTGACTTTGGTTGGAAGATTTATTATCACTAGTGTGTAGAGTGTGGCCGAAATTCGACCAGAGTAAACAATAAAATCTCTTTCAATTTTGATAACTGACTTCAGCCGTTAAGAAAATAGTATACATGTGTGTATAATATGTATGTCACATGTATGTAGTGTGTGTAATATTTATTTTACTTAAATTTTATATATTTCTAATGCATTTTATTTAAAAATATAAGGTTTCCGCAATACCAATTTAAATGAGCCAAATTTCATACTCCACCGTTTGCGCAATTGTCTTAAAAATGGGAACAAAGTTTTCCGTTCACGTATTAATATATAGATTACTGCGCTGCAGCGACTGTTAACGTAATGGAATACGAATTCTACTTAGCATAGCTTCTGTAGCACGTTGTACATTAAACTCTCTGGCAAATCCGTCTATATATGACGGAGCTATGCCCGAATATACATAAAAAACACACATAAACATCCAAATTGAGGATCTCCTCCTTTTTGGGAAGTCGGTTGATAAAATATTGGAAACAAATTTCGCAAGATATACAGAGTGTCGGAATCGGTATTCACTTAATTGTTACAATACGGGAACAAATATTTTTAGACCGTATAAAAAAATTACCCCAAGAAAATTGTTTTGACACAATATAGTTTTTTCAATTCCACAATTTTACACATCTGTATAATCTATTTACGAAACGATACCATTTCGTGGTCATTATCAACAATCTAGTAACACGCTGGTTCAGTCAATGAGAATATAATTCATTCTAGTACTACGTCGGCTCAGACAAGTTTATCGTAAATGATTATGTTTCGTAAGCGACATTGTTGTACTTAAGATTAGTAAATAAATATTGCAAAGGGTGTTTCAAGTGTTATACGATATAACAATGAAAGTGTTTGAAATTTCTCTTATTTTAAGTAAAATGAATTATTTTAGCTTAAGTGTTTATATGGACTATTGAAAGCCATGTTTAAAATAACTGATGGTTCAATTGCACTTTGTATAAAGTTTCGTCTAGCTTGTTTGCATCTGGTTTATACAATAAACACTCAAAACGACAACACTAATTCGTAGTAGTTATTATTGCCTCGTTGATATGGTAGTTAAGTGGTCCGATCACGACGTCTCAGGTTCAGTTCCCAGGTGCAGAGGCTTCGTTTAGTAGTAGCAACTCGGCATCTGATGGTGGCGTTTTCACATCCTCCTGCTTCGGAGTAGTAAGTAAGGCTGTTGAACTTAGACATGTGTAACACTGCGCTGCACCGCGCAATTACGCTAACTCAATTTACTGAGCGGGTGTGTCAACTCACTTATTCAAAATGTGTTAGCGTACGGCGCAGCATAGTTATACCACAAATTCTTACAGATTATAGGCAGTAAACTCTCATTCATGTGCACAATTATCATGAGTCATGACTGTCATGTGTCGCGACTCACTCGTTGAGTTACCAATGAACCAACGCAATTCATGCGCTGTGCGCTGTTTGTTTGAGTAGCGTGGCGCACGGCGCACGTTTCGCTCGCTGCTCACTTCCCGTCACCCGCGGGCCGCGTCAGATTTATTGCGCCATGGGCAATTTTGAGTTAGCGCAAAGAGCCGGCGCAGTACACTACGCTTGAGTTACTAAATTAACGCAAGGAATTTTGCTGAGTTACCCATGTCTAGTTAAACTAAGGTACTTAAAATACTAAGCGATAATTGATACGCGGTTATGTGATCAACATTCACCTAATTATCTGGCTAACCGGTGAAATAAAGGTTCAATCTATCTACTTAGGACAGAAACGAAGTCATAAATATCTTTTATAGCCTTATTATTTCGCCTAGATTGACGAGTGGTACCGGTTTCGGTATAGACGCAAGAGGTTTAAGGTTCAAATATTGGTTCGGGAAATGTATTCTATTACTAGCTTTAAAAAGTTTTTCTAAAAAATGAAACTTGGCTGGGGCTGGATATGTATACGATTCGTTAGTAAAAAAGTCACCTATAATATTTATTTATTCAAAAATGCACGCGCAAGCATGTGCAGATTTGGTAAGACCACCTCTACCAGTCTACATTAATCAAATGAGAACAGTATTTGGGTTGGGGTGCACAGAAATTTATTACAATCATTAACTAACATCATAAAATTTTAATTAATATTGGAATTGAAATAAATGTTAACAATGCGACATTAAATAACCATAATATATAACATACATACTTCTACATAAATATTCATAGTAATAATATTCATTTATCCACACTAATATTATAAATGCGAGAGTAAGGCTGGTTTTACTGTGACGCTGAGCGCACACTGACGGCCAACGCTGATGTAGGTATGTAGCCTACGGCCGTTGGCGGCTGGCGCTGAGCGGCCAGCGCGACTCAACAATGCTACCTATCCGACCGTCATTCAGCGTGCGGTCAGCGTGACACTAAAATCAGCCTTAATCTGTGTGTCTCTTTTGCACGCCATAACCGATAAAAACCACTAAACCGGTTTGAATAAAATTTGGTACAAAGATAGTTTGAGACCCGAGAAAGGGCATAGGATAGTTGTTATCCCGGAAATCCTACGGGAACGGAAACTATGTGGGTAGACAATTTTTCACGCGGACGAAGTCGCGGGTACAGCTAGTTTTAAATAGTAATAATTTAATAACAATATCATGCTCATACGTCTTTGTGAAAATTGTCTGTAAAGGGTTATTTGAATGAAACGTTTTTTGATTTAATAGCATTATTTTCGTTATTTCTAAATATTAATTTATTTGTCGTAATGCTAATATTACAAATATTGATGTTAAAATGAATACCGTAACGTACATATTCTCAACAATAGGCGCCACTTGTGAATTCACGACTGGCCAATGGTTTTTTCGCCATGACGTGTCGTTGACCAGGTAATTGACAAAATGGGCATGTAGATTATTCATAGTATTAGCTCATTCCAAACGACACGCGCGGCCTAGGATTCGAACGCAGAACCTCATGACTACACCTAAACCAGTACCATTAGAACAATGCACTTTTGTATTTTTTATTACATTCGAACCACGTTATTTTGCATCATTTATTAGTTAAGGCTGTGCCTGTCTGTATTTTGTGGTTTTTAGGAAAATAGATAATTTTATTAAAAAGCTTATAAACTTTAATAACTTAGATACAGATGCTCAAAAAGTATGAGAAGAAATATAAGCTTACATATAAATATAAAAATTGTGTCGACAGAGGTAGATTACCCCATGGTACATTCCAATATCTGTAATTTTGTGTGAATATAAATTTAATTATATATTAATGTATATATTATATGGTGTGATTCCGCCTCTTTAATTGTAATTTTAATTTATTAGGTTTTTTTATAATATTGTTGAAAACTTAAAGTCCAGTTATACTCAATCTGTGGCTCGCGGGCCGCATGCGAACCTCCGGATAAAAATTGTTATCCATATTCTCAATTACTTGCTATTTGTTCACAAAACAGCTATGGAATAGAAGAGTTTTTATATATTTATTATTTCGAAGTTTCAATGGAAACGAAATGTCTAAGCACTTTCATGACTTTTAAATGAGCCTCAGCAAAGCGTGGCCGGGCTCAACCAGTAAAATGTTATATTATTAACTTAGATTTAGTTTTTATTAACCTCTATACATATTTTTTGGGACCCGCGACACCATGACTGAAACGTGTTTGTGGCCCTATTACAAAATAGGTTGAGTATGACTGACTTAAAGTGATGCAATGTGTGAGAAAACCTTCAGCTCTTTCAAAGAACAGGTTCTGAGACAAAACGATTTACAATGTCGAACAAGTACTTCTAGTATTAATATACACACAAACATTTATTTCATTTTATTGCTACAGATATGTAAACGCTATAATAATATAGACACAGCATTTCCCGCGCAAAATATATTACTTAGACAAATAGAAAAGCTTATTGAATTTATCGAACTGGGACTCAAATCCTGATGATGAGACATCGGTTACGTGCAAAGAAATGGTTGATATAACACTTCATTTAAGGGTTTTTGATGATCGGCCACTTACGCCTCGCTGTCTTAGCACGGTAGCATAGTTTTCAATCAATTTATTTTATGGTTCCTATACAAATTGCATTTCATTCAAATGTATTTCTACTTTTAGCAGTCACTGTTCGCTAGTAAGAAAAAATTATAAGCTGCCTTATGTGTGGGATGCATTGGGAGTGGTGTAACAGCGGCTTTGAATGGTCACCGCAGATAATATGACCATTTACATGAGGAACTTTCCGATGATGATGCCGAGTACAGCCATTCCGATGGCTGTGGCAATCCACGACATGACAGCTACTTGTTCCGTCTTCTCCGGCCCGTAGGAATGGCGGCGAACACCACGACCTTCAGATCCAACACTCTGGTGAAAACGAAGAAGCTCCTCCTATTCCACAGAAAAAAATGAAAATATTATAAATATAATTATTGACTTTCATACATTTTTTTGCATAATAGAGAAAGCAAATGAATAGAATTCTCATCTGATAAAGTGTTAAATTGTAAATAAAATAATATAATTAAAATAATAAAGTGGCAAAAAAATGTTAAGTGATCACTACAGGTGGTCGTTTTTAATAAAACGTTGTTGACCAACGACTTTAGCCAATGGTGGTGACATTCGATGCCGAAATGTTCAAAAACGGATAGAAATAACACCCAAATTCAACGCGATAGCAGGTATAATGCCGACCGTAACCGACAACAACCGATGTCAATCAAAGCACGGTGATGCCCGATGACCGATACGAGCGAATGAATCCAACTGAGAATAAACAATGGATAAGGGCAACGATACCAATTCCAAGTGCCATCTTAACTCCATACTTTAATAAACAATCGTCTTTTTAAAGGCGAATCCAAATAATAATAATAATATACTATAATATACTTTATTGCACACAACATCAGAATTGACAATAGAAAATAACAATGTACGATAAGGAACGGAGTACAAATAGGCGGTCTTATCACCCATCAGTGATCTCTTCCAGACAACCAGCGACTTTACGAAATATTTAAATGATCGCGGGCATTGGTGCTCATCTCACAAAAAAAAAATGCTAACCAATTTAAGTGCTATTGCAAATACCGTAGATACATTACACAAAAACAATATATATATATATATATATATATATATATATATATATATATATATATATATATATATATATATATATATATATATATATATATATATATATATATATATATATATATATATATATATATATACATACTCATATACATACATTTTATGTACTTACTAAAAGGCATAAAAATTACAGGATGTAATTAAGTAGGTAATTTTGCTAAAAACAATGTAATTTTAATATTTGAAAACATTAATCCTTGTTATTGCTTTTCAGGTATTCATAAAAGAGAGATAATGGGAGTTAAGTAGTCGTTTAAAACTAGCTAAATTATGTGGTGTTCGAATGTTAACAGGCAAAGCATTCAACAATCTAATGCTCTGCACAACAAATGACTTAGTAAAATTTTGTAAAATGAGTGAGAATTTTTAAAATAAGGTTATTAAAAGTGTGAGAAACTTTACTGGGAAAGGTCAAAAAGTTGAATATGTTCTTGAGATAATGGGGAGCAGCCGGGTCAAAGAGGACATCACAGTCGCCGGAATGCTCACATGCTTCACTTACTGTATCATTACAGTAAGTGAAGCATGTGAGCATTCCGGCGAAGACGATTGGAAGATTGGGAGCCACTTGAGTTGTAAACAAAATTCAGAGATATGAGTGTGCTACATCTTCACGCCAAATCCCTTACGGGGTAGGCAGAGAGATTTGATTGGCATATTTTACGGTTCAGACGGACTTTAAACAATTTTTCTAATTTAGTCAACTAGCCTATTAGCCCAGTCATTTGATCGATAAAAAAGGGGGTTACCTGGAAAGTTTTCCGGGAGTTTTGAAAATTGGTTATGCTCTTTTCGAATTTCAACTTTGCCATCTCTTATCTACGCCACTAGCGCCGCCATATTTAAAAAATGGTGCCAAATAGCAGTTTTTTGGAAATACCTCTTTTCTGACGGATTTTACGAAAAACACTTATGTACTAAATTAAAGTAAAAAAAAAATTCTGTAATTTATGTATTTTTAATTTTTTTCATTACGAGTGTCACAAAGTATTATTCATCTGCACCACCACGTATTTTTCTAAAAATTTCTACTATTACTACTGGATTAAAATGCAATTGCATTCGCAAATTTCATCATATAATTACGATGAAGAGGATGAAACGGCGACTATTTTTGAAAAAGCTTTCGATGAAATCGAAAACGATGACGTGTGTGATAAATCTGATAGTCACATCGCAGATAAGATAATGCGGACGAAATTTCGGTCTGCGATGTCTCGATCGGTGCTCAGGACAAAGCCGTAATACCTGGTCCATCAGGAACAGCAAAGCGAGGAAGATTGCGCAAAATTTCTAAATAAATAAATATATTACATGTGGATTAGGCCTACAGGAGAAACCATGATAAAAAAACGCGCCGCCGCCCCCAGGTGGTGTGGAAATGTTTTTTTTTTTTCAAAACGAAAATGTACTTTTTCTATTGAAATGTACTTTGCGGCGCTCGTACGTCAAAAACGATTAATGTTATGAAAAACATTGTAAATACATAAATTGTAGCAATTTTTTCTAGTTTATTTAGTACATAAATGTTTTTTTTTTTCGTAAAATGCGTCGGAAAGGAGATATTCCTAAAAACATGGAAATAGGTGCCAATTTTTTCAATATGGTGACGCGAGCGGCGGAGAAACAAGGTGGCGAAGTTGAAATATGAAAAGAGCACACTGAAATCCATAACATAACCAATTTTCAAAACTCGCGGAATACTTTCCAGTTAAAACTACCAAATGACTGAGTTATATTGTAGTATGGCATTATCTAGTTATAAAGACTCCCGCCAACAAACGGTTCAACAGTTACAGATTTAATCGAGATGGTGTGAAACTTTAAATTTAGACGGAAATATTAGGCCCCTATTAATAAACATGTTTTTATAATGCCTATTTCATCTAGCTGATCGTTCTGAGACGTTCAATTTTATAAGCGACAGTGACACATAAAATCAACCTAAGTACAAGTATATAATGCAATATACCCACGAGCTTATGTGGGAGAATATCTCACGGTGTTTAACAAATTATTGTAGCCTAATCCATACTAATATTATAAATGCGAAAGTAACTCTGTCTGTCTGTCTGTTACGCTTTCACGGCCAAACCACAGAACCGATTTGGATAAAATTTGGTACAAATATAGTTTGAGACCCAAGAAAGGACATAGGATAGTTCTTATCCCGGAAATCCCACGGGAACGGGAACTATGAGGGTTTTTATTTTAGAATTTTTTCCACGCGAACGAAGTCGCGGGCACAGCTAGTACAATCATATATATGCTAATAGCTGCACCCTGCAGCGATTATTTTGCTGATATAGCTAAATACATTTTCGCCAATTGCAACAATTAATCTTAAATGATATTTGGTATATTACTATGTCTGCGCGCAATTACGGACAAAAAATTTCGACAGTCACAGAAGCGACTACGTTATAAAGGAGGCGCCCAATGAGTCGACAGAGTGTTTTCCAGTTAAAAGTATTCGCAAAATTTTAGAGAAATTAAATGGTAAATGCGAGCACTTTAAAATACCACAAAATAATTTTATTTTTATAAATAAAACCATATAATTATTTTTGATACTGTCATCGGTCTGCTTTATACTTATATGCCATTTTCGGTCGGACAGGATATATTGATTTTATCACACATATTATATCATACATATTATATATCATTCATATTATTTGGTTGAACAGATCCAATCAGACTTCAAACTTAAACAAAACATACACAACACATTTTAAACCTTGTATTATGGATGAAATATCGTTGATATGGTTAATCTTGAATTTGGAAAAATCTACGCAATTTGCATAGATCATTGGATCGTTTTGCATTGAGCAAAACTTAAAGATTGTACTCAAGTAAGTTTTGCCACTCCAGAGTTTTGAAGGAACTAATTATTAATGGCTGAGAACTTAAACGAGAACCTTGGTTTCACATACTCTGTACAAAAACAAGTTAATAACGTTTCTATAAATATAAACATTTAAAAATCCTTCAAATCCTAAATGTATGAAGAAAAGGTGATTGATTGTATCTAAAATCTCAAACCTCGAAAAGAATAGGGATTTAATTTCGCAAGCTATTTTACTACTCGGAAGTCTGCGAAGGTAAACGCAAGCAAAGCTGCGCACATAAGCTATCTTATTGTGTATGCTTAGCAACATATAACACAGATAAATGCCAATAAAAAGAATTACACAGCTACTTATAAGGATGTACTTAGACTAAAAATCATTTACTGCTAAAATCATTTTTTTAATTACAAGGCTACATCGGAGCATATTTATTAAAACTTCTATTCTCTTACAGCGAGACATTGTTTGCTATTATTGTGTGTATCTAGTAAACAGCCTGTCCGCTTCAGATAAACAACATGAAACAATTTTTTGACTTGTTATCCCGTCATTGAAGAATCTATCGCTACTTGTGTACGATTCAACTTCATAGATAAAAGTCTAGAATAATTCTACAGACGTCGTGCCTTGTATATTAGTGTAAACGAGATATTTTCGAAATATCGACAAATATCTCTTCCCTTGGGCACGACGTCTTACATGAATATCCTAGGTAGGTTGATGTAAGGCATATCCTGTGAGCAGCTTAAGGCCTATACTATATTGTAACGGCGGTACTACAAACGAGCAAATAGCATGTAGCACGTGAAATGATTTGTGGTACAGTGTGATCATAATTGATAATAAGATAGCAAGCAGGCAGATGGTTCCCCTGATGGAAAGATATAACCATCGCCTATAGAAATCTAAGATGTTATTGGTGCGTTGTTATTCGTGTGGCGGAGTTGCAATGGTAGAAGCACAAGTTTACTGGCTTCCATTTTCCAAACCGAACACGACAGAGAAAAGCACCGACGCTTTGTTACGCTTAGTATTGCGGCAGGAATAGGTAATATGATGGTACCGAAACCGGGTTGAGACATTCCAATATTGTACCACCTAGTCGTAAGCCACATTCAACCACCAACTGGTTCGAGCGTGGCGAGAGCAAAGTTTTCCCTATATTCCATGTGATAATATATATATATATATATATATATATATATATATATATATATATATATATATATATATATATATATATATATATATATATATATATATATATATATATATATATATATATATAAGGTCTTTCCAAAATAGGTCATCATCATATTTCAAGACAGCGTTCAGTAAGTCAAACCAAAGATATCCAGCAAAAAAAGAATATCATGTAAGGTTGGTGTGTTCCCTTATTCAATTGTTTTGTCAACATAAATTATTAGGTGGAACTTAGTGTCTTGCGTGCAATTGGTTTACAAGCGAATGACGAACAATTAAAGCGGCATAAGTTTTGAAAATAATAATGTATTTAAACGCCGATTTGAAAAGCGATAAAGTGCAGTGGCTCGTACATAAGTTTTCGCAATTTATAGATTTTAAAATAAAAGAACATTTATAGAAACAATGATAATACTTATAGCATATTTTACAAAATCGCTAGCAATATATTTAAGTCATAGATTACGTCCAATTTTGCCTTCAAATAACTTAAAAATATAAACAAAATTGATATAATTATGTTAGCGTACGAGGTAATACAATGTAAAGATTATATTAATAGATAAGATAAATATATTCACACAAATTCCTTCAATAGGCAGTACGAATATAAGGGTTATGGTCACTCCCATAAACAGCCACCCATTTTCATTTGCAACATCAGAGATCAAACGTTATTACCAATTTTAACGATTATCGAGGTAATATCGATGACCTGATTTCATTAGTTATATAAAAAACTCAAATATTCAGGAATATCATGATTTTTTTAGGACAGGCATTCAGTAAGGAAGAGGTTATTCTATGATCAACGCATATTTTTACTCTTTTATTTCGTTTGGATTGCATGTATCAATACCAGATACTAATTTATGGCACAATTAGCGAATTCTTTGTCATTTGTTTAAGAAAGTATTACCTAAATATTTTCACATATATATATGGTTGGATATAAAATAATTCTAACGTGACAATTATTTTGGAAAGCTCTTTTGCTGTATGTGTTGCTAAATTATGTAACGCAATATTACTTCTACCTGAGTTTCTAATGTGGTCTAAGATAGCAAAATTAGTACTATGTGGGAGAGTTCCGTAACGTCTCGTCCTAGTTTACATTAACCTGCCGTAACAGCGTCAATAATTTTCACTGTCGTGTTCCGGTTTGGAGGGTAAATTAGCTGGTGAACTAATGCATGTGGCATTACCATCCTGCTACAAGGATAGCCACGTGCCATTGACATCCTTGGTTTCTATAGGCGACGGTTATTTTGTCTCTGCTATATTTACCAAAACAAAAAAGACAAAGCGTTCAAATAGTAAAATATACCACCATTTATATACTAGCGATCGCATGTGGCCGAAATTCGACCGTAGACTAAACAATAAAATCTCTTTTAAGTTTGACAACTGATTTTAGCCGTTAAAAAAATGTTAGACATGTGTGTATAATATATCATTTATGTCACACGAATGTAGTGTTGGTAATGTCTATTTTTATTATTTTAATGTACTTCTTTATTATTTAAAAATATGAGGTTTCTGCAGTTCTCTTTAATGTAAACTTTAACTGCGGCAAATTGCACACTCCACCGTTAACGCAATTGTCTTAAAAAGAGATCCAAAGTTTTCCCTTCATGTAATATAGATTATTTATAGCTAACGACAAATATTCAGCCCAAATATCCCTTATTCAGCAACTTTGTGAACAGTGGCAAGTAATGACATGACGTTACGGCGACTAACGCGGAAGCGTTAATAAAAGGAGCGAGGAATAAAAAGGTCATAGAAATAGATACTCGAGTGTCTCAGATTTCACTGCTTAATAATTGTGGTGTGAATGACCACATAGATTATGCTTTTAACAAAAAGTTCAAATTTGATCTTAACCATTGCACTGTAACATTTCAATAATTAAAAAAAATTTATAAAAAAGACTCGCATATATATGCATCTAAACTACAATATACATATAAAAACATTCGCATTGCATTCGCATTCCCTAGATTAAAGAATTCTTATTAATAATAATAGTAAAATAAATTTAATAATATATTGAAGTTATCAGCTCTAGTTTTAACTATTGCATAAACAGTAATAATACGGAATAAGTTCTGAAATAATATAACTTATAACATTATAAAACTTAAGAAACTTGTATATAGATACAGTTTTATAAAGCTATGTTTTATAAATCACTAATGCAGAGGCCTTTCTGAAGGAAAAGCCAGTTTCAAAGACAGTAACACTGTTTTAATCTTTATGATGTTATAAATAATAAAATGTTCAATTTCAGGCCTTTTCGGTATCTTTAACTAGTTGGTTTTGTCATTTTTAAGCCATTCTGCTAAGCAATTCGTTAAAGGCGAACGATTGTCTATACGAGTATATACCAATGTGACTGCTAGGTAGTAGAGTTCTGCAACGTCTTGCTCGAGCTTTTTCGTACTTTCTGACACAATAGCATCAATGCTCGTCACTGCCATGTACTAGTTGAGGGTAAGGTAGCTGGTAAACTTATGCACGTGGTAATATTGCGTGGATAGCGATAGTATCTCTTTTCACGATTCACATCTTTGTTGTCTATAGGCGGTGTTGTCTTTTATCTTGACATGAAAAAAGAAAAAAAAAAACATTTATATCCCTATTGTGCAGTTTCTTCTTTGCGATCAGCACAATCTTCTAATTCTGGCAATGGACAGTAGGCTGCAGAAGCGGCATTGCCTTTTTTCATATAGGTTTGGACAATTTATTTTATAAAACGTATTCAAAATTCAAACAAACAATTTATGGTAGAGACTTTTTAGTCCTAAAAAGCGCTAGTTCAAATTCATGCAAACCATGATGACTATCTGTTAATTAGTTAATTATGTTAGTCATAACATAACTAACTAATAAATTTATGTTATAACTAAGAAACTTATGTTAGTCGTAACATAAATTAGGAGGAAGAAAAATGAGGAAGACGGATTCTAGCTTTCGTCGGTCGGTAGGTCTAATTTCGGTTATTCTGAGGATAATAATGATAAATTTAAAATTTAAGTCTCTCACGGAAACGCTGAGGGCAGGGTTCCACACATGACAGTCCAGACTTGATTACTTCATATATATTTGAATGTCGAGATATAAACGAATTCTTAATTACTGCGACTACGTCAAGGACTAGGTCGAGTATCAGTCCACGACTGTTCCGGGGTTTAATAATGGTTATTGATTTCAAATTTAAAATATTATTATATTTTGCATAGACTTCGTATATAAATAAATATCATAATTGTATTACTAAAAGTTATTAATTAGTGCATCGATATTTTGGTGTATGTAGGTGGTGTGGTGGTGTAGCTATCCAGACTAGGTATTCTCCTAAAATATTATTTTCTACTAATTCAGGATTTATAAAAAGCAACATAATATAATAAATACATACAATCTACGACTAATAACAAAAGACAAACAGAGTTAGTTATACAATAAAAATTTGAAGATAATGAATCATTCAATAAAAATCGAATTAGTGTTGTGTAGAAAATTCTACGATTACGTAAGTTATTTACCTAAATGTCTGCCGATGACGCATAAGCTTAATAATGTTAACAAGTTTAAGGCCGCAATCTCGAAATCAGCTAGATACAGGGCGGCAGTGCCGGCTTTACAATTAACGCTCGTCGCGCTACTGCTTTTAAAAAACGGTCCATAAAAATCTTTACATTTGGACGTCCTACTCCTACATCGCTTTTGGCGCCGCACAGAACGCTGAGTTAAAGAGAGCGGTCTAAATGTTAGGAATCAAAACATATGATAACAAAAACTTACTTTTAATCGGAGATTTTCATGTCTTAATTTGCTTTCCTCCTCTCTAAGAAGGATAACTTCGTTAGTAGCCTTCAAGAAGTCACTTTCCAAATTTTCAGATTTAGGGAAAGGCTGAAATTAAAATAAAACAATTTATTAAAGTCCAGTTACATATACACGAATTGTTTCTACTGAATGCAAATAAAAATAAAAATGCAATTCTACTAAGCAATACTGAGGCAAGGCAGACGGAATATTGGGGAGACAAGTAAGAGTTTATATATTTTTTTAAATAAACAACAGTCAGCTGTTGGTTACACATTTAAGGTTTGTTTTAATATTTTGCTGTGAATTGCATATCCCTTCGAATAAATTCACAGAAAACCGTAATGGTTTTCTGTGAATTGTAGAATGATATTTATTATATCAATGTGTTATTTTGTTCTAATTATTAATTTAATATTATTATTAATGTATACTTTTTATTTTTTACTTTCAATGTCATTTGTAATATTATACCAAAAGACATTGTGACTAATTTTGACTTTTTTTCACTTTTGATCTTCAGTGCATTATAGACTTAAAAACAAATAGGTTTCCTCAGAACCTTTTAATATTCTAGTCTCGAGAGTTTATCTAAACCAGTATAAAGCCAAAAAATTATTGACAGTTTAGCCATTGGAGAACATTGCATAGTGCTACAGTTTATATGGCCATTGGCTGTTTTGAGTTTCGAACGTAAAATAAATCTATATATATAAAAATCAATGCCACTTTTCGTTGTAATTTTATAACTCAAGAACGGGCTCACCTATCCAAACCAAATGTTTAGGCTTTGTTCGGACTATTTAGTAGATGGTTAATGTGAAGTTTGCACAACATTTTTAATACTTCACTTTATACGTAGCGAAGCACGTACCGGGCCGCTAGTATTTTATAAAAACGTAATTATCAGAACATAGAGATGAAAAAGTGTCATCTGATAGACATATCGTAGAAATAAGACATCATAGTAAAAGCATATGAAGAGTATTCAAATCAGTATTAAATTTTATTTTAGGACTGTGTCCCCGGGTTAAAAGATTTCAGACCTGGTACCTCGAGGACATCATACACTATTTTTTCTATTAAGCAACGTAATTTGGTTAGGTATTTTTTGTAAAAACACCTATATTATCCTCCCTAGGAAGAAATGTATGCGTCGGAATAATTTTTGCTAGTGTCGAAAACGAAATTTACAGTGCTTTGTTATTCACGATCTAGTATACATTTGTTATCCTAGTCACTTTAGGACTTGTATAGATCATAAATTGATGAAACATGGAAACAACCATCTCTTTTTGTGCGGAATAAGTTAAGGGAGTCAATTTATATACATGTGACTATACAATATTGCCTATATAAATTTTGAACAAAACGCCTCTGGTTTTCGTAACAAACCATTCTGTAAAAATACACGTTTTGTTACCCGTCTATTATTATTACCATGTCTTTCAATGTATTACCGTGACAAATACTTTTGTCTGAGATGTTAAGGAATATTTGAATTTGATTAAGGCACTTTGTTTATAATTTTTGAGAGTTAAATCCCTCGAATTATATTATTTAATTTATTTGATATAATTGTTCCAAAAGTTCGAGTTCATCACTCAAGTACGGTGGAAATAGCTCCATAAATTTGTCCTATTTATTATGTAATAAATTTTGTCACGAAAAGCTTCCATTAATTTTGTAAAACAACATTATCTGCAATACTTTGGGAAACAACTTAGCCAACAAGACCAGTCCTGGGCGCCATAAAGTTTGTTAAATTTCTATGGAAGTACTTTGCTATTGGTAACAAGGATGACGAAAATTACCTCCGTATGGAATAACGACGAAATAAACAGAGTTAAACAATCTGCAAAAAAAACAAGAAACTTGCAAACTGTTTCTAACTCGTTTTTTTAAAAATTATTATGAATGTTTTGCTTCTACGATCAATTTATTATTACGATTTACAATTAATTTATTATTAATTTATTACTACGATTATTATACATAGTATCATTCAAAGCTCTTTATTTAATATTACTAATCAACTCTAAAATAAACATTATATAAAATTAGCATCTTGGGCTTCCCTACAGATACATAGCTGTCAATCTTTGCCTCTAACACTTTGCCTCTAACACTTTGTTTGCGTGGGGGTTACAAAAAATTGCTAAAATTTAAAAATGAATAGATTTTATGACGCTGCTAAATCATATTATGCATTTTTCAACCGACTTCCCAAAACGAAAAACTTCTTAAATCAGTTGTATGGTTTTTATCTTTTACTTCAGAACTCGATCATTTATTAACAAATTCGGAACGTTATTTTTTATTATTTTTAACGAATGTAATTAACATTATTATTATTATTTATATAACAAATATGTCATATCCATTTCACACTTGAATGACATGTCACTCGAATTTTGACCACTTTTGGTGATTTTTTTAGTTTGGAAGGGTAAAATTAAGGATCCAACTGTAAGACGACCTTCAACCAGCTGGTTAATGGATGAAAAGTATTTTATATCCAATAAAATATGTCAATAAAAATATTGCAAATGGGTTGACTAAAAAATTTCAGCCCAGAATATGATTAATCAACAATTATTTTTTTTAAACATTTCACTGGTTGGTTAATAGACAAATTTCATACCAACGGAATGTTAGAAGCCTATTTATTAGAATATGCAAACATCACGTTGACTATTTTTTCCGGTGACTCTTGGGTAAGCAGATTACTAGTATCGATTTACTTCTTTCTACTTACCTACCCAAGAGTTGTGACGGGAACAAAATTTACGGGACTTTTGATTGGTATGGAATTTGTCAATTAACCAAACCAGTGAACTGTTTAAAACAAATTCTGACTGAAATTTTTTAGTCTACCCATTTTAGTCATACTTATTGACATATTTAACTAGATATAAAATACGGTAGATACTTAGACTATTTGGTCCTATATAAATTTGGTAAAGATCTAATTCAGGTTTTTGTAAATACAGTTAAATGTCAGTTGTTATAATTTTAGAGCGTTTAAATTGTCTTTATACAGTGCTACCAAAACTATTTGAACATTTTAACAAACTTGAAATTTAGCTAGAAATATCGGGGTGCATTTGCCATTTCTAGTACGTACATCTGATGTAGCATTTGAACATTTAAAAAAGTATATTTACAAGTATAAATATGATTACGTAAACAATATTTTAAGTGAAAACAAGGGATGGAGGCAGGTTTATAATAAATTGAACCAATAATGATGGAACAAACCCCTGTTACAAAAACGGTATTTTTCAATTATGAAAAAGGATGTGAAAATGCTTGCGGATGGCGAAAAAGCTGTTTGAATTGCACTGAAGCAGTTAATTGTGCATTGGTGTTCATCTATTTAAAAAATAAAGGAAGTAGATGAAAAATCATATATCTACAACTACAAAAATGGTTAGGTAATGTTATTTCTTTGGAAATTGGAATTGAGGTATTTTTTTAGCTGAGGTTGGGGGGGTGGGGGAGGATATATTTGAGATACAAAACCTTCCCACCTTTTAAGTCCATCGAGGACAAACTACGTGACATGTAATTTATATACATATATTAAGATAAGATAGTAAACAAGCAGACGGCTCTCCTGATGGAAAGAGAAACCATCGCCTATATATACCAAAGATGGTGCGTTGCTATCCGTGTGGCGAGGTAACTTATCCTCCATACCATAACACTATTGCTATTGCGACAAGAATAGGTAAGGCGGTGGTACCATGTACCCGGGTGAAACGTTGCGAAATTCTACTTAATAGTCACGATGGTAGTGACACGTATAGTCTATCTAGTAATCGGTCATCTTTTACAACCTGCCTGGCACAACGGCAGTTGGTCTTAAAGAAGCCCGGACATAATATATCTACACGTCTTGTCATACCAAAGTAACGTATACTATTTAATATACCATATCAATAGTCCAAGCCGAAAAGTTTTATAATAATTCGTTTAAAATAAAATTAAATTCCGAGATTTTTATACTTGGGTGCTTAATAATAATAAAATAAGTCATTTAAACCATTTTTTCATAGAGCGTTTTTTACCGTCACGACAGTCAAAGAAAGCCGGAACAGTTAATAACTAGTGTTATAATAACTAAAGGCCGGCAACGCAACTGCAAGACCTCTGGTATTGTGGATGTCCATGGGCGGCGGTGATCACTTACCATCAGGTGCACCTCCTGCTCGTTTGCCCCCTCTTCTATAAAAAAAAAAAAAAAACTAGTGTTGCCAGTTCATTTACTTTTGCCGCAAAAATCGGATTTTTACATGAAAAGGACACAATAAAAACTGTACCCAGTAGCTTTTTCTAATTTATATTTTAATTGAGTTTTAAATTAAGTTTATATTGATAAATAAGAAACTTTTTTATTGAAAATACTTCACTTCTCACTATAATAAACCTTACGAATTACTTATATACCCCCCGCTCACTTCGGGTAATCCCTAAAAAAGCAAGATTGAATTTGTGCTTAGCGACATATATAAATTTAGCCTAAGAATCGACGGTAGGCAACGCTGGACTTTAGGAATTTTTAGGTGCATAGATGTGCTATCTGGCACACTTTTTTCATTGTCGATAGCTCAGTGTAATGGTGAGGACCATTACAACAACATGCCAACATGGTGGAAAGTAGTAGTGAGGCCGATGAAAAGTGTATATAGACGAAGATGCCTATTTAAGCTTTCTTCAAATACTTGCACATTATATTATTGCCAATTTTGCATTTTCTAACACCATAACATCAACGGCGGCAAAGCTATTACGATATGGAAGACAAGGTGATAAACCTGTGTCACACCATCCTAACCTCAAGGTTAGTATCTTTTCTGACAAAAAACATGAAGTAGCGTAAAGAAGACAATAAAGGTGAAACATTAATTTTAAGTATTTCAAAATCGTTAAGATTATTTGGTATTTTATATATTAATTCCTGCTGCCATAACGTTACTAACGTTGAACAGTCATTTGCATTAATTTTCAGACCTTGGATAAGTTTGCCCCATTCCTTACACTACCTTTTGTTTCAGTTGCATCACAGCTTTTTATATAAGATTTCGCGGAAATTTTGCATAATAAATACCTCGATTTCGTCTTTGAATTATGGATTTCCCCAGAATAACGTTTGAATCTATAAAATCATTTGCATGTTTGGTAATAAGTAACATCGGCTAAAATCTCACCGTCGGAAATAATAATTGTTGCCAATCGCCGTATACACACATTATTGCGGTGGGAACAGGTAAAGTGGTGGTTCCAAATCCATGGCAGACGTTGCAAAACATTGTATTTACGATTACAATAAGATTGTAGTGACAGATTTGGCCAATCTCTCGGCTTTTACGAACCGAATGCAAGAAAAACATTCTATACTTCACTAGAAGCACGGACCAACACAAGAAGGGGAGACAAGAGGCCACTTCAAGTATTATTTGAATTATTTTAAAATTAAATACTACACAGCTGTTTCCTAGAATTCTCCTTTGTCGTATCATACAAAAAAATTGCTATGTATTATAATATGAATTGTCAGTCATAATTTTTTAAGCTGGTTTAAAATTTGCAGGCAATGTAATTTTTTTAAACAAATACTGCTTCACCTCAATATTCAGCTTTGTCTATTCGATATCGCTACGCAGAGAGGAAAAGAAACAGCTGATTTGTTGCGAAGGCTTATGAGCAAAAATGTTTGCCCATTTAAAATCAATTTACAATAATCAAAAGGTACCGTTTTGCCGCTTAAAGTTCCCGATGTGTGATCATCATCCTTCCTCTTTGCTTCATTTTGGATGAGACCTTCAACTGCATCCTGGAATGAAATTTTGACGTGCCAAGCTTGGACTTGAAATGGAGTCTCTATCTTGACTTACACAATGTAAGTAATGTTAGTGACAATGAATGATTCAAATGCTATATTACAAGCAAGCACAATTTCTACAATTAAATCATCCAAGTGTCAGTGTTTAAATCTTTGTTTAGATATTTTGAAAAGGGCTATTGTTTTGTTTGAAAAGCTTGAAGCTACGTTCGTTAGATATTCTAATCAAGGTAGCATTTCGTCAAATCCTTTTTTGTTACAATAAGATTCATACATATTTTTTTTCTCACCTGATACAATTATAATGTCACATAAAATTTAAATTTTTTTATTATAACTACAAGTAAGAAACCAAACAAATATCGCGTTTAATTTGTTTTGAAGTAAATTAATATCATATCATTTTCGTAGGTTTTAATTTTATTAAAACGTTGCATAATTACTTAATAAAATGTTATTAAAACTAAAAAAAATGTTATAAAGGCTATAAATATTTTACTTTCTGCAAAGAAATAAATTTAAATCAATTTTTGTCGTCGAAACATTAATTTTGTTTACTTTTTCAACCACGTTACTACGAAAGTGCTGTTAATACTACGGACTACAGATATTATAATCCACATGTATAAATTATTTATTTCTTGTCAAAACCAATCTGGTTCGGGTACAGTCAGCTAGGAAAGTAGTAGGTATATGCTTTACAACAAATTTCGGGATTTGAATGCCAAATTATTGCCATTGCCATACCTCGACAATGCAAAATTGGCGGCAGAGGCCTGTAAGACAATCACATGCACAAAAGTATCGTTCGCTTCGCGAAATTCGATTAGATTTTCTATATACTAACCGAGTACATAGCTTTGACAAAAGTATATTTTTTAGTCATATTTATTATGAGGTTATTTATTTCATTATAAACATATAACATATAGTAAGAACGAAATAAACGGGTGTTTATTTCGTTCTTACTATAAAGTTTAATCGCCGTCTTAATGGAAAAACATAACAGCGAAAACGTAATTAATGATGCGCGTGGTAGCATGTGTGTTGTTGAAGTTTTTTTTTTTTACCTAAGACTGTATAATAGTGCATATATACGCTCATCAGAATAACTTGAAATAAAAAAGTGGAAAGCAATAGTCTTATTTTTTATATATTTATAGTTTTAATTTTTTAGTCCGAACGCCGCATTAAGCCGAGGTCCGATCACACAGGAGACAGGCCTGAGCACACTGCTCGCCCAAAAAGTCCGGTGACGCAGTAACGACCCATAAGATCAACTGCAATAGCCATTTCGAAAAAAAGGAAAACAATATGATCATTAAACATTGAAATTAAACATATAGGTATATAATTTTTTTTATATCTTTAGATAGCAAACAAGTAGATGGGTCTCCTGATGGAAAGAGTCGACCTTCGTGAAAGAGTCGACCATCGCGAAAGAGTCAACCGTCGCCTATAGCCTATAGACGCTCTTGCGGCACGAATAGATAAGGGAGTGGTAGCAGACCCGGGCGAGACAATGCAGAACTTTACCACCTAGTAAATATATAAAGATATAGACAGTAAATCCATATGACAAATTTTTAACAAGCCTCACATATCGAACACATTCACATAATAGAATATTTTTTCTCTCTTCACGGCCAAAACAGTTTCACCCTGATTGATATACTAAATTTATATTTAACAAATATGCCAATAAAAGGAGTTAAAGAAATACGACCTTGCCCTAACTACAAATATACGATTAAAGCATTAACAACTTTCAACATTAAATTTGATGTTTGTAAAAACGAAGACATACTGTTTTCGCAACTGTGTAAGTACAAGGAAGTCTCCTAAACGGCGATTCTGATTTAATTCATGACTAGAATGTTCAAATTTATGTTTATTGCACGCCTTAACGCAAAACGTGAGCTTAGTACTCTACTATCGCCATAACGAAATCAAGCAACTTTCTGAAGTAAAATTGTCGTTATTTTGTTTATGTTGCATTTGTGCAATAGCACACGTATATTAAGAAAAAACACTCATTTTAAAGTATTTGAAGACATTTATTGTATTTAGTGTACAAAACTGAAAAAAAATCTAGCCTGTCCGGATCTGGCAAGATTACGACCACGCAACTCAAAAAGTAGAAATTTTTTCTTTTAGCTATAGAATTACAATGCACGGTTTCCTATTGCAAACGGCTGAATAATTCGGTGTTATTTCATTATAATTAATAAAAATGCATATTTTTTTCTGTTTCTTTGTTGTTCAATGTTCATAATTAATAATGATTAATATTTCATAACATGTCAAAATAAACTTCAACATTATTTTGTCACCACGTTACAGGCTATGATCGACGGGCCATGCTGCCTTTTGGGATTTTCCAAACTACTTATATTTTAGTGTAATAACGTAAAGCTATTATAAACATGGTCGACACGAAATCAGATATTTCATTATGTTAAAATGTTCTACAACTTACAATCTTACATTTTTAACAATCTAAAATATCTTGAGTCAGGAAAATACACTATATCCGAAAATACCATAGGAATCCTCCTAAATATTATAAATCACTCTCCTCGAAACCACTTAATCAAATGAGTAGGAATCAAATGAGTCAATTGTGCATTAAAATCGAAATCGTCGCCCTCCATTACTGAGCGTCCCTAGAACAAGGACTAACCTGCTAAAGTTTGCCCCTGCGTCGCGTGCCATTCGGTTAATTAATTGTATATCATTGAAAATAGATATTTATCATAGTAGCCTTTCGGATGTCACGGAATGTGCTAAAATATATATTGAAATGAATAGTTTTTAAGTTATAGTTTACTTGCAATGTCGATTTGGGCAACTGTAATGATATTGTAAATGAATAATAAATAAATAAAATAAATAAAAAAAAAGTAGGCCCTTTCGTTGTGTAACTTTAAATAAATATTTTATTCACGTGAATGTGAACTTTACATTACTGCTCTACTTATATAAAACAAAATCCTTTTTGCTTGCATTAAGTTGACTTGCAGATTGCAGCTCAGTTTTATCAGAATAAATAAATTTTGTAGCAAGTTATTTTTCACAAACCTTGCCGGCGTAATTTGATCAGTTTGTTATGCTTTTACGGCCAATTGCCAGTCCTTATAAGCTTACGCCCACTAACAATGAATCGGATATATTGTAGTTTTTAATGATTAATTGTGATATGGAGATAACAAAAAAAATATTTTAGATTAATAATTTAGATTTAATAGACATTAAGTCACGTGACAGTGAACGCAAATCTGGAAGCGTTACGTCACACCGCTTGGTTAACGTCATCTCCATGTTGTCATTTTCATAAAAACCACATATAGTATGTAATGTAGTACCACGGGAGGATATAATTTCAATTTTAAAACGCGATATGTTTATTATAAATGTACTTTATTTAACCCAAATAATTAGTTTTTTGGTTAATATTCATAATAAGGTAAATTATTAAACAGTTTCTCACATTTAGTCAACTAGCCTACTGTGATAAATTTGTGAAAAAAAAAATATTTTTTTAAGTCTAGGGAAGAACATAATAGTCTAAGTTTTTTTATTCATAGGAATTAAGTAGGGATATGCTGACAATGCTCGCAAACTATTCTATTCTAATAATATTAATCAAGTAATGTTTAGGTGTAATATTTATTCCATTTTTTAAAAATTACATACAAACAAAATTAGTATATGTACATTTACTATTTTCTTCTAAAAAAATTTTTTTTCAATTTTGCAAACTCGAGGTTTTTGAGCTTAGAGATCAATTAAGTAGTAGGGATATGTTGACAATGCTCGCAAACTATTCTAATACAATTAATCAAGTAATGTTTAGGTGTAATATTTATTCCATTTTTTAAAAATTACATACAAAAAAAATTAGTATATGTACAATTGTACATATACTATTTTCTTCTAAAAAATTTTTTTTTCGATTTTGTAAACTCGAGGTTTTTGAGCTTAGAGATCAATTTGTCACTATGATTTTCGGAAAATTTTAATTTTATGCATTTCTGACCGCTTCAATTAACGCGTCATTTATTGATTACCGATCGTAGTTCGGTCTTAAGGTATTGCTTATAAATTGGGATCAATAAATGCGAGTTTTTCGTCTACTAATATCATATTTTCAACATAAATTATAACGTCTTTGGTTTCACATAAAAAATCGAAGCACATTCACAAAAAATATATTGACATCAACCGCTTCAAAGACTCCTTGTTAGTTTTAAGTTTTCCATAAAGGCTCTACTGGTAATAATACATAAAACTGGGCAAATAAAAATCGAAAAAAAGCTATACATATATTTTTGGATTATTTAAATCTAACAAATCTATATACACTTGTCCTTCATTTAAAATATTTAACTAATTATTGAGTTAATATAGTTATTGGAGAAAATAACACAAAAACTTTTGTTTTCTTACCTTTGTGGATGATTTTGCATCAGGCTCTGATCCAGCCAAAGCCAATCTCTTTTTGTTTGCTTCGTTTTGACCAGCATTGTCTCCAGAATCCTTGAAAGTAAATAAGCCTTCATTTAAAAATAATTTTGAACACGTCTTTTTTTTCATTTATGTGCTTACGATTTAATATTAGATTGAGTTTATTTTTTCGACTAGCCCGTTGTATTGTAAACCGGCCCGCTATAAATCAAGAGGTTTGGAAATCGAGTCCAATCAGTCACAGTTATTGGATTTTTATAAACAGAAAAATCTATAGTATATTCTATACTTTCCATCGTTGGCACTTGGTGAAATTCCATTGTTATTAGACACTTTTATAATTGCACTTGTGCATAAATTTCACTCTTACACATATATTTATACATATAATAAAATCGTACAAATATGAAAGAAAACTGTACATTGAATATTTTTTTAAAAGAATACTTGGGGCGTGATCTACAATCGATATCGAAGCCAAAAATATAATTTTTTTAGAATTTTTGTCTGTTTGTCTGTTTATCTGTTTGTCGGTATGTATGTCCGGGGTAAACTCAAAAAGTACTGCATGGATTTACTTCAAATTTTGCATGAATATTACTAACAGGTCGGGTCAACATATAGGCTACATATTATCACGCTATCACCTACAGGGGAGGAGCAGTGCGGAGTAAACGAAGTCCGCGCGGACGAAGTCGCAGGCAACAGTTTGTTTTTAATATATTAATCGACCGGTTTCACTTTTAAAGCATCTTCAGGTTGTAATATACTTAACTATTATTATTGATATAAGTATATTATACATCCTGAAGATGCTTTAAAAGTGAAACCGGTCGATTAATATATTAAAAATATATGTGTAAAAGTGAAATTTATGTACAAGTGCAATTATAAAAGTGTCTAATAAGAAAAATCTATAGGATCATTCTCTTGACCCCGAGAGCACGTCCTGTTTATCGTAACATACCGAGCGATGGTCACTAAAAGGCAAACAATGCGATGGAGATCACTCATCTCGAAAGTGAAACGTTATCAACAAGATGTTTGATATTGGATTTACTCTGCTTATTCTGCAGGGAACCAGGCGTGATAGACAATTTTGAATCATTTTTATGAACCAATAAATATTGTATTTGTAATAAATATTGTATTTTTTATCTATTTGTAATATGTTTGTTTGAAACTGTTTTGATAAAATAAAATTTGCAATTAGTTAAGAAATTAAATATGTTTAACATTAAAAATATCCGACAACAAATAGATGATCGTGAACGCAAAGTAGTTTTTAGTACCGTTCTTAATATAAATACATGAATCAGTGGCGTAGTGTGCCTTGGCGGGGCCCCGTATAAAAAAATTTTTGGGCCCCTTATGAAGGGTAGAGATTTCTCACAAAAAAAAATTATGTATAAAATTAAAAAAATATTTATTCATCATAACTATCTATCTGTCACTTTTCCAATTTTTTTACAAACTATTCAAATTAAATAAACACTCTTCTTGCCTGATTTTGAAAAAAAAGAAAATTTTTTTAACTAATGCCATTTGGGAAATTATTATTAATTTTTGCTTACCCACGTTGAGGGCCCCGGGCCCGAGGGCTCTGTATAATTGATACAGCAAATACGGCGGTAGCTACGCCCCTGACTTGAATTATTATGTTGGAAACCCTAGGTCAAGTAAAACATTCTATTTTTTTCATTTTTTAGAAAAATGACTTGCTTGTTACTTGACATGTTTACCTGATTTCGCGAAAGCTTAGTCATCTGTGACATCATGGATAATAATATATTTGATTAATTATAAGTGCTCTTGTTGCACTACTAACTAACCTTAAAGAGATTAAGAGTGTTATATATTTATTATACATCTGTCATAGATGGGTGATTCCGTTCTAACTGTGATATAATGTCAATACCGTGTCATGTCTATTTTTAGAATTTATTTATAAATTGTTAGTTTTTTTTGTCGTAAACATTAGAATTTATGAGGTAATTAGTTTAAATCATTTATTACGATAAAAAAACTAACAATTTATAAATAAATTCTAGAAATGGACATGACACGGTATTGACATTTAAGTGATATATTGTAAGTTTTCTGTAAGTGGCAAGTTATATTATATGAAAATAATGTTGAAATATGTTTATTATTTTCCAATAAGTACAAAAATTTCATAAATTAATTATTAATTAACGACCTGTGAGAACAAACAATACAGGACATTGAATATCACAGTTAGAACGGAATCACCCAGATACTCTTTACTTGCCTTTTATCTATTATCCAAATTTCCGATTAATGCGTAAACATCAATATCATAATTTGCGTTACGGAACCTACCTAAACATGAGTATACCCTGTATAACGATTACAATAAAAAAATTATACCATAATATTACATCAGTCGTAATACATTTGGGGGTGTGCGGATTTTTAAATATGTCTTTCGATCGACTTTTTTCTGTCATGCCTGTTTCATAGCAGAATAGGTAGGGTGAACTGATCTTCAATTGACAAATGCAAGCAGATTGTGTCATTAACTTATGTTAAATGTTTAAAGTTTATGCTTATGATTGCGACAAACATTCAAGAATCAATTGCATCTAAAATCAATGCAAACGGGAAATATGCGAGGAACTCTTATTACGTTTGAATAGCGCAAGCTAGCAATGTTCACTCACATACTCGATAGTGACGTAATCAGAGGATTGCTTGTATTATAACATTTTACAATCTATTTGTGATTTGAATTCGAGGTGATAATATAGTCAGTGACCCCAATTGTGATGTGCATGTTAAGTTTTTCTCTTTTCCCTACGTATTGAAGAGAAAAGATGGGCATGTAAATGGATTGAGTTGTTATACTCTTAATTTATCCAACAAAAAAAATTATATCCGGCTTCAGTATAAACATAAAATTCCTGTGTTTCACAAAAGACGTAAGAGTTGGTAACAAGTATTTAAACTAAACTTCGCTGAGCACTGTGTTCGTTAACGACGAAAATTTCGAAAAAACAATTTGACCGCAATAAAAAGTCCCATTTTTTTCACTTGATGTATGTATAAGTAAAAAGACTTATAACGGAAAATAAAGTTAATTGAAAATATTAGTAGCAAAGTGAGGCCAGTGACATTAAAATTAAAAATTCGTTACTACAAAATGAAAGAATATTAATCATGTCTCGTTAATTATTACTTGCGTAAATTAATTATAATTGAATCATTCACACATACGGTGCTAAAATAATTACGCTTAAGAAGCACACTCGAAAATAACAATTTAAATGTCGCATCATTTATCATGTATCAGTGTGCTGGACACGACTTCCATGGGCAAAATTATTGTTTTTTTTTTGGTTTTTATTTTATTTTTTATTGGTTCCGAGTATCGAGTCAAAACTCTTTGGTAGCATCATACAACTTGTACGAATGAGACAAACTCGAGCCATAATTTAATCTGGTGGCTTAGTATATATCAGCCTATTCATATAATAAGATTTAAAATGGATTTTTAGGGTTCCGTACGTAAAAGGTAAAACGGGACCCTATTACTAAGCCTCCGCTGTCTGTCTGTCTGTCCGTCTGTCGGTCTGTCTGTCACCAGATTGTATCTCATGAACCGTGATAGCTATAAAGCTGAAATTTTCACAAATTATGTATTTCCTTTGCCGTTATAACAACAAATACTATAAATAAATAAATGTAAATATTAATGGGGGTCCCATACAATAAGCGTGTTCTCTACCAACGAAAAATAACAGCACTGTATTTATCACTCTTCGTGCCTATACGTACTTTCAGTAAGACAAAATAATAATTGAAAAACAAAATCTCGTGTGTTTACGTCAACAGTCTACATTACTGTGGAGTAAAATTTTACAATTTTTTTCTCGCGATTGAGCTAAACTTCCGGGATAAAAACAAATTCAAGGATGCCATAATCATGGAAATCTATCCAGGCATTTGATGTTCGACGTATAAAAGATATTGAACACACTTCAGTTACGCCGTACGCGCGCCCCAATTCGCCTTATTCAGATTCATCCAGCGAAATCAATGTATAGAAACATTCCTTTCCAGCGCTCAAAATTGACTTAATTTTTAATTTTGCTGCATTAATACAATTGTGCCTTTAAAGGAATGGTATTATGCTCAATGAAATAAGTTAATTGTTGATTTTTCCAGTTTGAAGTACAAGATGTTTGTGTGTTCTCTTTGCTACATTAAAAACGAATTGGTCTTTTAAATAGATTCCAAAATACACTAGCTATGCTAGGTATTTAAAGCTCAAAGGAGCTAAAAGTATACTAAAACATAGATTTTTTAAACTCAATGATTTTATAACTCTAGAATTTATTAAAAATATAACTATTTTCGTTTTTGAACAGTTGTCACCTCTGTGGGCTTGTAGTCCGGTGTCGATGTTGACCGCATGGGGTACTAAGTTTAATTCTCGTGTCGAGCAATTCGAAAAATGTGTTTTTTTTTATTTTCTGATAAAAAAGAACATTGCCCGGGATTGAATAAGTGCTCGGTTGGCGATAGGCTTGCCATCTGTCACATTATGGGGCTAAATATCTTCGGCAAATCGTTATTTTAAAAATATGAAGAAGATTTATTAAGTTTTGGTCGCGTAAGTCAGTTTCGATCTCAATTAAAATGGTTGGACTTGCGTAACCATCGGAATGATCATGTTATTATATTGTTTTTTTTTTTAAATATTGCATGATCCTTTCTCTCCATCATATTTACGTGAACGGTTTCATTACTTTTATACCTAGGGTCGTATTCAGCGCTCTTTATACACTAATGCCCTTTTGGTCACAGTCCACAACACAAAAAGTTATTTGTAATCTTTTACGCTTACAGCAATACGTCTCTGGAATTATCTCCCAAATTATATTCAAGAGGTTCCATCAATAAATATATTTCAATCTAGAATAAATAATTACAACTTTAAGGTTAACTGGTAGAAAACGTCTTCAGACGTTAAGTTCCCCTTTTGTACATTTTGTGTAATAAATATTTTAAATAAATAAAATTTAAATGGCAATTTTTTTATAATTAAAAAGCTGTATGTTACAAAACTTAATTCGATTTTTAGCAGTTTTAAGTACATATTGAAAAAATAAAAAATATTATAAATCGACTGGTTAAAAAATTAAGTCGAATCTTTCATTGCTACCTTTCATATAGCACCCTCCCTAACTACTTTTTCAGGCCGTCAAATTATTGTTCTTATTTTAAATTTCACGCACCACTGATTTAAATATAACAATGCGATGATTACCCAATCAGGGACGAGCATTGATCATACCGCCAATCATTATTACTTGATGGTAATATAAAACAAACTAGCTGTTTAAAGAAAACAAACGTCGTGGGGCCGTTTACGAAAGACATTTTGAAGTTACAAGTCTAGAGGTATTACTATGTCGATGGCCGCTACAAGCATTGGATTGTCCTCAGTTATAATCCTGACTATTGCGGAATAGTACATAGCTGGAAAATATGAAGTAGGTTTGTTAGGATGCCTTTATGTCCTACGCCTAGAAAAGGAGCTCCGCGTATACAAGGACATTGATTTTATTCATATTTTGTAAACCCTTAAATCTACTTAACTAAATAAACTGTGTCCAAATATTTATTTTTCTTATTGCTATTAAACAATCTTATGCATTTATTCAAGTTTTGTTTTTTTTAACAAATAATTCAAAAGCATGCCATACGTATAAATAACATTAGCGATTAATACTAATTTCTGATCTTTAATATGATGATAAATGTCAAGGGCCCTAAATTAGTTTACAACAATTAATATAAATCTTTGTATAAATAATAGAAACAAAATCAATAAATTTAAATAAAGAAAGAAAGAAAATGGGAGCAATTTAAATTATTACTTAATACAAAATGGAAATTCAACTAAAATAATATAAAAATCACACATTCCATGACATTTTTACAATGTCAACTTTTGTTGACTACCTCTGCGATTTAAGTAAGTCTAGTTTGTCGTGGATTGGCTCAGGTCACCATTGAACGTATCAGCAAAATTTGACATTTAGGATAAAGTTTTAAGACCCGGCATGACAGATTTCTTTGACAAATAAGCTTCACATAATGCTGTGAATGTTTTGAATCATATACTCGTTATAATTTATGTTAGAAATAGGATAGTAAATTCCTTTAATAGTAAGGGAAACCCCAATCCAAAGTTCACAACGCTCAGATTTAGTACATATACAAGTTTACCAGTTATACCATACAAATAAAAATAAACTTACATATTGGTAGGAATAGACAAGACAGTGGAAGCGTACATGGGTGAGGTGTTGATAAAACTACAAAAAAAGTTATGTCAAAAACAAAATTAATTACTTACATTAAAGTTAGTTCGTTGAGGTGTATCAAATACACATTTAAGCTTGTAATCCATTATTTGGTCTGGACTGATTTCCTTCCACTGAAACAAATTTTATACAAAATCTGTTTAGAAAGAGACAAATATTAAAAGGTACACAATTTGAATGTTGGTTTCAAAAATATAATATTGGTTTCAGAAATATACTGATATTTTCTTAACTACCAGACAACATAGTCCTTCATAGTATCTGACTACAGAACACCTTATATAGTATTTGGAACTTTGCCGCTTTGCAAGTGTGATGATGGGATGATTGTTTTGCTAGTTATTTGCCTTGTAAGAACTGCCTGGAAGGAAGGCCAATAATTTATTCTTTGATAGGAGCCAGGACCAAGCAGGGTCCTAGAAATCTTGCCTGTCACTTTATGTAAATCAGTGCTGGATAAAGTAAAAATAGTGCCTCTATAGTAAAAAACTCCAACTATTGGTTAAGGTATTTAAACACAGCAAATACTCATAAAGGTTTTACCACCGCAAATACAAAGAAGAATGGTGCCTTCTTTTGGTGGATCCATTTTAAAGAAGAATTACAAACATTTACATAGTGATTATATGTATATAAAGATAATATTATAATTATATAATACAAATATATAAAACAAATAATTAAAAAAATACTTACGACTTGATCTATGTTAGTCTTGCCTTCTGGAGCAATGACACTTTGTACCATAAACTTGTGTTTGTGTTTTTCATTTGGGTCTACATACACAGGTTGTGGTGTAACTGAAAATTGTTATGAAGTATAATATTTATATACCACATTAACTAAATTCTATAAACAATGGAATTTATTAAAAGATATTAAATGTGTATAATATATAATGAACTACTCACTTGCAATTTCAACTTTAGTATTAGGCTCAAGAACGCCCGAATTAGGACGAACGCAATACTTCTTTGGTGCAGTAGTTTTAATTTTGAATAACACGGTATCATTTGAAGGATTAGTCAGACGCATGTATGTTGTACAACCCACTTCAAACATACCTGTAATGTCAACTAAAAAATTCAATAATAACGACTAATCTATAAAGGGCAAAGGGTAATACAAACTTAGTTGCTTGCAAAGTTTAATTATTACTTTAATTATATTTTTATATTTAAAAAAAAATTATTAAATTAAAGTAATAAAGTGCAGCCACAATTTTGAAATTTGATGTTATATATTAGACTGGGACCGATCCCTCTGAAATTAATCAAAAACAAAAGAAATAGTAGGATGAAACCCATTGCAAAATAAAGTCAAAATTAGAGGAAAAATAAATTACGGGCGATTTGAGTTCGAGCAGTGTGAGGGGGGGCGGGGGCGGAGGGATTTAAAGAGGGAAAACGGTTTATCACGATTTTTGACAAAACTATGAGTCCTATCGGAAAAAGTTTAATGGCAAAGTTATCGGCAATAAGAAGATCTACAACTTTTGTATACACACTTTTTTCATAAACCCAATTTTTGAAAAACTGACTTTTTGGTTTTTTATTTTTTTCTCCTACAAAAATAGATTTTTTATTCACGAAACTTGGTAACAAGTTGCTTTTTTATATCCCAAATAAAATGTAATTTTCTTTATTTAAAATATTAATTTTTTCTCCTTATTTTGACTTAATATTAAAAAAAAACTGATGTTTTTTTAATGTAACATCCAGGTGAATTAAAAAAAACTGATGTTTTTTTAATTTAACATCCAGGTGAATTTTCAATCGAAAATTCACCCATCAAAATATCTGATGTTTTTAAAAAATTGTTATCAGTTTTTTCTTTGGAATCTCTTCTTTCTGATGGTATCAAAAAATATTCAATACTATGCAAAATTTTCGCAGAAAATTGAAAATAATAAAAACTCAGATTTGAACATTATTTTTTCATCACACTCAGCTATTTATTAAAGTTTACACTTTAATTATTCAAAAATAATAATAAGTTCTCATGTTATACAACAAATTAAAAAAAAAAACCATGAAACATAGAAATTGCAAAATACATGTGAAAATAGTTAATTTTTTTAAGTATCAAACAAGATTTTAAGCGGATTTTACCAAATTATCTTCTGTCTACTCATTCTTTACCATAAACCGTTTTTTTTCTATTGAAATTCCCGCCCCCCACACTTTCCGAACTCAAATCTCCCATAATTTGTTTTCCTTTTATTTTGACTTTATTTTCTTCCTTTTTCAATGGGTTTCATCTACTATAATTTTCTTTTGTTTAAAAATTATCTACCCTAAGCCTTTATTGCCATGGTTCAATATTTGTGCATTGTAAATTTTTCAGGTTACCTTACTCTGCAAGTCGTAACAAGACAGTGACAAGCACTGGCATTATTTATACATATAATCAAAGGCAAGAAAAGTAATTTCTGTACTCCAAAGTTTTTTGAAAAATATTAATTCAGTCAGTTAAAAGATTAATAACAGAAGCAAAAACACTAATTATTAGAATTTTTTTCAGTCTATATATAATTATTACAATTTTTTTCAGTCTATGTATAATTTGTCCATCAATCACTCAAAAACTATGGGACAGAAATTAATGAAATTTGGCATGGTGATAGCTGAGAGTCTAGAGCAACATATAGGCTAGTAATAATATAGACATTGAAGTTGTTAAAAATTCACTGGCATCTATAGGGGTTATGTACGCACAGGCAAGCCGCTTGCTTAGTGCCTAGAGCCTAGCGAACCACCTAGCGAGTAGCTTAGTAAAACGAAAGTTCTAGGATATTCGCAACTGGCCGCACTATGCGCTTGGGGTCTAGGTAATTGCTTAGCGACCTATCGAAGTAAACAATGTAAACAAAATTCACAAACATTGTAGAAGATAGGTGGTTCGCAAGGCTCTAGGCGCTAAGCAAGCCACCTGCCTGAGCAGAAGTAGCCCTATTGTTTATTAGCTTTCCTTCCAAGCCAAAGTATAACAGTGACTAGCAAGAATATATGATGACATGATTAGTTGAGTATGTAACAATACTTGTTCTTAACCTCACAAAACTTCACAACTACATAATAATGACATTTTGACAGCTTTCACTCAATTTTTACTAGTTTCATTATTCTCAAGACACTGAACCAAAAGACAATTTCAAATTTTGCTGTTAAAAATATAGTATTCGAGTAATTAGAGTGGTAGTTTAACCGGTGAAGAACCAGGAAGGCCCTATCGAGCCGTGCAAATATTTTGTGGAGTTCGGTTGACAACTAATAGGCCCGATCGAGCAGCAACCCCATTTAATTTTGAGTCTTCAACAACTAACAATACAGACAATTTTAGTATGAAAAATTTGTGTGGCTTATACTCTTTGGTATAACCACTTAATCATTTCTTCAAAATATTCAAATTGTCTATGATTATTTAGTCTGTAAAATGATTTCACTTTAGCGCCAAGCGCGTGTGTCTTGTGTAATCACTGTATTTTTTGTTATGAAAGGTTGATAATAGGTTTATTTATCTTATGATTGTATTTAGATATTTAGTTGTAAGAAATGAATCATAGTACCAAGAAATAAGGACTGGTAAAAGTTGATTACCATGTCACCATTTTTTTCATGTAAATTATAACAATATTATGTAGTTCATTTTTTCAAATAAATTATAACAATATTACTTTATTTTATTGCCTTTTAGATAATAGATATATCAATTAGTAAATGCTCGTTTACAGAATGATAAAATATTGATTCATTGTAAAGTAATAAAACTTTTTGTACATTGCGCTGATGTGACGTCATGACCATTGAAAAACGCGCGAACGCGCTGTATTCTTAATTTTGATTTTTCTTGGGGGTCGAGCGGTTAATAAGCAGCTCTCACGCATCTTAAAACAGGACACTACTTTTCTTACAACCCTTACTAAATTTCCTTTTCACTGGTTACAGGGCATTTATAGTACCTACTGCATTTTTAAGATTGATTCGCTTCAGCCCTTATTTGAACAAAATGCAATTTGGATTATGTTATCAAATATATTATTAGGAGAGTTGATGTTTAAAGAGAGAGCTTAATTTACACAGTTTAGATTAACCAATATGAAGTTTCATTCACGATACAAGCTTTATAGCAGGATCTTGCCAGTATTGCAAAAAATCTACATTGGGCATCACTAATGTAAAGACTAGCTGGCACTTGGCAATATGCTGGGCTGTTATAAAAATGCTCTTTTAAATAAATTTATCAGTACCACCCATACCATCAACCATTAAGCCTAAAAAACACATGCTACTAAAAAAGCACGCATGTTTGCTTCTAGATAGTACGCTCATTTATAGCATGCTCTCCGAGTGTATACATTTGCTCATGAAAGTGCAGACCCCAGAAGCATGCTTCTTAGGAGCATACTTCTTTCTAGCACATGCGAAATACACGTGCTAATTAGAGAATTCAAAATGGACGTTTCTATGCGGAATTAATTAAATTCAGTGATATAATCATTTCTATCACATTTAATAAAGAAACTTTTAATGAAAAGGAACAGCAAACGAAGGTAATCTCCCGTGTTGGTCCGGGCTTCTTTGAAGAGTAGGCAAACTGCTGTTTTGCCAGGCAGGACGTAAAAGACGATCGATTGCTAATGCGAGTCACTACCATTGTGGCTACTACAGTCTATTTCTTTTTACGTGTCTATTTTAGTAAACAATAATGGCAGACCAGTGACTTAAATTAGTCATAGAAAATTAATATGGTTGTGAAAAATCAAAAGATCTATTGAACAAGTATGACAAACTAATTTGAATGAATGATATTTATTGTAACAACTATCCATCCATTTTGTTATATTATTACAAAGTATTATAATTTTTAAAATCTATATTAATCTATCTATATTAATGTTATCCATATTCCATATTATAATTTATAATATTACACATGCGAAAGTTTGAATGGATGTTTGTTACTCAATCACGCAAAAACTACTGAATGGATTTGAATGAAATTTGGCACACATATAGATGATAACCTGAATTAGCACTTTTTAATCCGGAAAAATTGGTTACTCTGCGGGATTCACCAAAAACTATTATAATGCAGCAGCTGCACTTTGCACTAGTTATATTATAAATACGAAAGTTTGGATGGATGTTTATTACTCAATCACGAAATAATTTCTGAACGGATTTAAATGAAACTCGGCACACAGGTAGATGATGATCTGGAATAGCATTAAGCTTTCTTTATCTCGGAAAACTAAGTTCCTACGTGATTCATCAAAATTTTTTTTAACGCAGAGAGCTGCGGGCTGCAGTTAGTATGTTATGCGAAAGTGTGTTTGTTTGTTTGTCTTTCTTTTAGTTAAGTTAAACTTGTTACTATGCTGTAAAAAAACTAAAATACTTCTGCTGGTAGATACCACAGAATTTTTCCTTGTCACTAAAGGCATCGAACTTTCTGCGATTTCAAATTTTTGTGCCAACGTCGGTACACTCAAGAGAAATCTAAATCCACTAAACCCAAGCCAAGTAAATCAGTTGAGAATCAGATCGAAGTCCTAAAAACAGTCCAAAGTCACCAAAAAAGCACGAAAAACAGCCAAAAACACAGAAACCACATTCTCCCAACAAAGAAGGAAACGGAATAAGTAAATTTTACTTTCACTTTTTAGACCTTAATTTAAAGTGTCATCAAAATTTTAAATTGTGCAAACTTCGTTAATGTTGCGTCATTTTTACTGTTATCGTAAGTGTCATTGTTACTACTAGTAAAATGGTGGATTTGTATATAATTCTAAATAATTTAATTATTTTTTTAATATTACAAGACAGATGAATTTAAATAGAAGAACAATTTAATAAAACAATAATCACTTTTTTCTAGAAAATAAAGACACGTAATCAATAATCGGTTTTCATTTATTACTAAAAGTGTTTAGAAAAATAAGTATAAAAACTAGGAATCTTCGCAGGATGGGAGGAGTATCATTAGACACATACATCCTAAATAATTTAATTAATTTTATAATATTATTTGACAAGTGAATTTAAATATAACTATTAACAAAAAACAATATTTAAGTTTTTTTGCGTTAAAAGATCATCGAATTATTGTAGTATACAATGATTAAATAACCTGCCTTTAATAAAAATAAGATTTTATTTTATTAACAGCAGGTTACTTTACTATTACAAAATTATTTAGATTTAAGAGCAAGGATTTAAAACATTATCAGATAACAGAACTTATTTAACGATACTTAACATTATTACTATAGCGATACCTCAGTTACAAAATGTTTAAACACTATAATATGTATCGCTACTCATATAATAGAACGAAATTGTTAACGCTAAATAATGTTATGATACCGATACTGTTTTGTGCTTGGTTCACCGCGTTTCATGCTGTTTCGTGATTGGTGCGTCAACTAGCTCTAGAAGGCAACGTCATAATACCATATAACATAATGTTAATTCGTAATGTATAAACAGAGTGTAATGAATGAAGTTATTAAACAGTAACAAATTCTGTATCATTTTTGGTTAATTTTATACTTGAAAATAAGGTTTTGTCATGCTACAAGCAATAACGTTACCACAAAATACCTATATTAATAATCTCTTAAACAAGGATTATATATTTAAATCCTTGTTTAAGCGATTGAAAAACTATATTATTACTTTAAAAGTGTTAATCTTTGAAAAATAATGATTCAGTAAAGGGGATATTTTAAATTCTACAAGTCAGTATTTAACATTTAGACAGTTTGTATATTTTTCTATATATTATTATAACCTATTTGTCGTAGTTTAGGAATATTTATCTTTGATAAGGAATCATTCAATTAGTCATTCAAATTCGCTCATTAATGCACGTGTCTATCAATTTCATAGACAATTGGATATTCGACATGTCAAGTTCACATGGTATTTTTCAACTGTGGAAATAAATTTTGTATTCTAATAAGTTTTCGTAAATTAAATATGATAAAATAATAAATTAGAAACAGTTTTTAGTGCCAAACAAACTGTTTACAATGAATGAATACGATAATCTAATTATATTTAATTCAATGTATATGATTGATGTGAAACTTTGGTGTTTTTACAACAAGTGGAGTTTGTTTACCTAAAAAGACACATAAAAAGAAATAGACTGTAGGTGGTAGAGTTTTGCTTTGCGTCGCCCGTGTCTGGTACCACCGCCTTACCTATTCCTACCGCAATAGCGTCGGTGGTTGTCACTGTCATGTTCCGGTTTGGTGGGTAAATTAGCCATTAAACTTATGCATGTGACATTAGACCTCGCCACAAGAGAGCAATGCACTATTAACAACATCTTTGGTGTCTAATGGTAAATAAAACTTTGGTGGTAAATAAAATGAGGCTGGTATTGATGGTTTCAAGAACCATTTGCGAATGCAACCAGCGTATTTTGATAAACTTTTAAAAAAACGTGAGACGCTATGGTACTCATTTTCTCTTTAAATTTTGTTTTTATATTCTGGTGAATGTACGTTCTACAAACATTCACAATTTTGGTAAACAAATATTGAATTTAAATTTTTTCATTGCACCATCGAGACATTCTAAAATACCTACACGCAAATATCCACAAATTATAACTAGTGCTAGTAAGTAAAACAAAGTAGCATAGAACACATTCAGACTTGCTTCGCAGCCACCCCCTTAGCCCCCGCACCTTACACCGTGTACTAATTAGCACGAAAATTAGACCAGCTTGCGATTAAGTAGTGTGCTTATTCACAAGCATGCTCTTTTCGTGCACACATGCTACGTATATGCTACTAAGTAGTATTCGCTCGAAACCAGCATGCTTTGGTGCTACTACGTAGCATGTGTATTCCAGCCTTTAATTTATTAGGTAGCATGCTCTTTATGCAAGTGCAGTAAAAAAGTTGTCAGAATTTCTTCCCAATTAGATGAATTGTTTTTAATTAAGGACAAACAAATATTATCAACTTAAAAGAAACAAATAAGTAGAAATTGTTCATTATGTAGGGAATTGCAAAATTTATAATTTAAAACTAGCTTTTTTTGAATATATATAAATTATTATATTTTCAAAAACATTTTGTGTTTAATAGTATGGAATTATGTATTTTTTTATTAACTAGCCTAAAATTGACATTAATAAAAGATTACAGGATCCCCACAACAATAAGAAGGCAACAGTGTCTTATAAAAAAGAAATTTTAGGAAAGAAATTTTTACTTCGATTAGTAAAAAGTCTTATGGAAATAATTATTTTGTACTTTATATGTAATTACTAGGTAGTAGAGTTTGTCTCATTAGGTTTTGGTACTACTGGCTTACCTATTCCTGTCGCAAAAAGTAAGTGCTTGTCACTGCCTTAATCCAGTTGCAAGGATAAACTATCTGGTAAATTTATACATATGGCATTCTAACCCACCACAGAGATAGTAATGTATTTTTGTTATTGTGTCATACCATCAAGAGAGCCATCTGCATGTTTGCTATTTTAGGATATAAACACTATAAAAAAATATATAAATAATTTTGCTAACCAGTTTATACTTTAGTTTTACAATTAGTGATTATATTAATAACTAATTATTGATTACGTAGCTGATTGAGAAAATCATAACATTAATTAAATAATTCCTTTATAATACAATACTTAATGGGTTTTATTAATTTCAATTCAATCGAATATTTCAGAAACCCCATAAGTCAAGCACAGTTAATTTTCCAGGAGAAGCAAAAAACTGTATTGATACATAAAATTTTTCTAAACTAACTTTATTTTATTAACATTAGGAAAGTTTACGTAATAATGCAAATTTAAAACCAAAATTCAACAATAGATTTGATCATTATGGTTTTCTCGATCTGCATCTGGCCATTTATGTATTTTATGATAAAATGTATACACTTGCAGTCACTATCTTGCCTTCATTATAGTAGAAAAATGAATATTTACTAATTTTGAATAAAATCTGTTTGTCTTCGGCAACTTTCTTACCCATTGAATTAACGAGAATTAATCAATAACATTCCTTTTGTAACATTTTGGCAACCATTGTTAAAAGCCAATTATATTTTTATTGAATGAAATATTATTAAAAACTTATTTAACGCATGCAATAAAATCCCAACAACACCCTTGTGTAAATTCTATGACACTGTCTTAGTTTTTACTTTAGAATAGCAATGTATGTCACAAGGAAGAAAAGAATTGTCTCGTATTGGAAAATATTGTTTTTACGACTGAACATTTTTATTGAGACTAACCTGGACAACATTCGAAACATTGTATGGTTTCGGTTGTGTCCACCACATCCATCAGAAAATATATGCAAATTATCCACAGATTTTAAGACAACCATACAGAAACGTACACACTTTGTAAAACATACACAAATGTATACAAAATATATTTATAGTTAACTGCCTCTAAAACAGATATTCATGATAAATCTAAGTTTTGCATATAATCCATGCAAATACCACCTGTTTTACCTGAAGTATTTTTTCTTTGACTTCTCTTATCTTCTCATAAAACTTTTATGTGTACTATTAAATGTGTGAAATTTAAAAAAAAATTCTATGTGGTGCAGAAACCCCATTAGTCAGTGACTTATGGGGTTTCTCTAATACATGCAATATTTGAATTGATGCTGCTCCTTTGGTATTACAGTGACTTATGTGATTTTTGCTTGACATATGAAGTTACCTTAGAAGAACACAATAACACAAAAACCCCATTTGATAAAAAATTGACGTTTGGGGTTTCTGAAATACCCGATTCAATTATAAAGCTGAGCACATTCAATATGTTTTACTGGCTGCAGCATGCAGCCCCCCAACATGCTAAAGTAATAACATAAAAAATCTATGTAAATAAAAGTGAATCCAAATTTTGTTTTTGTTATGTTTGGTATTGTCAGAAAAATGTTTGTATGAATGTTTGTACGAACAATTAAAAAATGTACAGGAAAATCTTGTATTATGGAAAATTATTGAGTGAATGACATAGAATATATTGCAGAAGTGCCTTTTATATCTTTACATATAATAAAATCGTAGGAAAGCCAAAACTGTACATTGAATATTTTTTAAAAGAATACTTGGAGTGTGATCTACAATCGATATCGAAGCCAAAAATATAGTTTTTAGAATTTTTGTCTGTTTGTCTGTATGTATGTCTGGAGTAAACTCAAAAAGTACTGCTTGGATTTACTTCAAATTTTGCATGAATATTACTAACAGGTCGGGTCAACATATAGGCTACATATTATCACGCTATCACCTACAGGGGAGGAGCAGTGTGGAGTAAACGAAGTCCACGTGGACAAGTCGCAGGCAACAGCTAGTATTACAATAAAAAAGGGTTGTTCCGTTCCAAAAACTCATTGTTTATTAAAAATATTTTGTAAGGTAAACAATATAATATACAATCATATTCCTAAAAGTTTTAAATAATTGCTTCTAGATCTTAAAAATAAAATGCTTCCCTAAGGAAAAAAGTAGCATAAAATAATTATGATGTAATTAAATTTAAAATTCTACAGGATTATTAGTACCACCTACAGATATTATTATTACCGCCACTTAATTTTACACTTCAATAATTAGGTAGGTAAATATATCAAGCTGGTAAATGATAATACAAACAAAACACCTTGTAGATTGGAATGCAAAGTGAGCAATCAGTACTCAGAAAAGAGATAAAAGCTCTGGAACCTGAAAATTGCAAATGAAATACTGATGAAAACAATAGGCTACAACCAGTGTTAACTGAAATTTTCAACTGGATTTTTGTAAAGCATTGATGAAATGGTACATTTAAAGATTTGGAAAGCACAAAGAAGCCAAGGTGTAGAGCTAAATTATATATAATTAAAAATACCTGATCAAATACCATCATTAAAATAAAGGTGGAAAATGAGGGATCATAAATAAAAATACAAAGAGAGGTCAGACAATGCGACCCTTCTGTCACCAAAATTTTTACAGCAGAGTTGGAAGCAGCTTTTCAAAACTAAATTGGAACAGAAGAGCCTCAACATAATAATAGAAAAATTAACTCATCTAAGCTGACTATATAATATTCATCTCCAATACTGCAGAGGACTTACAACAAATGTTCAGTGAAAGACAGTCAGCAGAGGGGTGGCCTGTCCATGTATTATAATAACAAAAGCCATGGCCAAGAGACCTAACCCAATTAATTTAAATAACCACACAATTGGGCATGTAACAGAATATATATTTAAACTAAGTAATTTCTTCCTATAACTCGACAAACCAGAAAAATCAACAGAAGAATTGGAAATACATGGAAAAGTTATAGGGCACTAAAAGAAATTGTGAAAAATAATCACACAAAATGAGGGACCACACATACCTAAAAATACAAATAAAATACACACAAGCATTGATATATGGCAAAAGCAGCAGTATTTGACATATACATGGGTTTTGCAAATTTTTACCAATGAATGTCAAACTTGGGCTCTTACCATAGCACAGTATGATAAATTGAGGGTAAGTCAACAAGCCAGACAAGAAATCTAAAATTTCTAAATTTTATAGTAATATGGTAATATATAAGTTAGACTGTGTTCAAATATGTTATATATTTTTATTAAATTTTGCAACTTAGTCCATTTGAGTATTGAAATTCTTGCAAGAATTTAAGTTAATGTAAGTTTTTTTAATAAAATAGTGCATTGTTTAATGTTAAACAAGCTTTTCAGCTAAGACACTACAGACAATATTGTTTTGAGATAACAATCTTACTCATGTGTACAAAGTATGAAAATACCATACGAGTAAACGCAAAATTAATATTAAAATTTCACTACTTGCAGTCTCATTGTCGACTGAGTTACGAATTACTATAATCATAAACTTAGGGTAAGACAGAAATGAGGTACACATTCGTCGCATGCAGTCGATGTGTGAAATAATGTTGATGCTTTAGGCAGCGGAAATTCAAATTTACAAAAATATCTCACGAACATTGGATTTGAACGGTGTAACGATGAGATTCATGACAGTTTTAAAAAAGTACCCGAATTTAATAAAAACCGCACCCTGACAAAATGCCGATATCTGGAAATAGAACTCCATTTGTCAGCAGCTATCACTACCTATTTTAACAAGTTCCAATGCGGCAATTGCAGTCTTAAATTTACAAAATGGAAATCACCTACCTTTAAACTTCAATTCATTTTGCGGTTCTATAGTCAGTACTTGATTAGGCATTTTTGTAAAAGATTATCTTATCCCGTTGGCAAAATTTGTGGATTAATATGAAAGACTATTTTCTGTGATGTCGGCCACAGCGATGAACGAACGATTATGACGAAGACGAATTCGACATGAGCATTGCGCATGCGTTCTCTTTCTTTTTCATCGAATAACCAAATTCAAAAATGTTGCCATTATAAAGTTTCCGAACAAACAGTTAGTTTGCACTTGCACAGCAAGCAATAACGTGTATAATATTACCATATTTTATCACTGGACAGGTTTTCGTGGGTTTTCCCTATATATATATTTTCTGTGGGTTTTCTCCACAGACCACATGAATACTAATAGACACGACGTTTTTCGCAAAAAAGCTGTCCAGTTAGCTGCATATGAGCAAACGCTCATATCACTTTCAAAAGTATTAGTTATATTGTTCTGTGGTATGGCAACTTGTTGACTCCGTTAACGCTACAGTATTGACATACATTGCTTACTAGTAACTGCGGCCATTGAGAGCATGACGCGCGTGACGTGCAATGAATCTTGCATCGATAAACATACACATTTTCCGTCAATAGATGGTACAAGTGCAATTTTAGGGAATTCATTAGGCATGTACAGATAATTTGTACTTGTCGATAATTTGACACGCTCCGCTTATACAATGTATTTTTTCTAAGTGTAATATTTTATTATTTTTACTAAATATTTATTACTTTTTAGGTATTTTGATTTATTTTAATGACACATATTTTCACATTAAGTTTATATAAAAGTTAGAAAACCATCTAAAATAACCTTTTAAAATTAAGAAAGCACAAATAACATTAACAATTAGAAAAGCATAAACAAACAGTACAATATCTCAATGTATGAAAAACTTGAAAGTTATTTTGCAACATTCTGGAGTTGTAGGTACTTTCACTTTCTTGTGAAAACAGTGTCAATATTAAATGTTTCTTACATTTTTGACCATTAAAAATATACAAACCATTAAAACATAAAATGACTTACTCGATTTTATATACTTTTAAAACTTCTATAGTTTAGTTATAGATTTTACCGATACTGATAATATAGGTATACTTTTTATATCATGTATTTATATATGATAAGATAATACACCGTGGTGTGTGTGAATGTACCTTTCGTAGACAGTATATTCAAAAGTTACAGCTTTAGCAAACTAAATATTTTTGAAATAACTTTTAGGATAATACGCCGATTGACTTAAAGATCTTATCAGGTTTTCGCCTTTAAAATTGCGTCAAATACTGTTAATTAGATCACAATTATTAGTCAATTTATCTGGGATTTATCAATGATGAAAATTTTTGAAAAAATGTTTTTTAATACTGCTTCGAAATTTTTCAACCTATCGGTTATTTAGCTAAAGCAATATTTTAGACCTCTAAAATTGATTTAAATGCCATTCGAAAAATCAAAATCGATTATCGTTTCCTTGAACTGAAAAAAATTATGCTTATAGCTTTTACTGCTCTGAGCTTAAAAAAAAATTAATTTAGTGAGAAGTTTTAGAGACGGCTTGCAATATCAAGTATCAACCAGCTACAGATTTTTTTTTTCATTTAATAGCAGGAGCCTATTCCTCATTTTAATAATATCAAAGCTTATAAAGAGTATAAAAATATAAGTATCTTTATAAAAGAAATGTAAGGCAAAAAAATCAAACAGAGTAGACAGTGTTGTCTTCTGCGAGCAGATGTTCACCAAATGCAGATTCTCCCTTTCCCATGTGCCATACTGTTACGTGTTCTTTAAGTTCGGTCGAGAATGGCTGCCCAGTTTGCAAATAAACAAGGATTTATAACGTTATAATAATGATATGTTTGCGTCGCCGTGATTGGTTACGGTATATGATATTATGACGTTGTCTTCTAGCGCTAGTTGGCAAACCAATCACCAAACATCATGAAATGCGGCAAACCTATCACGAAACAGCAAACATATCGATATTAAAACGTTTTAAATCCTTGTAAATAAATAATATTATTATGTGTTGGCAACTTACATAACTA